>QLNU02015360.1:194748897-194788910 GCA_006491805.2 Dysdera silvatica | reverse complement strand
TTTGAGTATTATTGGAAGATGAATAAAAGGAGTGAGACACATGACTGTTGTAAGACAAAAGTGAAATAAAACATTTTTGAAGAGCAGTAATCCGTGAGAGATTGTATTTTGTGGTACAGCCCCAAATCAATAAGTAATAATATATGTTAGAGAAAATCAAAGAAAAGTAAATATAAGATTTGGAGTGGGTAAATAATATGCAATATTTCTTATTATTCCCAAATTTCTACTAATTTTTTTTTACATATGGCGTTCACTTGGGTGTCCCATTTTTTAATTAGATTGAAATGTTATAACAAGAAAATTAATTTCTTTTGAGAATGAAATTGATTCATTATTAATATTAAGATGAAAATTATTTAGATTAATATTTCTTTTATTTGTGAATAAAAAGCTCTTAGTCTTTGTTCTGTTAAGGGTTAAGTAGTTAATGTTAAAGAAGTTAATAATGTGTTTAATATCTTCATTAACTATTGTGATTAGGTTGTTAATATCAGTATGTTTAGAGAAGATACTTGTGTCATCAGCGAAGCAAATTGGTTCGAAGGATGTTGGTAGATGAAAAATATCATTGACATAAAAGTTAAATAATAATGGTCCAAGAATAGATCCTTGGGGCACACCACATAATGAATCGCGGAGTGTAGAACGGCAGCCATTCATGTAAACATATTGTTGTTTGTTAGTTAAGTAGTTTTTTAAAAGGGTATTGCAAGGGCCCACGGATACCAGCTAGACTAAGCTTATATAGTAAACGTTCATGGTTAATTGTATCAAAGGCCTTCGACAGATCAAAAAACACACCAACTGCTGCTTGTTTAGAATCCAGAGAAGAGTAAATAAAATCTGTAACTGCAATTAAAGCCTGTTCCACTGATTTATCCTCCATAAATCCAAATTTATTTAGACGAATGATTTTGTTTAATGAGAAAAGCTATATAATCTTTTATAGAGTGTCTTTTCAAAAATCTTGGCAAAAACTGTCAATATTGATATTGGTCTGTAATTGGCAATCTCATATCTATTTTCTTTTTTAAATACAGGTGTAACTGCTGAAATTTTAAGATCTTGTAGAATAACACTTGTGGAAATAGATTATAAATGTGTGTGAGAGGCTACAGCATAATATCTGAAATACATTTAATAGTAGCCGGGTGAATCTGATCATGTCCAGGGCCCTTATCAGGGTTGATTTCCTTTATTAGTTTAGCAATTTCAGCAGGTGTAAATAGTAAAAGAAATGGTGAATCTTTAATGTCATAGTTATAGCATCCACTATTCAAATGGGACATTGTATTATGGGCCTGTGCCAATCCAAACGGAAAATCGATAAAGTAGTTATTGAAGACTGTAAGTATTTGATTTTGGTTGGTAACGGTTTGATTTTGGTTGGTAACGGTTTGATTCCCAATAATAAGGCTACTAATTGGGTTTTTAGATGCTTTAGTTCTACCAAGCAGTTCATTTAATCCCAACCAAATTCTTCTTTTGGATCGGAGCCTTTAAAGAATTTTTCGAGATAGTTTCGTTTTACCAGTTTTAGGTTTTTGTTAAAGTTATTTCGAAATTTATGAAATGCAGTTAAGTGGTCAGATGATTTGTTTTGTTCGAAGCTTGAGAAAAGTCTATTCTTTTTTTTTTATTTCTTTTAGAAGAAAATTATTGATCCATGGTTTTCTGCTCCGCTTACTTCTTGCAATGTTTTTAAGAATGAAACATTTGTTGTATATATTAGTAAAAGTTTGAATAAATAGATTATAAGCTCATTGAGCATCATTCGAATTAAGTAAAGTGGTCCAATTGGTTTTTGTCAATTCTGATTTAAATAAAATTAGGTTACTTTCCGAAAGATCCCTTATCGAAAAACAGCTTTCAAATTTATTACGATGAAAATCTTGAATATTATTAGTTATAAAAATAGGTAGGTGATCACTTATATGGTATGTGAGTACTCCTGAAAGGTGTGGATAAGTATTAGTTATACAGAGGTCAATCATAGTTTGGGAGTGAGATGTTATTCTAGTAGGGACATTGATTGTAAAATGAAAACCGCTAGTATGAACTATATCTTCTAAATTTTTAGCATTAACGTTTTGGTTTGAACTCATGTCAATATTTAGATCACCAAGTATAATTTATTTAGTATTACCAAGTATTAATTTCAATTTTTCAGTGTTAACAAAATCCATAAAGGTCTTTAAGAAAGTTAAAAATTCCGCAATGTCATCATTCGGTGGTCTATATATTGTAGAAATAAGGATTCTAAAAAGATTTTATGACTATGATTTCAATGTATAGAAATATTCCACTCCAATGATTATAATTTGAATATGAGATTGATTGATGTACATAAATTGCCACTCCACCTCTGCGACCATTCTGGCGGCATTCAGTAACTAGGCTGTATTGAGCTATATGCAAAGAATAGTTAGGTTGAAACCACGTTTCAGTAATATAGATAAAATGAGTAATATTTTTTAGTTCATTCAATAAATCATTAAGAAAATGAATTTTATTCAAAAGGCTGCAGGTATTTATATGTAGTGAGAATAAGTTATTTTGGGAGGATTGAGTAAAAATTACTTTTGAACGTCGGAAATATTGACCACATAGGTTGCTGGTGCTATTTACAGGTGTGGAACATACCATAATAATTAGAAAATTTTAGAATAACTACAGTATATCAATTAGAAAAACATAACTTTGACAAAAAATAAATAAAATAAAAAATGTATAAAATAAAAATTAATCAGGAACCAAAAGGTAACACAACGATAAATAAAGAATTAGTCAGTGCATGTGTATGGGTACATTATACAGGGTATACTATGAAACAGATGTTTCATAGTGTAAGGAATAGATAGCAAAAGGTATAAATAATCCTGTAGAAAAAGTAGAAAAAATACACAAAACTCAAAATGAAAATTAGTAGAGGAATAAATTATCTTATCAAAAGTATTGAAATATAATACAAGCAATATAATGTAATAAAAGGCGTAAAGTATGAGATTTTCAAATAAATTACCAACTGTTGAAAGATTAAATTAATCAGGCATTGAAACAAGATGCCAACATAAGTAAATGAGAATAACCTATTCAAACATAACACTTAATTAGGTTAAGTCATAAAAGGGAATGAGAATAACTTGTTGAAACGCAACATTTAGGTTAAATCGCAATCCCAAATAAGCAATATTTCATATATTAGTAAATTTGAACAAGTAATTTTGAGGACGAATATCTCAAAACGTCAAGTTCAACAAATCAAAAAATAGGTTAGGTGGTTGGTTAGCTGGCTATATCTATATGGCGCAAGGACAGCAAGAAATATTCTGCACCAAACAAGGTGAGATCGAAGAACAGAATATGACATGAATATATTGATTTGGATATATAAATAATGCACCACCAAAAATAATAAAGAATAATTGCTATAATAAGATTATAAAAGGCATAGGAAATAATAACACTAGATAAATGGTAATAATGTAATTTTTTTTTTCCATTCCCTTAGGCAGGTCCAAAAACATTCATAATATACAAATAATGGTACAGTAAATACCGATACGTCAGGAAGACAAGGATGAAAGAATAGTTAGTTTACTGGGTTTTGCAATTATGCAAGGACAGCAAAAGCCATGCTGCAATATTGACTTGGATATATAAATAAAGTACCAAACAGAATAATAATCAGTAAGTACTGCAACGAAAATATGAAATATATAGAGATAATAGTAGTATATAACTAATAATGCATTATTCTATTTTCGGTAACATTGCACATATATCATCATCATCATCATCATATTCAACCATTATCTATCCACTGCTGGATGAAGGTCTCTCCAAATGCTTTCCACACAAGTCTATCCTGAGCAATTCGCTTCCACGTCACCCCAACCTGTTTTCTTATTTCATCCACCCATCTAGTTTGAGGACGTTTTCTAGGTCTTCGGTGGTCTCTTGGAATCCAGTTCAGAATTTCTGTTGTCCATCGTTGATCAGTTCTTCTTGCAATATGCCCAGCCCATCGCCATTTCAGCCCTTTTACTTTAACAATGATGTCCTCTACTCTAGTTTGCTCTCTCACCCAAGTGTTTCTTTTTCGATCTCTCCTAGTTATTCCAAGCATGCACCTCTCCATGCTCCTTTGCGTTGTCTGTAACTTTCGTATTGCTCCAACTGTTAGACTCCATGTCTCTGATCCATAAGAGAGGACTGGCAATACACACTGGTTGAAGACCTTTCTTTTTAGACACAAAGGCAATTTCCCCTTCAGGATAAAACTGTTTCTTCCAAATGCACTCCAGCCAAGTTTAATACGTCTGTTGAGTTCTTTCATAATGTTGCCATCCATTGAAATCAGCTGGCCAAGGTAAATATATGAATCAGCAATTTCTAGCTCAATGTTGTCAACTTGTATTTTTGTTTCCTCTACGAAATTATTGAACATGATCTTAGTTTTTTGTAGGTTCATCTTGAGTCCAACTTCTTTACTTCTAGTTGAGAGCTCCTGTACCATGTCTTGGAGTTCTAATGGGTTCGTTGAAAAAATAACAATGTCATCAGCAAACCGCAGATGATTTAAATATTCACCATTTATTTTTATTCCCTTGTTATTCCAATTTATCTGCTGAAAAATCATCTGTAAAGCTGAAGTAAAAAGTTTTGGAGAAATGGTATCTCCCTGCCTCACCCCTTTGCCAAGTTTGATAGTTTTGGTATCTTTATGTAACCGAAATTTTGCACTTGCATTTTTATACACACGTTTCACCATGTCAATGTACACATCCTCAATGTCTGTTGATCTTAAAGAGTTGATGACTGCTGATGTTTTAATAGAGTCAAAGGCCTTCTCATAGTCAATAAATGCAACACACAATGGAAGTTCATATTCATGTGTTCTTTCAATTAATTCTCTTAATACTTGAATATGGTCCACTGTACTGAATCCACTTCGAAATCCAGCTTGTTCTCTTGGTTGAGCTGCATCTAATTTTTTCTGCAGGCGATGTGTTAGCACTTTTGTGAAGATTTTATAAATAGCAGGTAACAAGCTAATTGGTCGGTAATTTTTCAAATCCTCTTTATCACCTTTTTTATGCAAAAGAATTACTGTTGCAGAATCCCATTGGTTTGGTATGTTACCGCTGTTAAGACATTTGGTAAAGAATTTTGCAAGTATGTCTTCTACATATTCTCCAGCTTCTTTTAGGATATCTAATGTAATACCATCATCACCAGGGGCTCTTCCTTTCTTCATGCTTTTTATTGCAAATGAAACTTCTTCTTTTAAGATTTTAGGAGCTGTTCCTTCGACTATTTCAATGTCTTCGTTTAATTCACTGTTACTTTCGTATAGATTTTTGTAGAATTCTTCAACTCTTCTAAGTATTTCTTCCCTATTTCTTGTTACGGTGCCATCCTCTCCTTTTAATGCAATGATGTGTTTCTTCCCAACAGATAAACTTCCTTTAACAACCCTAAGGCTCTTGTTATTTTCAATGGCTTTCCTTACTAGCTCACAGTTGAATTTTCTTATGTCTTCTTTCATGCTTTTGCGCAGAGTTTTACAAAGTTCTATGTACTCAATCCTGGAACTGGTATTTTGATTGTCCACCTTCATATCTCTTCGCCTTTTCATGAGCTGTTTCGTCTTCTCAGATAATTTGCTATTGTGCTTTTTACAGGTTACACCACCAATTTCCCCAGCAGTTTCAACTATTGTCTTAACAATGTTTTCATTTGCTTCTGAGATATCACTTTCATCAATAAGTCCTTCCAGTGCAGAAAAGCGATTTTTTAATTCCAACTTGAATGCCTCGGTATTTACTTTCAGTTTCATTAGATCCACCCTCTTACTTACTTGTTTCCTAATGAGCTTCTGTCGTTCTAATTTAGTATTTAAGTGCACTTTACATCTCACCATTCGATGATCACTTCCAGTATTAAATCTGTTCAGTACACTGCAATCTTCAATAATTGATTTCTTGTTTGCCAGGATATAGTCAATTTCACTAGTTCCCCCATTTGGGTGTTTCCATGTCCATTTTCTTTGCGGTTTCTTCTTAAAAAATGAATTCATGATGCTAAGATTTTCAGCTTCTGCAAATTCGATGAGTTGATCGCCACGTTCATTCCTTTCCCCATATCCGTATTTACCAACCGATGTCTCTCCTTGTTCCTGTTGTCCAATTCTTGCATTGAAATCCCCCATGATGAGCTTGATATGTTGTTTCCCTTTGGTGTGTAACTCTTTGATTTCTTCATAAAATTCTTCAACCTCTTCGTCGGTATGGCTTGATGTTGGTGCATATACCTGTACTATTTGAAGTTGGTATCGCTGGGTTAGTTGAACAACAAGCCTCGCTGCTCGATCTGATGTACTTTCAACTTCCAGAAGACAGTCTTTAATTCTTTTGTTGATTAAGAAGCCAACACCACTTGTTCTTCCAGTTTCCGTTCCTCTATAATAAAACAAATGTCCACTTTTAAGTTCCACCAACTCTTCACCTTTTCTTCTAACTTCACTGAGTCCTACAATGTCCCATTTGATCTTGTCAAGTTCTTCTTCCAATTCCTGAAGTTTTGCTTCAGAAGCAAGGGATCGTCCATTAAACGTAGCCAAGGTCAATAACAAACGGCAGCCTGGGCCATTCCAGTGATTCTTAGCACCCCCTGCTTTCATGCCACACTGACCGCTGCCTTGATCAGGAGCACTCCAGCACCTGGAGACTAGGGGCCATGGTTTCTGGTGTGTCAACATAATGGAGGAATTAGCCATAATTTCACCACGCTGGCTAGACGGGTTGGTGAATTAGCCCTCCCCTTCCGCCTTTCTATCCGTGTAGCAAATATTAATTTGCCACATAAATAGAAAGCTCAGCCTGCACCACTTGAAGGCGGGGTAGGACACTAGGTTACTGGCCTGGCCGGTTCCACACATCGTCACATACGTTCAGCGTGTGGGTCTCCTTCCAGTTAGATACCAGCAACCCTTTTGCAGGCCATATATATATATATAATATACACACAATTCAGTAGATACGATCAGATAATTAATTATCAAGTATCGAGATATAATATAACCAATATATTCGTTTTATCCGGAAAGGATACTATGTTATACAATCTGACGGGACTTCAGAAAACGGTTCGTATTAAAGGTAATTCGTCTTAACGAGGTTCGTTTGTATTTAATTTATGTTATATAGTACAACTTCACGGCTTTACGGTTCTGCTCTTGGTCTTTAAAAAAGTCTTTTAAAAAAAAACTTTTAAAAGAAAAGTCTTTTAAAAGTCTTTTAAAGTCGGTCTGAGATAAAGAATTAAATTGCTATGCACGCTTCTATATCTTTTCATGCCCCTTATTAGTGTAAAGTTTTGACACAATTGGAAAATGGTTTTAAGGTGTGTCGAAGTTTTGGTCACAAAGTATATATTAAATATGGAAGCACAGCTGATTGCTTTATCTCGCAACTAAGCATACTACGATTTCTTGCTCATACATCTTTAAGCCATTGAGCCCTGTGAGGATGGACGTAATCATTTGTGAAAATGTACTTTAAATAGAGAAATGGCGGGGAAAATATATGAATAATTAACCTTACAAAGAACTTTTAGTGAGCCCATATCGGACCCGTTTTCCATGGAAATATGATTCCTGAAAAAAGTGCTCGCAGTTTGAAATCCTTTTTAAACGACACACTAATTTATATGCTAAGTACAGCGTTTTGAAAACTTACTTTCAGTATATTACTATGCTATACACTTTAGTATTGTGTTGATTAGGTACGCTTTGCGTTCGAAACTGCTTGACGGGTTATCTGACAGAGGGTGGATAACTGAACTCTCTGAACCCGAATACACGACCAGGCTAACCAAGACTCGAACCTGGATCAACGAAGCCAGTGTCGTGACAGTAACCACAGGTCTACTGAGGCGCTATATATTTTGGATTAGCCCTCTGAAATAGATTGGGATATTATAGTCCGATGGAGAGAAAGAGCAGAGTTACTATCGGTCACTTGAGGCGGAATCTATGACATCTTAAATATAACCAACTCATCACTTTCACAGATCGGAACCGAATCCAAGACCAGATGGCAGTAGGATATTGTTAATTGCGCTACATCGCTGTAATATCACTTACAACAAATTTCCTGTACACCACTAACCCTACAATAAACTAGGTACCAATCAACGAAGTACGGAAACAATGTTTTTTCTCTCATTATACATTTATAAACAAGCTGATATATTCAAGGTGTCAAACACTTCAAAGTCAAACAGAAATTTGCAAGAAATACCCATCAGGTAAATTTAATCTTCTTCTCAAAGACCGCAAATGATTTCTACTTGTCTTTTTCTTTTATTTATAATTTAACCGCTGTCTAGACGGGGTTTGTTTTTTTTAGCAATTTTCTCGGTAATTTACATAATTTCGAAGTACGTCGTAAAAAAAAGCAAACACTCAAATCTAATAAACAAGAGCGCAAATTAAAACGTATTTGATATTTTTCTACCTTGTGGGTAATTTCATTTCCGTAATTCGTTTATTTTGTTTTTCGGAATTGCCAAATTACAATATTGAATGCAAATTAAACCTATATTGTTCACTCTTGTGGAATTTTGAGATGTAATTTCCATTTCGAAATACAAATGTACTTGACCGTGTGTCGACTGCTCTATTTTTAAGTTTAGCAGTTTCATTTTAGAATTCATGTTTTCGTTTTGGGTGGGATCTAATTATAATTGTTGTTTATGTTTTACTTGTTTTCTTGGAAATCGCTAAGTGTTTTCAAATTTCCATTTTATCTTGTATTTTGTATTCCCATTTCATAAAAATTTGCAGTATTTTTCGTTCAAAGGCTTTTGGGGAAATGCAATATGTCTATCTTAAAATGTAGCAATATCCCGTTTTGTGGCGATCTGCTTATACGGAGATTGTCGATAATGGTCACGTATTCGTTTATACGACAGTTATAGCGACATAACGCTAAAGCGAATGCACAATGTGCAGTTTACATGGAGTCTGTTTACAACCTCTGCGTCGTCAGCTTAATTGTAATGATAAGAGATATAACATTCAGTGCATATACAATTACCGGTGATACATCTGTTTCGGTATGAATCTAATGATATAATTGGTTATTTTGAGGTTAATAATATAAGAGAATAATAACGTGACACATGAGGAAATTAAGAGAATATTAACGCATTTATCTCCGTTTATAATCGTACTGCTGTTGTAAATTGCTTATAGCTTATTTTATTGTTGTTAATACTTAATGGACCGAGAAGAATTCTCGTAAACCTATTACGTTAAGCACTAAGATTAAAATTGTTAAGGTTAGTAAAAATAGCATAGTACACATTACAGAAGGCTGCGGGCTTAAGGTACTTCACATTTGTGTTGTTAGGTTCGTTAAAAGCAAAAATAGAATGGTGTGAAAACTGTTACGCTAGCACAAATTACAGTTGCCCGTAAACTTTGCAATCTTATTATGAAAATGGAAAAAACGCATATATCACTGCTTCTGGAAATGCGACGCTAAATCGCATTACACGTATCTCTCTCTCTCTCTTTCTCTCTCTGAATGTGGAGAAGAATAAGTTGCCATAGGATAATATGTGGAATGTAGCGTGCCGTGTGACTGGGCCATACATACACACACACACACACACACACACACACACACACAGCCAGATCAGGCGGTTTCGTCGGTGATGCTCAGGTGCCTCATGTTAATCTCATGATCTTCAGGAGAAAATCACATCCACCAGCTACGACAAAATTTGCTCCCCCGACATTACATTATGACCGAAACTTAGCTACAAAAAGGTTCATATTTTATTGGAATGAGCCTTAGGTGACTGCCTTGGTTCACTTAGTGGAAGGGCCGGCCCAGTCTGTATATATGAGGCGTTGAGAATACAAAGGGTGAACTCAACAAAGGCATGTGTTGAGAAAAGACCATTGAATTTTTCTTTCATTCGGGCGACCTTAACCAAAGGATTATTTTCAACCCTGTTTCTCAAAGGGCGAACTCAACAACTTAATGTACCTTACTTATTCTTCATAGCTCATCGTTTAAGAAAATAGAAAAAAAAACCCAAATTTACCCATTATTGAGTTCGCCCTTTGCATTCTCAATGCCTCATATTGAGTTACATTTATAGAGCTCATTCAATATAAACGTAAAGTTTGGATTCCAAATCCCGATTTTTTCCGTTAACTGCGTGTTCATTATTATTTGTTAATTTTCGTAGTTTGAAAAATTACGTTGTACAGTAAAATCTGCACATAACGATAATCGAAGGACTGAGAAAAAGCATCATTATAAACGAAGTTGAACATGATATACACCATATTTGTCTTATAGGCGTGCTTAGTAGGACAAAGAGAGCTCTTATGGAAAGATGGAAAGAAAAAGAACCCCGATTTTCTGTTTTGATTGACGGATAAAAAGACCACCACAGACGGGACAATTCATCGTAGCAATAATCACTTGATTTAGAAGTTGCCACTTCGTATGTGGGGAAGTTGAGGCGAGAAATTCTTGATCGGACCACCAATCTTTGATTGCGTGGAATTCACAAGAATCTTGTAATATTTCCTTTTCAATAACTGCGTTTTCTTTTTTTTTTAACTCAAAGCAATGTTTCTTTTTGCGGACTTCTTTTTCTGCTAATTTCCTCCAAAATGCCATCTTAATCCAAGGATCTGGCTAACTAATTGCCTCATGTATGGTGAGGACCGGATCGCCTCTGGCCGCAGTGATTAATAGCCTTCAGTCGAATCGCTCCAAAAATCGTCCGGTGGGCGTGGCAGCGCTTAGCTCCTGATTTTGTATTTGGTTCGAGTCCAGCTTAAGAGCGAGGAGAATTCTTTTCTCTCTACATTTTTATAGGTAAAAAATATAGTTTGAATTACACATAAAACGTGCAGTGTCAGAAATTATATTCCGAAGATAATCACTAGGTAAAGAATGGCAGTGCTACCATAGTACATTACTACGGTAGTACTGTACCACAGTAATCAGTACTATGGTACATGAGTAAAATATGAGTACTTTTATACAAATGTACTCATATTTTACTCATGTAAAATATTACTTTTATACAAATGTACTCATATTGTACTCATGTAAAATATTACTTTTATACAAATATACTCATATTGTACTCATGTAAAATATTACTTTTATGCAAATGTACTCCTATTTTACTCATGTAAACTATTACTTTTATACAAATGTACTCATATTGTACTCGTATAAAATATTACTTTTATACAAATGTACTCATATTGTACTCATGTAAAATATTACTTTTATACAAATATACTCATATTGTACTCATGTAAAATATTACTTTTATGCAAATGTACTCCTATTTTACTCATGTAAACTATTACTTTTATACAAATGTACTCATATTGTACTCGTATAAAATATTACTTTTATACAAATGTACTCATATTGTACTCATGTAAAATATTACTTTTATACAAATATACTCATATTGTACTCATGTAAAATATTACTTTTATTTATATGAGCTCTAGTTTGAGACATGGAGTGTGGATGTACCAAAACCTCAACTTTTACCATACTGAGAATCTTTAGAAATTAAATTAAAAGAAATATGGATGCTAATAAAATATCTACATTTATTCATGGTTCATTTTTGTTGTTTTAGAAAAAGAAAAAAATTTTATCCGATAATTTCCCAATTTATATATTACTTTATCCATATATCCCTATTTGTTATATTCTTTTATATGTTGGTGAACTCTGGAATATACAGGTTCAAGGTTCACCGCCAAATAAAGCAATAGTGGTGAACCTATAGTGTGTTCGTTTTGCATCTTTTCCGTAAAACAAAAAGCAAAATTCAAGACACTTTCGAATAAATACTTCTCACATAACTGAATCATTGAAAGGCTTAGATATTGTGTGACTGCAAATCCTACCTGAAAATCTTCACATCGCAATCATTTTCCCAATACGTGATGTCACATATCATAAATATTTCATCCTTCATACCACTCCTCGTCGTCTCAATCTCCTCTCTAACTGTTGCTTCGAGTATCTGCTGAAAAAGAAAAATTCGTAGTAACTATTCAACACTTTTCTCGCTTTATTTTCACAATTTTATGAAAGTGAAACAACAAATATTAATAAATTCACAATAAACATGTGCAAATCGAATAAGAGCAATATTTGCACATACACACAGTTAAAAATATTCTAAAATATTTAATAAAATATAATTTAAATTATTTATATGCAATTTGACACAATTATTTATTATTTGATATGGAGCAAACTGCGTATCCAATTTCGAAATCAAAAGTACGTGTAGGTTCCTTGAATTTATAATTAAAGATTCGCAAGAACACAGGAATTGGAGTATAAATGAAAATAAAGAAAGCTATTAATGTGGAGAACGCGTTTGAATTAGTTTAACCATGAGCTAGGTGTAGAAAATGGCAAAATATTTTATTCAGAAAGAATGACAATACGCATAATTGCGGATGGATAACTAAATCCACATTTCCAGTTAGAGCAAGCAGCTTTAATTGAAATTTTGCGGTTTCCGCTCCTTATTTCCAAAAGCCTTTAATTTTAATTTGACGTTGCTCCTTTATTGGATTCTGTACGGAAGCCATTGCGTAAACAGAACCTATTAAAGGATCACTGCCGAGTATTTGCAATTCAGGACAGAAGCAGCAAATAGATTTTAAAATTAATAATATGAAGAAGTGTGAAAGGTAGAATATACGACCTTTCTACATTATAAAATTTTGAAATCCTGAGCAGTCTGAAATAGCCTCGAAGAACAAAGAGTTCTAAATAGACAGCTTTATAATTACAAAGTTTTTCCATAACGGAATTTCTTATTGGACGTTGGAAAATTTGAAATTTTTATAAGTAATATAAGATTAATTTATTTTTCGAGCGTGTGTATCGTAATTTTGAATTCGAACGTATGTAGATTTAATATATATATATATATACAGTGAGGAAGAGAGGAAATGGAAATCTATTATAGAAAGAGAACGGATGTGCTTAGCGAGAAAATTATAAAAACAATTGTAGGTAGAGCTCGAAACACTGATTTTCGGCTTGTGGATTAAGTGTTTAATAATCCTTGTTAAACTACTATGCGACTTCGTTTTCTTGCTGATTTTCAATTTCAACAAATTTTATACATTCTTGATACACTCCTTCTATTATCGAAGATGGGAATCATAGAAATTCAGTAGTGACAATGATGGGATAGCCAGCCATCCGCATTCCAACAATTTGCCTACGATCAAATGCGCTTAAAGAAATTTTCATCGTCACCAGTCCTAACTTTAGTACGAATATTGAAAGTAAATAATCCCTTCCGTAAAGGCCGATGGTAGCAGTATTACTTAATAAATCGCCCGCGGAGAAAAGAATGTGATTTCATATATCATAATTATTCTTTATGTAGATATAAGGCTTATATTCGTTCTCAGAGGGGAGTTTGATAGCTGTCCGTTGCTCAATGAATAGAGCATTTGTCCGGCAATCAGTGGATTGCGGGATCGTACCCCACCTCACGAAATCTTTTCTCTGGGGGTGATTTATCAAGTACCAAGTTTAGTATAAATGTCATGGCAGCATGCGCACAACCTTTAATTATCTATAACCTAAGGTTTCAGTTATTCTCTAGTATTTTAATGGCTAATTTTTGCGCCTTCACTAGTGGACAGAGTGTGGATAGTAAACAAACGATAGCTGTGTCGATTCCAGCCTTAGTACGTGATAATTCTTCTTTCTTTTAACTCTTATATGTCAAAAGAAGATACTAATTTGAATAAAGTGGTATCAGAAATTAATTTTCGCAATTAATTCCCCCCGTATTTCCCCCTTTAGATTATAGAGTGCCCACTTTGGCAAACGTAAGTATGAGAAAAATTCCACACATCCCTGTTCTCAGTAGTTTAGTGGTTAAAGCATTGTGATAAAAACTCAACGCTCCCTGACTCGATTTCAACCGTTAGAAATTAATTTCCGTAATACTCCTGCGGTCAAGTATCAAATCAAATTTTATTCAGACGGATTCAAATTTTTTCCTATGATGTGGTAATTATTTACAAATTATCAGTTGCGTTAATCCTTCGAGGCAGCATAAGGCAAAGACTTTGGAATCTGATAAAGCCCCTGCTGCCCAGAATTGGATATAATATGTAGAAGTAATAATTAAATACAGTAAGATAAAAGTTCTGTATCATTAGTAAAGGTATGGAAGGTATAAATAGAGAAAGATGTAGTGATATTATAATTCTCTATCCAATAGATGTCTGCGGATGAGTTTTTTATATTGAGCAAAGGAATAAATAGATTTAAGTGAGTTAGGAAGAAGATCCCACACCCTAGGGCCCAAGGCAATACATGTAGGAGAGTCTAAGTTTCGTTCGTGAATACTCTGGTACTATTAGATCATTAAGATTTCTTGTAACAAAAGAATCTATGAATCTCTTCGACTATCCTTAATCGACGCATTTCATGTAAAAGACGTATGGTTAAACAATATTTTCCGCAAACAGTTTTATGTAGATTTCATACAAAATATTTATGGTATGTCGGCATATTTGCGATATTTTCGTGTTCCTGAATATGATAAATTGACATTTCATGATATATTTAAGCTTTCGTCCTACTTTGATAAATTGCTTAAGAATTTTTGGTTTTATTTAGGGTTCCAAAAATAGAATTTGAACCATCTATAATAGAACCGATTCGTAAGGTCTTTACCTCTTTTATAGTTCTTCATAATTGTAATACACTCTATATTCTCTCTCTTTCTCTCTCACTGTATGACGTTGACAATAAATAACAATGTCATGATAAAGTATCTTTATTTCTGGTAAAAAAATCTTAAAAATAAATGACCAAACTCATACTGAAAACTAACAGCATCTATAATTGTATTGTCCCATATTTTCAAATTCCAAAAACATTGTTAACAAAATTATATCTAAAATTACTATTACATGAAATTTTACGGTAATTTCTAGTCTGCGTTTTCAATTTTATTCAAAGATTTATCTAGTGTTGTCACAGACTTAAGAAGTAGGTTAAATGTTATTTTTTCAGAATATGGGAAAGAAAAACAACATTATTCTCTAAGGCTTTTCGTTATGAATGGTGAAAAGGAAAATTTGAAAAAAAAAATTGGTACGTTTTTGAACTAATGTTTTAACTACGATATTACTCCGTAGTTCTTGAAAGTTTTATAGTTCGTGGCGTACTGTAAAGTATATAGACTTACAAATTTTTTGTTGCGTAGACTATTATATACAAAATTTAAATATTGTGCTAATATATTTAAACTTAAAATAACGGTTATCTTAAGGGTCTTGGTATGATTGGATTATGAATCAAATACATTTCTATGTGAATATTTTTTTATTATATGTAAAACATACTTTCATGATATTCGTGGTACATCCAACTGCTTTTTACAGCATTCATAATTTCTTCTTGTGGCACACCAGTCCGTTGGAGCACACTGTATAAGATGTGCTGGTCTAATCTACTGCGATTATATTCATTTTTCTAAACACCTCTTATATTTAGTTAAAAACAATTGTACAAAATACTCGCTTTAATTTCTAGAAAAATGAATATAGTAAGCTTGATTACTCTACTATCAGCTTTTTAAAGTATTGCAATTAAAAGAAATCTTAAGCGTAAGAAAATTATCAAAATTAATATATTTTATTATGCCAATATTTTAATGCGTACAACATCTAGCAAAATGATATTACCATTTTTGTAACTCGGCCAAATATTATAACCAGGCATAGGTGTGTGCAGAAATTTCATAAGTGGGGTTATAGGCTCAATGGGGGGTTACAGAGCTACAACTCACATATTCCTATGTTAAATATACAAAATTTCATTGCAATGGGGGGTTACAACCCCCATCAACACCCCCTGAGTACCCAGGGAAACAACTAGGCTTATCCATGTATTCCTAATATAACATAAGAAAATCCAAATTTTCGACGTCATAATTACATTTGTATTACAACTTGTATTATAAGTATGTTTTTTCTTAAATTCAATTTAAAATCAATATTTTTACCATTAAGCGATGGGGAGAAATATAAGGCTTTGATTCATAAGTCATTTTCAGCAAAGTGCGGTCAGTTTGGGTATTGTCATAATATACTAGACTCTTCAGTTTCAATTAATATAAAAATCTAATTTCCAGAAACATTTTCCTTTATCACACACGCTCAAATACTTCAAAACTTAACGATGTTTGTTTTTCGTTCGTTGCTAGACACCGTAAGCAATGTGGAAATCAAAGTTGAAAAATTACAATACAATTTACATGAATTATTACCTATTCTATTCGAAAAAATTTATGATGGAAACGTGCTAATACATTTCGTGAATGATATGCAATGTTAAATTTTTCAGATTCTTTTGAGTACCTCAAATTTTGTTTCTTCCATCAGATAACGTAGCGTAGATTATTTTTCACAGGTTTTCAATAGCGGTGCCTGCATAAGAATACCATGGCCGTTATTATTTTATCAGTAACCGATAGAGTTTTTGAATTCACATTCCTTATTTCAATTATAATCGATAGTTTCACCTCATTTTCAATAATCCATAACTTCATCGTTGCCAATAATCAATAATTTCATTAGGAAACCAAACTGGCGAGAAATTTATTCATAAAATTCATAACGGCATCTCACAGATTTTCTTGTTTATATTATATCTATATTTATATATATATTTATATTATTATTATTAACAATGATGATAAATGGACAGAGAAGGAGAAACCATTTGCGATTAGGAACAACTTTTCATGAAACTGCATACAGAAATTATTACCTTATTATTTCTGAATAAGCATTATTTACCTCAACTGACTTGCAAAATGATATTTACATAAATTTATCTTTAGTGTCAATTGAATATGGAAAATATATTGCCTTATTTCAAATAAAAAACAAATTAGGAATTTTATGTAAATCTATGTCTATTTTGGGAATGTAAATCAATTCAGGTTACGCAGTTTTTATCTTTAAATAAAAATTCGCAGCAGTATATCAAAATTCGCTATGATATCTTCATGCTTATTGATGAAAGCGAGCGCATTATTATAATATGAAGCATTTGTAAGTAATATTGGAATATACTGTTGTGGAATTTTATTTAAAGACAGAAACTAAGTTATCTAAATTGATTTATTAATGAAATCGAAATTGACAACTTAGAGCAATCGATTTTTCCCTAAATTAGACATTTAAAGCGCGCATATAATTAAACATATTTGTTAAGTGCAATTAAAAGTAATTGACGGGTGCAAATTTAATTATAAATAAATGAATTTAAATCATTACCATTTATTTAGTTCACATGAAATTGGACTATGGATTTATATTATCTTAAGGTCATAATAAAGAATAAAAATTATGATTTTTTCCCTTCCTTATTTCATCATTTCAATATATCCATATTACCATTTCCGTACTTCTACTGATTTCCAATTTAATCAGCTATAGGTGGAGCATTAGAATTTCTGTATCTTACTTAAAATGACATGTAGATCTCGATCTGTGCATTGCAATAAAATGAATTTAAATTTCACAATAATCATGCTTTCCCTTTTCTTCGAGTCTCTTTAGCGATTTTTAACTTTGCATTTTTTCCATGATTGAAAATCTTAAAAGTTTGCTTTGGCCGAAAAATATGTTAAAAAGGAAAAATCGAAAGAGCTCTCCGAAGGGAAAGAAAAACAATTTCGAAAACTATGTTATTTTTATCTTTTCCGATTTCTCTCTCTTTTTTGTATCAAAGTGCTTTCCAGTGCAAAAGCCTTCGTATTTTAGTTTAAGAATAGGAAAGCCTTTAGAAAATGCATATTTTCACGAATCAGTGGTGCTAAAAATACGTTAGTATGCAAACGCGTTTAAGATTAATCAAGCTATTAGAAAATTGATGTATATCTTCCCTTCGCCAAACTTAATTCCAATGGTATATTTGTGTGACCACTGATACATTGAAGCTTATAAGGAACTATATCTCGATGGTCAAAAGAGATTCTGGAATTCTCAGACTGTAAATATTTCGCCTCCACTTCAAAACAGCGTTTAAATTTATCCAGCACCTGTAAAACTGCAGCCGGTAACATTGGCACCCATACGAGTACTTCAAGGGGGGGGGGGGGCCTGAGAAAAATTATTACCTCCTTCTCAAAGCTGTCAAGAATTTTAGTGAATGTACAAGATACCAAAACGCTACAAAAATAATTGATACTGCTTGACAATTAGTAATGAGCTAAAAAGTACCTTATTTTAAAATGTGACTGTAAAACTTTTGAAAGTAAATGCATAGCAGGTTCGGGCAAATCAAATTTTTAAACGGCTAAGGGGGGACCCGAGCCCCTCCCTGCCCCCCATATGGGCGCCCATGGCCGGTAATAGTTTTATAGATGGAAATAACTTGATGACAGAGATCGACGAAGAATGCTAAGATCCCATGTATGACCCCCCCTCCGCCCCATTCCATATTCAAAAATAGAATCGTTGAGCACTTTACACGAAGTTACTTTACAACAAACAATTGTCTACTGATATGAATATTATCTGAATGATCCACCCTACCTATTCAATATTCAGAAGTATTTACCACAAATCACCTCGCTGACTTGGTAAATTGTTTAGCACATAATTTAAATATGAAATCTGTTCCAAGCAGCAGTTATGAATTACACAGTCTTGGAAACGAGCTAAGACGTTACCACAGTCTGGACAGTCATACATATGTTCAACAATATTCAACGTTAGACTGGGTATTTTGTGTGTATATATCTCATCATATTCGACCACCATTTATTCCCTCATGAATGACAGTTCGTGCGTTTCTTCCATCACGAAAAGATCTTGGAAATATTGGCCGTCTCCCCACTATGCTAACCAGACAAATTGGCGAGTAGCTTCGTCCTCGTCTTCCGTTTCCTTCTGCCCATTATTCAGATTAATACCATCAACCCTTCTCAGGGGCCACACGCACTTAGCTATACGTATTGCAGCCGAGATAAACTACTTTTATTTGACCCTATATTTTCCAATAGGAGTAGCTCAAACAGTATAATAATAACCACGTACAAATAAAATTCACTAATTGCGAGTGCATTTGTTTGACAAAGGAATTTTGCCCGACATTAAAAAAGAATTATTGAATTTAAGCCTACCACAAATGGGAAAGGGAGATTCATTTCTGTTTACACAAAATATTACAATCCCTTTGAGGAAATAGATTTTAATAGAGAATACTTTCTTATAAAAGTATCTTTAAACAAAATAAATTGCTTGTTAGTGGAGTTTTAACGGTAAATGTTTTAAGTATAATAATAACATATTAATGAACTGAGTTTTAACGAAATGGTTATTTTTAAAAATTGTTAAAATTTCTGAAATGGAGCGTTTGTTTAGTAGCGGCGACTCGTGACTTCAAGAACGGGTGAAGCGGCGAGCCCCTCCTCCACCCCCCAAAGAAACCGGAAAAGTGGCCAATAAATTTCCGTTTTCTAGCAAAATAATTGTATTTATTATGATATATATATATATGGCCTGCAAAAGGGTTGCTGGTATCTAACTGGAAGGAGACCCACACGCTGAACGTATGTGACGATGTGTGGAACCGGCCAGGCCAGTAAATGCAAGTGCAAAATTTCGGTTACATAAAGATACCAAAACTATCAAACTTGGCAAAGGGGTGAGGCAGGGAGATACCATTTCTCCAAAACTTTTTACTTCAGCTTTACAGATGATTTTTCAGCTGATAAATTGGAATAACAAGGGAATAAAAATAAATGGTGAATATTTAAATCATTTGCGGTTTGCTGATGACATTGTTATTTTTTCAACGAACCCATCAGAACTCCAAGACATGGTACAGGAGCTCTCAACTAGAAGTAAAGAAGTTGGACTCAAGATGAACCTACAAAAAACTAAGATCATGTTCAATAATTTTGTAGAGGAAACAAAAATACAAGTTGACAACATTGAGCTAGAAATTGCTGATTCATATATTTACCTTGGCCAGCTGATTTCAATGGATGGCAACATTATGAAAGAACTCAACAGACGTATTAAACTTGGCTGGAGTGCATTTGGAAGAAACAGTTTTATCCTGAAGGGGAAATTGCCTTTGTGTCTAAAAAGAAAGGTCTTCAACCAGTGTGTATTGCCAGTCCTCTCTTATGGATCAGAGACATGGAGTCTAACAGTTGGAGCAATACGAAAGTTACAGACAACGCAAAGGAGCATGGAGAGGTGCATGCTTGGAATAACTAGGAGAGATCGAAAAAGAAACACTTGGGTGAGAGAGCAAACTAGAGTAGAGGACATCATTGTTAAAGTAAAAGGACTGAAATGGCGATGGGCTGGGCATATTGCAAGAAGAACTGATCAACGATGGACAACAGAAATTCTGAACTGGATTCCAAGAGACCACCGAAGACCTAGAAAACGTCCTCAAACTAGATGGGTGGATGAAATAAGAAAACAGGTTGGGGTGACGTGGAAACGAATGGCCCAGGATAGACTTGTGTGGAAAGCATTTGGAGAGACCTTCATCCAGCAGTGGATAGATAATGGTTGAATATGATGATGATGATATATATATATATATATATATAGGACCTGTGATATGGTAATACATGTTGTACAGACAGAGATAATATGTAGAGACAACAAGCAAAAACAAATATGCAATATATGCTTACCCAGTCTTTATTTTTTGAATATAAGTTCGATTCTTTTAGACTTGCAAACTTGTCGATGATGTGAAAAAATGGTTGAGTTTCTATTAACTCTTTTAGTAGTTCCTTTTCAATTGAAATTTTTAACAAGTTTCTAAGTCTGTCTTCTAACATCGTATTACGTAGACTGATTTTGATTCTGTTTAAGCAAGAAAAACTCCGTTCTACGGAAACACTAGTGGACGGAATAGTCACTATTAAGCAAAAAAGTTTATAAGCTTCTTTAAAAATATATTTGTTTTCTGTTAAAATTTCCATGAATGTTTGTAATTTCATATCTCTATACTGCTTATCCAGATATATGTGTTTTAATTCATTTTTCAATCTTTGGAAGTCAGTAAATATATTGGGGTAGTACACATTTAAATTATTTATTACTTCCGTAGGAAATTTATTGGAATACTCTATAAATTTTGAAGTATCCATTAATGTAATAAAATGAAGCTTTTCCATATCTTGAAAACGTGTAGTAATTTGTAAAGAAATAGTATCTAATATTTCATAAAATATGAATTTTATATTTTGCAAGAACTTTATTTTGTGTGAGCGTCACTTTTTTTTTGTCCCTCACGGTGTTCAATTGGAACTGTTGTTTTCGAAATCACTAATTCGAAAATTTCCACGAACGTATCCTCCTTTCGTTTGCTGTTTAAAAGAATCTGCGTATTTTTAATTTGTGAGATGCAAAAATTAATGTCAAATGACTTATTTTGTAGTACATTGAAGAGAACATCCGTAAGTCCAAAAATATGGTTAAAAACAACAACCAAAAGTGAAAATTCAAAGTCGTTAAATATATTTAAATAGCCGACACTCTGCCTAAGCGAAGTTTGATCGGAGGTTGGATCGTTCATAATCTCAGTAAATACTTCTTTTAAAGAATCCCATTCTTTATTTATAACACTCAACATTTTAGAGTTTGATGTCCATCGCGTAATAACAGAAGTAGGAATTCGTCTTCCGACGACTGTATCGACCACGTGAGTTCGTTTGGCAGAATGATGAAAAAATGCAGGTATGTCGCTTTTAGTTGCAAAAAATATGCGACACTGTGAAATGCTGTTGCAGCTTTGTTGTAGCACTAAATTCAGACGATGTGCCAAACAGTGAATAAAAACTGTATGTGGCGCTACTTCTTTAATTTTGGACTGAAGACCATTTAAGTGCCCTGACATTACGCTTGCCCCATCAAAACATTCTCCTATAAGTTTTGATTTATAGTTAAATTTTTCGAGGTGTCTTGATACAAAGTTAAACAATGCTTCGGCAGTCCGATTGGAACTGACGTCATAAAATCCCCAAAATCTTTCCACTAACTTTCCACCAGCAATAACATACCTAATTATGATACTACATTGAGATTTTTGGACAATATCTGTGGAATCGTCTACTTGTATAGAAAAAAATGCAATCCTTTATTTCTTTTTCGATATGTTCATTGATATATTGCCAAATGCAGTCCTCTGACTTGTCTTAGGTGCAGGCAAATATGGTGTGATTTTTTCTATATGAGTGCTCATGAATGTCCTGGACTTACCCAGAGAGGCGGATCAAGCCTATTGAGGGCCCCTGGCGGTAAAAAATTCCAAGTAGCTGAGACCCGACCCCAAACAAAATTCTATGAGGCTAGGGTTTTAGGAAAGATTTCGATAGATTTTAGCAGAGTTCCTTAAACCGGCAATATGTAGCTAATAATAAACTCAACGTTTCAAGAAAAACCAGATATTTATTCAAAAAATTTAATAGTAATAAATTACCTGAGTGCTTAAAAAATGTTTTGTATATAAATTTGTGTCTTGGTTTCTCTTTAGCAGATTCATCAATTGTTTTTGCAGTATCTATTTCATCCAATTTTTTTTGTTCTAGGTATAATATGGCCATGTTGTTCAATCTGTCTTCTCCTATCGTACTCCTTAGATAGTTTTTAACGTATTTTAAAACTGAAAAAGATCTTTCACCTGTTGCATTTGATATTGGCATTGTTAAAAATATTTTCGAAATAATATCTACATTAGGAAAAGTTCCACTCTCTCTTTATACACTTCGAACTATTATTCAATAGCACTTCTGGCTATTTATTTATCAACACTTCTGATTATTTATTTATCAGTTTCTTACGTTCTTATTATTTCTCATTTTTTAACAATATATATTGATATTCCTTGAAAATGTTCTTGCAAACTTCCTTTATCATTTATAACTTTTTAATATCACTTGAGATATTATATCGGGCTTCCAAACATAAATTTTTTACCATCATTCATCTATATAATTATTATTTTTCATAAATTCTTCAAAAATAGAATAAACAGTACTTACAATTCAATTGGAATTTTTAAGTCCTGGTATCTATATTTTTGAGATAAATACTCACTGATAAATACTTCAATAATAATGGTGCACCAATAATCCCATTGATTGCGTACCCCATAATACGCAAACACTTTCTTTCCTTTTCAAGTTTCATTTATTATATAATAAGGATTATTTTTTAAAATAATAATATTAGTAGTTCAAAGGAAATTTTAGAAATCAATCAATCGGAGCAGGAAATAAACGTCCTCTCGTCCTCGAAGATTTATCCAGAAACTCCGACTTTCGTGCAGAAATATTATTTAAACAACGATCCAATAACACCCAATTACTTTTTAGCATTCTTCTAGAGGTCAGATTAAATCGTTCTCCTCCTCAGCTTTTTATAAGAAAAATGGCGTTTTTAAGAACAGAGTTTTCGCCATTATAATTTAATTCTAATTTCGCTTATTTAATTATGCATGATGAAACTACAATTATGACTAGATCCCGAATTATATGCATTAAAAAAACAGCAAATCATGCATGCAAATTTCTTCTAAAGAACCTCAAAATATCCACATATATGCATTTAAAATGAATAAACATGCACCTAAAAAGAATTTATATGTACATAAAATTTTTTAATGCTTGAAAATTTAATGTCCAGTATTTTAAAACTCTAGAAACCTCTGTGGCAATCAAAAATCTCAATTTTATTTCTGATCAAGCCATACCTCTGTTTTGGTAATTTTTACTTCTTTCCCCATGCAAAACCTCTGATCTGGCAATACTAGCTGACATGATGATGCGATAAAAATTTCTCTTCTGATAATTCTTGCTTTAGCCGTAAATAAATCGTCGCCATAGTAACCATGTTCGCAAAGCATTTCCGTTTTGAAACACAGCTCTAAATTTCTATCGTCGCTTCATCCGTCCCTTTTTCTCAGCGGGCAACATTTCGTTGGTGCGTTTAACGCGTTTAAAGCGCTGACTTAAAAACGTAGCCTTCTGTTCCTGAATGTAATTCCAATTATATTAAAGGAATTAAATTAAAAAAAAAAAAAAAATAGTGGGCTCAAAATAAAATTCTAAATTTTATTTTTCTAATCAAATTTTAAATTTGACAAAAAAATAAAAAGGATTTGGAATTTAAATTAAAAAAACTGTTCAACCGCCCAATTTTTTTAGGTGAAGTGCCGCTTCACTCGCGTCACCCGACAAGCCGCCACTGTTGTTTAAATGATAACGGAAAATAATATAGGCATGTAATCTGAGCTTAAGTATGTTTCGTCTTTGCAGTAGCGGAAACTTATTTATCCCAAAAATTTACCTTTGAATGCTGTTCATATTCCTTCGTTTATTATAAGTAAAAACAATGTCAGACAGGTAATTTTGGAAAAGGTCCTGACCATGATTTTAAAAAATTATACACCTATGTTTATTTTAATATACAGTGGAGATTTATTATGATGAATACGACTATAACGAACAAAGGAAATCGGTTATTTAAATCAATTTTGTAAAATCAGTTGTAAAAAGTTTATTCCAACTCATGATAAACTGCGGTTTTGTGAACTCTGATTTAAATATATTTTTGAGCACTACATCGGAGACTACCTACTGTCCGTTCACGAAAAGGAGTCCGGTAGACCAGCAGAAATAACGGAAGGTGACATCACAAACGGGCTAGCCGAGTAAAGTTTGGCACTTATTTCGTTATTTATCTTTTTCGTATTTTATGGAAGCGCGTTTATATATTTTATAAATTTGGAAAATGGCGGCAAGCTTAAGAAAGCAGAACGGTTAAATTTACACGCACGCAAAATCGTGCATAGTGTTGCCGGATTTTGCTCTGACGAAGCTGGCGGTCCATCTTTGACAATTCCACTTCCACAAGCTAAAAAAGGATTTTCGAAGCGATTGGAGTGTCTTAAAGAACGATTCAAAGAATAAGGAATAACGATTAATCAATGGAACGAAACGAAGGTTTTGACACGTGGACAGAAGAATAAAAGGCCAAGTGATGGAAATTATGAAAATAATGACTTTGGCAGATGTGTTATACGTCAAACGATCCAAAATTTTTACATAAATTAAAGAAATTGCTATCCGTAGGAAAATTGCTGGCCGTGTTGGAAGGGAAGATAAACTTTTAGTGTCAGAAGACTACACTGTGGAATGTTTTGCATTCTATAAATTTTCGCAGGAGAAAGTGTCTGAACCAAAGGAATGTGCTCATCCAAAGACCTCATATTGTGCTTTTGAGGGGCAGATACTTGCAGGAAATGAAGCAACACAGGGAGAGTGGATGCCAGATGGTTTACATTGACGAAACATGGGTTGACAGCAACCTAACATTTAGGAAATATTGGTAAGATGACACAATTTCTAGAGTTCAATCAAATATGAACTCGTAAAACGAACTTATTGTAGTGCATGCTGGGTCATCTACGGATTTATTACACGGGCTCTACTGGTGTATAAAGCATTAATGTAAACAGGAAACTACCACGGGCAAATGAACTATGCACATTTCAAAAAAATGGTTGTTGTTAAAAGTTTATTCCCAATTTGCAACCAAGAAGTGCCGTGTGCGTATTGACAACACTCCGTACCATACAGAAATTGCAAATCCAACGCTTATGAAGTTCGCTACAAAGCAAATGATGGTAGATTGGCTAACAAAGAAGGAGATACACTGCGACAGATATATGCGGAAAGAGTAGCTATTTTTCTTGATAAAGAGCAACTGCCCAAAGAAAGCCACTTATAAAATTGACGATATACTACAAGAGAAAGGACATGATGTTGTGCGGTTTCCCTCTTACAATCGCGATTTAAACGCAATTGAATATGTTTGGTCAACAGTAAAAAAGGATTGATAAGAGAAAGGAATATTAATGACAATTTAAGTCTGAATGACTTGCAAAACTTAATGACCCAAGCTGTGGATGGGGTGACTTCCGAAGAATGGCAAGTACATTTCCATCATGTGGAAAAAGCTCAAAATTCTTATTGGAAAAAGGATAGACTTGTAGAAGAGGTGGTAAATGATTTAATTTTGCCCATTCATAGCAACAATGATTCAGATTTCGAAGGTACGGACATTCATGATTTCAAGCGATTGTCTTCTTCCGGTGGGTAGTTTTTGAAAAGAAGCCTGTGCTTTTTTTTATTTACCGTATTTCATTTAGTTATACAATAATTAAAATGTACTCATTGAATGTAAAAAATAATTTATTTTGTGAAATGCATGCAACAGAGGTTGAAAGTTTGACAAATACAGCAAGCAATATAATCATAATAATACTGACACTAGAGAACTATTTTTGGCTTTATTTTATATGCATGCAAGCATTTTCAACTTACATTAACTCAATTTCTATTATGAACTATTTTTAATTTTAGTTTAATTTTATGTTTGAAGGAATGAAATAGTTTTTGAGTGATGTTTGCATATATTGAAATTATTATATAAAAGCATTTCAACTTTCGAAATGGTTTTTTTGTCGTTTACTGACGAAAATAGCTAATATTAGATTGATTTGAATTTATTGTACTTAATAATAAAATGTAAGCAAAACAAACATACAGATTATTAAATAATCAAAAGGATGAAAAATTGTATAAACAAATTAAACATTTTTAGGTTGATAAAGTAGCATTGAATATTTGTGTTCACAAATTAAATATATACTTAACGTTGGCGCTGACAAATGGTTTAACCAGAAAAAATATCCTCCTGATTTTTTTTATGGTCAAAAGAACTAATTTTTAGCATTATATAAAAAAAAAATTCAAGGCAGTCAGACTTTATATTTTGTTGCGAAATATATCTGAAATTTGCATAAATTTTGCGACGAAAAAAATTTTTAATTGCACGTTTGTAAAGGTTACGTGTAAAATTCTAGCATTTTAAAAATTATATCTTAGAGTTTGTACCTTTGTGTTTCAAATGATACCGAAATAAGCAAAGTTTGTTCATGAATAACGAAGTTACAGTAATTGCAAACTTAAAAGCCACCTTGTCGGTTGGCATTTTGTTAAATTTCGCCTAATTTCAACGTAACTTCCTTACCTCAGTTTCAACTCAAATAAGCTGAAATAAACTGAAATAAATAATTTAACCATTTTTCATAATGTACTTGCTGACGAAAATATTTCACAAGAATCTGTGACAGGAGGGCAACGAGATTTTTTTTTTATTTTGGGTGATTTGAAATGAAATGACCTAGCAACGCTATTGTTTACATTTCCGCATTTGTAGTGTTTGGGAATAGAAATCTCTGTCTCAGCCATTTATAAATAACTTACCACAAATATAATTTTCAGAATGTAAAGGTAAAGCTAATTTCCTTTTTTTTTTTGTATCTTTATAAAATGCATACTTTGAAGTGAGGAGGACGAAAAAATAACTAATATCTCTTCAATAGCTATTTAAGCCTTTGACAGAAGTTTTATCATTATCAGCGAGTGTCTGCTTGAATATATATATTCTGGGTAAGGAGAGTTATATTTTATTTTTTAAGTTCGGCACTAAATCTGTTCTTATTATTTTCCACAAAATATTCGCGTCTTCTGCTATTTTGTTTGCCATACTGCAAAATAAAAGCATATTCATTTCTTACTGTATGAAGAAAGTTAATGAGTTCCACGAAATTTTAAAAAAAATAGAGATGAAGATTTTGATTAAGTAGGGAAAGAAACCAGAAATTATGATAAAGTTGAAGAAAATGAACCAAGACTAAACCGACAGAAAAATGATGGCGATCGTTCCAAATACCTACGGATTTTTAATAAAATTCTGGACACTCCAATGGCTCAAACAAAAGTGAGGTTTGAGTCTCAAAAATATTTTAAATTCATAGCTTTGCTGGATTCAAAACATTTTGATAAATTTTGTGAAGGCTTTTCTGAACATCTACTGTCTTATATTGGATTAGAATCGTTTTGATAGAGTTCGACTCAAAAATGAATTGAAGATATTTTATTCCCTTCACGAATATTAAAAAAAAAGTCAGTAACAAATATTACTTGTTGCATGAAGTTGTATAAACTGGATATTTTGTTTAGTGAAGTATACAAATTAGCAGAACTATTATAAAATTTTCCATCAACTACTTCAACTGCAGAAAGAAGATGTTGAACTTGTGCAAGGGCGTGCCAAAACGGGTTTCAGTGGGCGCAATACTTTACTTGCCATGGGCGCTGGCAACCCAAGCAGCGCCGCTGGGGGATTTAATTTCCTTGGTTGCAGAGGTTCGGATTCTTCAAAAAAACTGTAGGTCCCGGCGTAACATGGCCTTTATCATCATTGAGCTGTAAAAACCAAATGTTACGAGTAAAAGCAGATTATCTCTTATGAGTGCGGTAGATCGTTGACGACACTATCAACACTGCATTACATCCAACCCCATACTGTTATACTTGTGGATATATATTGACCTACCTCATCTAGTTCTACAACTACTCCTAATATCAGCTATGAGTTTGGAACAGGCTTAACAGGACCTCCGAATCCTAGAATATATAAAAATAACTTTGCCTTTTAAGTATTTAAATTTATGTCTTTGGTCAGCAGAAGAGTAACAATGGTGTGGGTCATTGGATATACCTAGAAAACCACTTAATATACTCCTTTTAATATGTATTTTCTTTTAATATAATATATTATTTTCTTCTTAATATAATATATTATTTTCTTTTTATTATGTATATTATTTTCTTTTTTAATGTAGTGTATTATTTCCTTTTAAATGAACTGGGTTATTTCATTTTAATGTAATATATTATCCTTAAATTCGACCACATTGACTTTCGATTATATGTAATTGCTCTTAACTTTTACCGATGGAGAAAACTGAATTCCTCCTTTAATCCTTCACTGTCGTATGCGCTTAATGTTTGATGCTAAGAGAAACGAGGTTTTCTTTCAGAAACAGTTTTTGGAACTTACTCCCAAAGGTAATACTCCTAAGTCGCCTTAAATTTTAAGTTTTCCTTGCCATTCGGTACGTGCTTTCCAAAGTTAAATCGCCAGAGAATGCAGTCGAAAATCAGGTAAGGCCCCTTAAGTTTATTACTTAGAATATCCGAAGGGATGAATTAAAGGAAATTGATCCCAAGAAGAAACCAAGTCATCAAAAATTTACTTTTAAACAAGTTTTGCTTTAGCTTGATATGGAGTTTTTCCTAGGACGCCAAATATCTGATTTATATGTTGTATATACAGGGCGTCTCTTAACTAGCAAAAGAAAAGCATATATCTATGGGCATATAAAAATTAAATTTCTTTAATGCACACAGCTATAGCGGTATTCCTTGAAGAATTTTGACGAAACGAAGTGAGTTTAAAAATACTTTTTTGGCACATTAATGCATAATATAGCACAATAAATATTGACCACCCGTTTTTTTTTCAAAAGCCAGTAACAACTTCCGGCCTTAGTCTCTTTCCATCCGTAAAGTTCGGTAGAAATGCAAGTTTCCGATTGGAGCTAAAGGAAATATATCATGTTTAAGCACAATCCGAATTTTATGTGGAAACTGTATTCGTGAAGTCACAAATACTGTTTTTTTGCGTAAATCAAGAAAGAGAATTTGCAATTGGCAGTTTTTTCTACTGTAACCACTGTCTGGACATAGTTCTGACGAAGGCAGATTTGTTTCTGCCAAGACAATTGTAAACGACATGTCAACTTATTTAACTGTGTTAATTCGTGTCAATTTCGATTAAAGTCTTGTACCGTGTCAATTTCGATTAAAGTTTTTCACCGTGTCAATTTCGATTAAAGACTTTCACCGTGTCAAACCAGAATCTCGAGGTAATAAAACGTGAGAACCCGGAAAATGTTCGTGAAAAGTGCAAAAGCATCTACGATATTTAAGACTCACCACTAAAACATTTTCAATGACACAGTGTACATTCTAAGTTTGAAATGCGTCAGAAAAGTAGCGCTGATGCTTTACTCGTATCTTGAAGGTTTTAAGGTTAAAAATTGGGATCTTTTTCCTTCGCTCCTGTGTAAGAAAAAAATAGGTATTTGCAATATTTAGCAAAATTTGTAACACGAGCTCAAATCTTGCTAACTATTTAAAATACCATATTCCCGTGGCAGCTAAAATACATTTTCGTGACAGGTAAGGGAAATTTTAATCCCGATTTTTTAACCACCTAATTAAAATAACCGTACGATATGTGAGTAAGCCTCGTCAAATTAAAACAAAAAATTCCAGTTTAATATTTTTTGCATGCCATTTAACATCAAGGCGAATTATTTTGCTTTTGTGTAACAAGTGGAATATATTCGCCAGATTATAATACCTGTTAATATTAAGAAGAAGATTATGGTGGAATTGAGCACGGAGAGCTGGCTATTTTCGTCCTAGTAGTTCGATTCTTGAATGGGTAGGACTGTGGGTTCGAAGTTCAGAGGTCACATTAAATAGTTGATCCCGCGTACAGATTAACCTTGAAACGAGTAAAACAGTGAACTAAAGTCATACTTGGACATCATCATATTTAACCCTTACCCTTTGACGTTTCCTCAGACTTCAGTGATCTTTTGGGATGAAGTTGAGAATTTCGATTGCCCACCGTTGAGCAATTCTACTGGCAACGTGTCTGTCTCTCATTGCTGTTTAACTTCTTCACTTTAAGAACGATGTCTTCATCTATTGTTTGCTGTCCGACCCAATATTTCCTTTTCTCTGCAGTTCGTATATACAGAGTGATTCGAAAGTCTATACAAACATTAATGGGGGGGAAAGGAAACGCAAAAACAAACCGTTTACATTAATAAATAGGTGTCGCTAGACCATGAGCGTACGCAGAAAGTTTGTAAGGGGGGGGAGTTATAGAACTACAATTCCATATGAACAATTACCAAATTTCATCAAAATGGGGGGGTTACACAACCCCATCACCACCCCCTGCGTAAGCCAGTGCCCTAAACTGTCAATGTGGTGTTAGGGGCAGCGGTTGGCATTTTTTAATTAATTAATTTATTTATTTATTTATTTATTTTTGACTAATGGCTTTTTTCATTATCGTTATATGTTACACAGACTTTGCGCGTGTGACGTCTCGCATTTTGCGAATACTAAGATGGCTGACATGCATCTAGAGCGGTGTTTTAACATTACCTGGACGCTGCCCCACAGGGGCCATTTGATTGTTAAGGGGGCAATTCGAAAAGTGTGACAGTAAAAGTGTTACAACTCAAAAAATCCCAATTTTCAGAAAATGAAAAAAACTGTTTCTGGCTAAATTGAGGGATGTTGCGTTCATCTAATGACATGTGCCAACTTGTGGAAACCCGAATAACTTATGGCTTAACGGTTTTCACGGGAGGATGCAGCACTGTTTGTAACATTAAGTCATTTTCACCGAATTTTGAGTTGTAACACTTTCGTCGCGAGCGTGCGGTATAATTAATATAATATAATTTTATATTTAATGTGTTTTCTTTACTCTGTTAAAAATGCTTTTATTATGCAAATGGTGCACGACCTTGGACGCGGGGATTACAAACCGTTTGGTTACTATAGTAGAGTGCGGTGCGGACCTAAAACTGGTAGGTTGCAGCCAAGCAGGAACCACTGATCTAGGGCATGGAGTTGCAAATGGAGCGGAAAAGTTGTACGACAGCCATAAGGTGATGTCTGTGGACTTAAAGCATGGGTGTCGACGGAATAAAAATATTGGGGGGACAGTATACCAGTGAAAGGCAGCTTGTTGTTAAACAGGGCCGTAGCCAGCGGGTGGTCCCAAAGGCCCGTCCCCCCTTCCGTAATGTTTTTGCTACCAATACTTATTCATTAGCGAGGTTGTAAAAAATTCTTGCCTCCACAAAAAAATTTCTGGTTAAGGCCTTGTTTTTAACAACTCTTTACAGGGATAACAGACATCCACAAAGCAGTGTTTAAGTTAAATGTGCTTCTGCTTGATGACGTTCACTTTACCATAAAATTAATATTCTAGTTGCATTTCTAATTTCATTTTCGCATACAATGCTCCTTACTAAATTTCGTATTTAAGGTGTGTCCCACCGAAATAAAGCCACCGTGATTGTGTGCCATGACTGGCAACGAAACAAACCAATAAGAACGCAGCAAATATATTAAGAAAGTCTATATACAAATACATATTTACAAGGAGTAACTCACTCCCTGCCCCACCTGGGCAGGAAAAAAAATGAACGTGTAAAAAAAGAGGGGAAAAAGTGTCCCGCCGAAATAAAGCCACTACTGTTAATAGCCAATATATCCGCCATGATTATATATGACTTGGAAAACACGATGTGGCATACCATTTACCAATCCCTGGAGGACAATGGCATCAATATTATCCCAGACTTCAATGATGGCAGCCTTCAATTCTGCCACAGACTGAAACTGTCTGCCATTGGCATATACAGCCCTACTGAGGTTACCCCCACACATTTTCTTGGGAAATAAGATCAAGGGAAAGGGCGAGTCATTCCATGACATGTACCCCATTATGCAAAAAACATTCACAAGAGGGTTTTGCAACGTGAATGGGGGCGTTGTCCTGCTGGAAAATCCAACTTGGGCCACCAATTCTCTCTGCAAATGGCAGTAACTGGATTTCTAGCATTTCTTGGTAATCGGTAGCCTTTATGCGGCCTAAGGGGAAAGCCAGGTTAAGTTTACCACCATAGCCGAAGCCTCCCCACACCATTAATGAGCCTCCACCTTATTATCTTTTGGAGAAGATTTCCTCTTCTTTCCTCATATCATTCCAATAGAATGCAAGGCCGTCTGGGCCATACAAATTAAGTTTTTTCTCATCTGAGAATATAACACGATGCCACTGGTCTTTCCAGGTTTGATGATATTTGGCCCAATCTACTATCCTTTGCTTGTGGATAGCTTTCAACATGGGCTGCTGTTTCCTTTTTTATATTGGAAGTTTTTTGTATATTTTACAATCCGTGACAGAGTTGATTTTGTCACAGGGATGTTATCCTCTTTGGCCAATTGTCTGAGAGAAATACCACCTTGTGAAAGACGATGCACAATATCTCTTTCCTGCCTGGAAGTCATTTTTCTGCCTGTACACCTCCTTTTTTTATACCTGTACGCATTGCCCTGATTCACAAAATTGTCTATTACGGTTTTAGATCGTTTGATTTGCTTAGATATTTGTCTATATGAAAGACTTTGTTCCTTAAAAGCTGTTAGCTGGCCTTTCTCGAACTCTGATAGCTGGGTTCGTTTTCCCATTGCAATACTGCAGGAGAAATAGAAAATACAACCTTCTGAAGTCAACATTCGACTGGGATAGAACAGGTAAGTTATTTGACAACTTCCTGACGTCATAAACCTGTTTACCTGTAGCAGCTCGAATATTGAGAGTTACCTAAAACACTAATAGGGATGGTGGCTTTATTTCGGCGGGACACATTTTCCTCTCTTTTTTTACACATTCATTTTTCCCCCCGCCCAGATGGAGCAGGGAGTGAGTTACTCCTTGCAAATATGTATTTGTATATAGACTTTCTTAATATATTTGTTTCGTTCTTATTGGTTTGTTTCGTGTCCAGTTACGGCATATAATCACGGTGGCTTTATTTCGGTGGGACACACCTTATTAGGCTGATGGTGATAATGTAGAGTGTCCCTTTAATTTATGTCGTTGATAATGAGCGTAGAGGGCCAAAAATTTCCTTGAGCTTGCGAAATTAAAATTGGGAAAATGTAGTTGTAACGTTATTAAAAACGTTCCGTTTGAAAGTTGAAATAATAACACTTCAATGGAAATGCTGCCATGAAGAAAAGAGAACTATATAATACAATACAACAAATGCTATAATTACATCAAATAAATGACAAAGTGCATTTTTTTTTATTTCGCACTAAATACACTACGCCGAAAAATATAACCACACTCCTTAGATTAAAAAAAAAAAATTAAATTTTGAACGACGTTACCTATTATAAAATTTTTGTTTGAAATTGGAGAGGGGGGACATGGAACTCTAACACTAACATTAGGGGATAGTCCCCCCGCTAACAGCGCGCATGGCTTACCGTCGTTAACTAAAAAGGTTTGTATTAATGGTTCTTATCCACCATTAAAATTTGTACAGAAAATTTCGAATCACCCTATATACGTATATACGAATGCAGTGCTTTTGAAAAAGCTCTGAATAGATGCAGACAGAACGATTTGCATTCCAAGTGAATTATATTAGAATTTATTGATATGCATAGCGTGGCTGTCTAAGAGGAGATAAGAAATGCAAATAATCAATAATTCATTAAACATTATTGTTGCAGCTATTTTGGATATTTCACTGAAAAGAAAAATTTCTTTAGAATTCGGAAATCTTTAGAGATTGCTCTGAAACAACTTTTTTAACCGAACATCTATAATTAAGCGGATACCCTTCGAAAAGCCACCACATTGACATTATGTTTCATCGGTAATGCGTACACTGCCTTGCTAAAAATATATGAAGGCTATAATGCTTATAGTGTGGTGGAAGGATTTTTTTAAACCGTATGCGGACCGTCACAATAGCGTCATATTCTAAGACTCTTCAATGAATATTAGGGGACTGATGGCTTAATTTATTGCCAAATCTCCACGCATTTACAATATTAAGCTATTCATTTATTTTATCTTATTATAAGTTGCTCGTTATATTATCGAAATTATATGTCAATAATTATGTTCTCTCTATATTTCAGAAAAGGGGTGCTTTTCTCTCTCTTTCTCTCATATATATACATCATTGCTACTACCATATCTAATATACTAGTAATATATGCCCCAACTAAATATATATCTAATATACTAACTTCAATATATATCTAATATACCCCAACCATTATATATCATGCTTTAAATGCTCTAATATACTAACTAAATATATCTAATACCTTCAAATATATATCTAATATACTGCTTCAAATATATCTAATATACTAACTAAATATATATACTAACTAAATATATATCTAATATACTAACTAAATATATATATCTAATATACTAATATATATCTAATATACTAACCTAATATACTAACTAAATATGCTATATACTAACTAAATATATCTACTATTACTAACTAAATATATATACTATACTACTAACTAAATATATCTACCTTTACTAATATATGCTAACTAAATATATATCTACTATACTAACTAATATATATAACTAAATACCACAGTAGACCATGGCAGACTTCCATTTAACAAATTTTTCTATTTAACGAAATTTTCGGCGGAACCTTGACTTTGAATGGCATTAACATGTAAATTTGTCTCCATATTACGAAAAACAATTTCTATATAACGAAGTTCTTTTTATAAAGAATTTGATTTTTTTTTTAATTTACCTTTAACAATTTTTCAGCGGGATGGTTAGGTAGAAGGGGTAGTTGAGGATTTTAAGCAAAAAGACGGAGGTGAGGTAGCCTTCTGTATAGTAGACATAGGGTCAGTTGTGATAAATAATTCTATTGTTCTAAACTGGGAACTTCGAAGCAGCGGGGATGTATCACTCTGCAGGTGTGGCTAAGCCACGAAATTTGCTTCTCGCACATACGTGTTGCATTGTTGAAGAAAATGTTATAGATGACGTGTTCCGATATTTACAAAAGTGTGAGAATTTCTATGAACAAAACGTTTTTTATAAGAAACCTGTACAAAGCAAAATTAGTGATTATTTCTCTGTTTCAAATATGTTGTATGAGGATCATACAGATATAAAGTAATCCTCAGTCTTTACTTTTGTTATTAATTTGTGCGTACTTGTATACAAAAAATATTTAAATTCGTAAGAAAAGAAGAGTCTACTGAACTTAGTTTTTACTGTCCAAATTTAACCTTTTTCATTTTATCGAAATTAAGTTTCAACATTTATGTTAATTTCTATTTAACGAATTTTCCTTATAACGAAGTTTTTCAGAGGAATAATGATTCGTAGGGAACAAACTGTATATATCTGGCAACTAATATGCTGCTAAATATATATATCTAAATACTAACTAAATATATATATCTAATATACTAACTAATATATACTAACCTAAATATATATATCTAATATACTAACTAATATATACTAACTAAATATATATATCTAATATACTTCAACTTAATATATACTAACTAAATATATATCTAATATACTAACTAATATATACCTTAACTAAATATATATCTAATATATACTAACTAATATACTAACTAAATATATATATCTAATATACTAACTAAATATCTAATATACCTAACTAATATATACTAGCAATATATATGTAATATACTAACTAATATATACTAACTAAATATATATATCTAATATACTAACTAATATATACTGACTAAATATATATCTAATATACTAACATCAATGTCGTGTGTCGCCTGCTTCGTAATAACGAGCTGATTTTTTTGCTTTTGCATTCTGTTTTCTCTATTTAATAGCTTCAGTGAAACCTATTTTGTGCTGTTGAAACCATCGATAATGCATTCAAATTGCAAATTTTTGACATTGACATATTTCATTCTAGTGACATTATATCACATTTATTGACATATATAATCATGTTCCAATTTGTAAACGTTTTGCCCTCAAATATCTAGCTCTTAATAACAGCTCTTCCATCTGCAAGTGCAAATTTGATTTATTTAAAACATTAAACATCTTCTAGTTCGACGTTCGCAAAATCTGAGCGAAGACTAAATACCTAATAAAAATAGACACTCTAAAACTGTACATAAATTATTAAGGACCTATGGAGAGTTCAGAGTTAAATGAGAACTACAAGTCCATTAAGTCTACCAAGCCAAACAAGTCCACAAGTTTTCTCCTATTTTCAGTAATGTGCAACGCATATAAATTTGCTCAAAATTCGGCAACTATGCGCCAGTAATCTCCAGGAATGATGCATAGAAATAATGACGTTCAGCTGAAAAAATTCAGTTTTCCTTAGTATCTGATCTAATGAATTTGGTCAACTATACCTTTGAACCCTCCACATAGTGTGCGTCTCTAAGGAACTCACAGGAAATAAGAAGAGTCTACATAGTATTTCAAAATCTCCTTGTAAAAAGGATACTAAATTATTTAGCAGGAATTAGTAGCTTCACGGACTTACCATATGTTCAAAAACGGATTAGTTGGAAACTGTCCTAAGGTCATTAGTGCGATTTATATTATTTATGCATGTACCACTACTGACACCCCATTCTTGACTAGTAAATTTTCATTTCATAATCTCTGCACTGCAGGGCTTTGCAAAAGCAGGTCTTCGAGCAATAGGACAACAAACGGCCTTGCGTCATACAACTCAAACGTGAAAAACAAAAGCTTCATTTCCCCATACACTACCGCATGCATTATTGTAAGACTTGTAATTGCATCATTAAACAGCAAGAATTACAATACAATAGAAATTTATTTAGGCGTAATCATGTTACATTATGGTATTTTTACACATAGTTTAAAACATAAATACACATTTTGAAAATTGCAGATTGATATCCGCCTGGGCAGAATTGGATAAAGACTATCGAGTCTGGCAGAGCCCATGCTGCCCGAGGGAAGCAAAGATTGTTGCAACATTTAGATGAAACAGTATAATAACACAATAGAGGAAATGAGGTAGAATATATAAGATGTTCAAAAAAGTAAAACTTCATTTCGTAACTGATTAAATTCTGCCATTTACTGGAAATTGAACTTTTTATAAATATTCCACTATTTACAGTAAACGAAATTAACTCCACATGTTACGAAATTTGAAAATTTAAATGTGCTTCTCCTATTATTTGCAGCTTTTATAAATTTTTTTCTCTTCTGCAATAGGTATTGTTTTCAGGCCATTGTTAAAGGACTCTGAGAAATTTTTCAAGAGCTTTAGATAACATTCGTTGACATATAATTATACCAGACTTATTTAAATTTCGTTTTATAACTGACAATAGCAGTTATAAGCAAAGAGAACGGAACAAATTATTCAAATCCCATTATTTTAGTTTCACTCGTTATAGCGAAGTGTTTTGTCTTTCTGTCAGTTTCATTTAGATGCCAGTTCAGGAGTTCCAAAGCATTGCCTTGTAAACAATGCGAAATATATCCCGCAATTTAATTTAATAAATTACGTGAAGATATATGGAAATAGACAGGCGTAAGTGATCAATCTAAACATGCCAGTTTTGTTTCAAAATAAAAATTTAAAACGTAATACATTATGTCATGTTAATCTGCCTGAGGGCTCTTATGTTTTGTTATTACTATCTAATTGTGCGATTCATTTTTCCAACTTAGTCTAAAAGAGTTACAAAAAATTTAGCGTATATACACTGAGTGTTTATTAAATTTTAACCACTTATACTCAATGTCTTAATAGCCTTCTATTTTCTCGGAGCACTGTTTTTACTCGACATGGTGCCGACTTTACTAATTAATTATATATTTCTTGTGTAGGGGGGACAACCAACCTGCTTTAATTACAATTCATAATTTAGGAACAAAACTGGAAGGTCTTTTGAGCTCTCTCGGCTGTCTTTCTGAAGTATCCTGTAAATATTCAACAATATGGTGATTGGGCGAGTTTGAAGCCATTCAAGGTGTTGATGAAGAAGCCAACAATGTTTGTCGAACTATTCCTACATCAATTAAGTTTGGTATTATGAAGCACACGCATTGTGTGTGTTACCCTGAAAGACACTATAGCCTTGTGGTTAGAAATGCATCATTGTTAGGTGTGGATTGTCGGAAAACAATTCGAGAAATTCGATTGCCTTTGAGACTTTGTTCAATACACACTGGTGGTCTTAGTTCATGCCGGCTGAACATCTCTCATATCATACAACTTCCACCTCTGCTCTGAACAGTTAATGCCATACACAAAATGAATCCAAAGCTTCATGCTTCCCAAGCACGAATGCGACTATCAATAAAATGTAGTGCGAAACGCGATTCCTCGGACAAGCATGTATTACTCCAAACCTTCTGTTGTCCTGTCTGCATACTGTTAATACCAGTGACATCATGTGTGTTAATGGATCCTTGACAGAGAGTGTCTTAGGGGGTCTTTACTATTGTAGTATAACCTAGAGCACTCACAATTTGGCTTTTCGTAAGTCGTAGTAAATCTTAAGCTTCACCCATCATGTCTGCAACTTCGTCATCAACATGTACACTATTTTTGCAGCAGACCAATATCTGATTTGCTGAGATTTTTCATTATTGGCAGATATTTCGTTCTCAATAACAAATTCTTCTTGCTTTGAAGCGCTGTTTTTTATTTTCGAACTTCTTTTGCTTACTTCTTGCTATCAATCTTTCCCAAATGACATCCTGGTCCAAGGATCTAGCTGATGGATCGCCTCAAGCATCTGTGTGCGAAACCTGATGACGATCTATCGGAACAAGTTATCTACCGACAAATCGCCCCGTGTGTAGCGACCTTTATATTTGGTGTTCTCTAGGAAGTTCTAGAACACTAAGCACAGGATTGTTAAAAACATAGCACACCTACTTAAAAGACTCTGGGTGAAGTTTTAAAGCTCTTAATGATGAGAAATTTGTATAACAGGTCCTTCTAAATAATACGCTGGCTACCTTTTGGGAAAATAAATATTTATAATGTTTTTCACTAGACGGCGCTGCGGCAATCACTTGCATTATTTACATAATGTTTGTTACTCAAATCTATATAATGCGGATATTTCTAGGGTACCACATTTTTGCAAGATAGTGCACCACCCCCACGTCTATTGTTGTATCCAAAGATTTCTAAGGCAGCACTTTGCAAACAAAGGGATCATCAGTCATTATTTCCAGATACCTTCGCCACCCTGATCACCGGACCTAATTTCATGCGACTTCT
>QLNU02015360.1:194733599-194748797 GCA_006491805.2 Dysdera silvatica | reverse complement strand
TATCGCTAAATTACGAAATTGACACATTAGAATAAGCTAGAAAATCCAATTGTGCATATTTCAAAGGAAAATTGTTGCACAGCATAGAGTAGCGCTAAACCAATTAAACCCTAACCGTAATTAAATTATCAAACCTATAGACTGGATATTTAGCACCGACCAAATGTACTAATAAAAATATTTTATTTTATTTATACAAATAATTTTTAAGTTTAATATAATTCTGCCTGCGGTGGACTTTTAAGAGAAGATTATTATTAAACAACGAATGAGAGAGGTGAAAACGATGAGTTAGGATGCCAATTATCTGGGACAACACCGCAGGCGTCGTTCAAACGCTATTAGCGACGTACGAGTAAGAGGGCAAAAAAGAAAAGGAAAGATATTGTGATTGATAACTGGATCATCAAGGCGAAAATTTATTAATAATAGAATAATATTATGGATTTATTATTAATTGGTCATTTATCACATTATTAGTGGAATATGAATAAAATCTAAATTCGAACAGTAAAGGAAAATATAAAAAATTGCAAATAACTTTTACTTGTTCGTTCGTATTCTAATTTTACCTATTTTCAAACGTTTACACGTTTTTACGGTAAAACCGAAACATTTATGCAAGCAACTAATTATAGCATCAGGGCTGGAAACAGAGGGGCAAATGCCCAGGTGCCAGGGATCTTAAGGGGGGCGTGGAACTTTAATGACTTAACAAATATAATTTGTTATTAAGCATAATTGGCTGGGGGGGGCGATCTGCTAAACTGCCTCCCCCCTAGCTCTGTGTAATACACTCCCCGCCTAACCCCAATCCCACCAAAAGGGGCGCCGAGAGCCAATGCGGGCCCCCAGGCTCACTTCGACCGACCCCATGACCCCTTCCTTGAGCTTCTCGCCCCCCACTCCAGCATTGGTCCTGCCAGCGCGGGCCCCGGATCTCATCCTGCCTCCGACCGCAGCCCTCTCGTCGGCTCTGCCCAGCAACTGATTATAGCTAGGAACCTTATTCCAGTCTGAACGCTGAAAGATTTCTCTGGTCTCCTAAATAATCCGTATGGTACCTAGATAATTTTCCCAGGTAAAAAGCGTCTCATTCACACGCTTCTGCTTACACTACTGATTTTAATGATCAATAACCTATGTGCAAATGCTTTCTTTAAGAAAACTTGCTTTCCTCGAACTTGAAAATAAAATATAATACGTCAAAATCAGCCGTTTAATGTATACCGTATATATATATATGATGACCCAGGAAGCCTGAGAAGTTGACATCTCAGTGTTAAGAGGGAGCCTCATTTATACACACTTGATTTCAGACTAATGGGGTCTCTAAAACGACAACAAGTGATGAAATAGTCCCTATTATGCACATGCTGCTGGTTAAAGCGATTTTTGTATTTATACAAACGGTAAATATTTACGTTCTTCTCACCATATATAAGAGTTACTTTGCGTTGGATTTCATCCTTACCTCTGTAAGTCACGCTGTTAAAGTTAATATGTTTGTTTCCCATGGGGGAAAGAGCTTTTCCTTCTAAAAAGAAAGAAGCGTTAGATATGTGCCAAAGCAATTAGTGTCTCCGAACTTCCGATGCAGTTATGCGCAGAAAAGCAATTCCGGAAGAATATCCATGATAGAAAACCCTCAAGAGAGATACGCTGGACAAACTGATCATCAGAAGCGAAAAATCTCCAGACACTAAAAATAGAAATATAGAGGATTCTTGTTATAATCCTGCACATAATGACAATTTTCTAAACTTGCAGTTTAGACATAGCTATGAGGATTTATTTTTAGAAGACCTCTTCGCGAAAGTTATTTGAAAGAAGTATATATCATAAATACAATTCTTCAGCAACATCAAGGAGTTGGTAAAACGTCATAGAGTGCAAGTTTCCTTGACATTTGCGTTAAAGAATTTAAACGCTTTTTTTTTTCCTTTCGAAATTGAGGCTTGGCTATTTGCTTATAAGAAACGCATTAGGGATGCATTTTCTATCATCTCGAAAAGGCAACTCTGTTGAAGACGAAACTCTGTGGCTAGTTACCGCTTTTTTTTCCCGTAAATGAGGCATATCGCTGTAACAAGTAGCGATCCAGCTTAGTTTTAAATGCTGTAACACACCAAGAGTGTTTTTCTGTAATTTTTTCTTTGTCGAAAGGGGAAAGAAACGTCCGAGATGTAATTCAAAGAGTGGGATCTTGTTACGTTTTGGACAGGGAGGAACAGCTTTTTCCAGTGCAGGGAAGTAGTTTCGTAGGGGAGGGCTATTTCTGGAACTTGGGGTCTATTTTTGGTTTGACAGCGGGTGCAAAACAGAAACAATTAAAAGAGAAACGAGAGAGATGTTAGCTCCTGGTCGTTTGTCATCGAAGAGGGGGGCCCTTCTCAGAACTGTCTCTCCTCCCTTGGATTTAACGACTTTGCTGCTAGTTTTCTTTAATGAGACTTTTCTTCGTCCTGTTGCCACTTCGAGAAAAAATAATTTGGTAATTATCCCGAGTTTTAGTTGACAGCAGCATTATTGCCACTAACCAAATAGCACACTTAAAAGTTTTACTAAACAGAGTGTATATCCAGTAACTATGATATATAAGAGAGTGGGCTATTCTCTCTCAATGTTATATATGATCTGTATGATGTTATAATCTCTCAATATTAAACATGGTATATTTAATCGTATTAAGGAATACAGGGCCGGGATCAGGTGGACAAAGGGTCTAAATGTGCAGGGGCCCATCATGATTTTGAGTGGCTCGCCGCAAAACTTTAAGAAAATAATAAATATAATTTGTCATTGACTATTATTTAGTTAGGATATCCGATCTGTTAAATGCTTGGGATCATGTGAATCTCGTCCCCGGGCTTCCAGACATACGCATATATTTATTACAACATGGAACCAACGTCGATGTCTTCTGAAATTTATGTTTGTCTGTGTATATACAGGGTGGTCATAAAGTAACTTCCCCTATGTAAGAGATCACAGGGACCTGAATTTTCAAGGTATCAAAATGGAACTGAAATGTAGACATTTGAAGGTTTGCGTTCGAGAATTATGTACATAAAAATACGCTACCACGGTCGCGGTTACATTTAACAAATTTCGAAAATTTCAAATGGCAGCACCATTTTTTTTATTATCGCAACACGATTAGCACTATGAAAAATCCCAAATACGGTTAAAAAAATTCTGTAACTGCAAAAATGGCTTTGCAAAAAAAGTAACAAAGAAGGGAAGCTAACGACAGAATAAGAAAGAAAGACAATAAGAAATCGTGTCATTTGAGCAGTACTCGGTGTGGCCACTTTTACAGGCGATGCCACATTGCATGTTTTGCACTTGCAAAGCGTTCACATTCATCTTCCTCTGATAGCGTTCTTACAGTCATTTTGCAATATTGGTTAAAAATTATATCATAGTATTTGGAGACATATATATGGTAAAATGTTCATCAGTAACATGATTCATATATATATATATATATATATGCACATACGGGGCGTCAAGAGCTGCCGCGGCCCTCCAGGCTCACTTCGATGCCCCTCCCGAGTCCTCTTTCCTGAGCAGTGGCAAAGATATTTTTTCTTTTTGGGGGAGGGGGTTGAACCCCCAAATGAACAAAAAGTATGAAATAAGAACGCTTTTTTTTTGTACTTACTTATTACTTAATTATTTTACAAGATCACTGCTGAAAAAAAAAAATTAACGTAAGCTACTATTATTATTTTTTTAATAATCGAGTCAGGCTAATGAAGTATAATTAAAAAACTATGCATTAAAAATGCACAAAATCTTATTAATCTGGATTTAGAGAAAAAAAAAATGCTGGCCTTCCAACTAGCAAATAGCTCAATAACTTTGTCCAAGTATATCATAGTATCAGAATATTAGAAGTTTCGGGTCCTTACCGCAGTACATGGCGCAAACTAACTGCGAAGCAATGTGAAATACGAAAAGGCAAATGGATGTTTGTTGCGGTCACGGATAAATACGAAAACTTGAGTCGATTTTAAACGGCAGTATTGCCAGGCCATGGCAGTTAATTTCAAGTTTAGTTTTAGTAATGTCTAAAATGCATAGTGTGCCATTCCTTCTGATTTAGCGAACAAAATGTGTGCACCTAATCTAGCTTTCGTCAGAGAGCGGCGGCATCGAATATCATTCAATGAACATCGTACACAGGGGGGGATTAAAAGTGCTCGAAAACTGTGCATGTAATTAATGGGCGGTCCCTTTTCACTTTCATCGTAGTTAAATGTACGAACATCTCTATTATGTGAATGGAATCGTCGGCTTGACACATGAACTTTTGTACACGATTCTAATTTCTGAACGATGCTCAAAGTTTTCTAGACGCTACAATTTAGCATATATATATATTCTAAGGAGTGTTCCTTAGAATAAATATCCACATCCCAACGCCAATCATAACCGAAAATCGGGGAGGGCATATTATAGTTTTTTTTAAATTTTAAATAAAAAGCAAGAACCGTATCAAAATGTTTTGGAGGCAGAGTCGCCCCCCAACACAACATAAGACCTTGCCAGCGCGGGACCCTTGATTTCATCCGGGGCCCAGGCTGCAGCCCCTGCTCCCCCCCTCGTCGACTCCTTATATATAATGTAATTATATAAAAAATGTAATATATGTATAAAGTGTAATTTGAAAATCACATATAAACGTGAGAAAGGACGATTACAGAGACCACCTGAAGATGAACACAGAACCTTCGGATATATGCCGAATGCTACTAATTGAGTTGCGATCTACGTTCAACTTCTCTCTCATCACGGTTTATATACATGCACACAAGAGTGCAAACACACAAAAACACACACACACACACATCATCATATTCAACCATTATCTATCCACTGCTGGATGAAGGTCTCTCCAAATGCTTTCCACACAAGTCTATCCTGAGCAATTCGCTTCCCGTCACCCGCCCCCCATATATATATATATATATACAGTGAAAATCGTTTATAACGACGCCGGTTATAACGACCAACCGCATATAACGACGGAATTTTTATAAGAAGTTTGGTTTGCTATTCTACTCCATACTAAATATATCGGTTATAACGACATCGTATATAACGACGAAACCTGCTATAACGACGGCGATTTTGTAGTCTACGTAGATTCTAAGTAGGGAAATTCGTATCGGATATAACGACGCGACTTGACAGTCATAAAGCAGAACCACGTGGGTTAGTTATTAAAATTTAAAGTTAGTTATCAAAATTTAAGCGTTATTCTAATCTTGTTTATTTACAAATGTCCGAGAAATTTTTATTACTGCTAAACCTGAATATTAAAGATAATAAACTAAAATAAAATGATTTATTAATTGAATATCACGAGGGTCATATTCTTAAGAGGGCCGTTCTACTTTTTAAGAATATATATATATATAAAATGAAGTAAACCCTCTCGAAACCACTTTCCAAATAACGTCTATTTCCATTTATAGTCGGTATTCCCAGCCCCGGAAAATGTGTCCTAATAAAAACACACATTCTGAATAACGTCCTTTTCCGTTTATTGACGCTTTTCTCCGTCTTTTGAAAGTCGTTAATGGGAAAGTTCACTGTTTATGTATATACATAGAAAGAGAGGCTTTCGCTAAAGCCTAACATTGGTATATAGTACGGGTGGGCCCAATCTCTTAATGAACGAATGGATGAATGATTTTTCCCATCGATCATAAATGCGTGCAATCGTTCATCGTTTCGGTAATTGAATGATTCGACACACGGCTATCACATACCTATCTTTTGAGAAATTTCAATCTAATGTATTCGAAAATCTAATAACAGGCGAATTTAATCTAATTTGTTGCGATTTGATTTTCTGGCTTCTGATTGGAGAGAAGACATACTCTCTTGCCATCGTTATTCTTTGGATATACAGGGGACAGATTGTTGATGGTCTTCCAACGGAAACCGAGTCAGGAAATGGCTTCTGCAGATGACAACTCCTTGGAGAATAGTTCGGGCCGTCGTTCGCAGTGGGATAATCTGCTAATGAGATGGTAAAGACCTTCAGCTAAAGGTTACAAAAACGGTCTTAGATTGTTTCCTTTAGAACCTGCAGAAGAGCAGTCCAGGGGGAGGGAATGCAGCTTCCGAGACTGCCTTTTTTTTTTACAGGAGTCGAGTTTCTGTGTGCTTTTGATGTATGCCTCCGGGTTCCCCTGCTCCGGGAGGAAGCCCCATTCTTTTTCTTTTTTTATCCTTTTCAAATCTTGGCACTACCGGAATGTCGGCAGTCAGAATTTGACAGAGATACATTATTCCTCTGTGGTAAGTATTCCCAGGAAGATCTGATGGTAAACGGCTTACATATGCGTCAACTCAACATAGAAGTCATAAACCTGTTTGAGTTATAGGCAGACTTGGGCTGTACTTTATCAGGTAAATATCGCGCTTTTACCAAAGAGACATCGCCTGAATTTTTGAAGCGACGTATTTTAAGAGCTAAGTGGGATAAGAACAAAAATTTTACGATCTAAGCATTGTGAATTCAGTCTGGATTAGTTGATACAACGTGAGAAATTTATTATGTTAGAAATAGTAATGTTACTCCTTTCTCTTAAATTTCAAAGCACTAGTATCCCGTCGCTGGAATCTAAGAAGGGCGAAACAATAATAATAATTAGTGTTCGAATTTTTCTTTCGCGGTATCTTTAATTATTTTGTTATCATTGTTAAACAAGGTAACTAATTAACGTGCGTGTTTTTCGTTATCTTAAACTGATAACCGAAGTTTTCTGGTAGGTAAGAAGATAAGTCGCCCAATTACAATGGTGTAGGAAAGGAGGGTGGACTCGGACTCAATCCCCATTGGATATCAAAATACATTATTTTTTTTCTAACGCTGCATCACGTGACCTCTTCTTAAAATTACCCGATCCCATAATTTTTTTAACTGCTACTCCACCGCCCAAGCAACTCATATGTGTAGTATATTATAATATATTTATGTTGCAGCAGATCCCAATTTTATCATCAAATACATACCTCTGTTTCGAATTATATAATGTATTATTCAGATCCCTGCTGTGTGAAACAGGGTAGAAAATAAAACGAACATAGCCACCTTTTCATTGAAAGGGCAGCTCCAAAATGAACGTACCTTTTCCTTCTAATCTGCTATGCATGGAAAATTCACAGAACCTAAAAATTGTAAGCATTTGACGACTTAATGCTTTTCTGTTCTCCAATATTATACATAGAAAGAGATAAACAAATTAATCTCAGAAAGAGACCTTTCAGAGTTCTCTATTGTTTTTTTATTTCATTTTCCGTTAATGTAACTTGCAGATCACTCGACATTTGATTGCGAGAAATGAAGCGCAATTAGTCGAAAAGATTGTATTTACGAATGCGCTTGAATGCGTTTTAACTTAAAATCAGTCTCCAGTTCAAATAGCTTAATAAGTGTATGCCAAGTGTTAGAAAAGGCTCTTGAAACACGATTAAATCTCTTCGAACAAAGCACTTTCTCAGCTCTCAAAGAACTTTCTTGATTTTTCCATCTTATTATGAACTTTCAGAAATCCTTTTTAGCTTAAAAGTGAGAGACCCGCCGACGCGAGGTCTATTAAAGCAAAATAGCACTCATCTAACGAAGTCGCGATTAAATAATATTTTAGAAAAAGCATTTGCATTCCTCTCTAATCTCTTAAAGTCGTGAAAGGGAAACACATTGCTTTCGTCGTTCTAACACTACTAATGAGTGAAATGGCACGAGTACCCCTATTCATACATAACTTCCGAAATAATTTGACGAAACTATCAGGTTATTTAACAAACACTTTAAGTCGTTATAGCTATTCTTTCTAATAAATTATAAGCCTCCTCCTCGTCCTTTCCGTATGTTAGATACGCTTATTAGTTAAAAAACAAAATGCATATAGAGGGGCTTATAGTTTTGTATGTATGTATGCGCACTTTAGAATGCTCCTTGCTTTAATTAAGCCATTTGTCAATTCAGTACAATATCTGTTTAATTGTTAAATATATATTGACATTTTTTACATAGAAAATGGTAAAAATATTGTTAAGTGATCGAGTATTTTTGTGTTGTAACACACTCGCGTCCTAATCTTGATCATCAAGCCTGAATGGTAATCTACACGACAGTCTAGTAACCGACATGAATATAAGAAAACTTTGTGTGTGTGTATGCGATAGACCAGCTGTTTTCAATGTTTTCCCCTCCCCAATTCTTTCTGGAAAAAATTAATTTTATAATAAGACTTATTTTTTCCAAAGGGCTATAAAAGTAGTTGTTTTTAAATGTAAATTTTTAAAGACAAGAGATGCGAAGGACATAGTACTTATGAAGTTCAATTAAAATAACATTTATTTCATAAATATATTAAAATCTTAACAAACATCCACTACGCCCCTGATCAGAAACAGCAACACATAATTTGAAACCTCTGCGATGGCCCATTATAGGCAAAATAACGTTAGAAGTTAGTAAGAACGCGTATAATGGATTATATCTAATTTATACGACCTTCTTGCCTTACAAGATTTTCATTGCCCTACTGTGGCGTCGTGGGGGCCCATTTGGGGGTTAGAGGGCGCCCGAGCCCCCCCTCCCCCCAGCCGTTTAAAAATTTTATTTGCCTAATTCTGCTATGCATTTAGTTTCAAAAGTTTTACAAGTAGATTTTAAAATAAGGTACTTTTTAGCTCATTACTAATTGTCAAACGGTATCAATTACTTTTGTAGCATTTTAGTATCTTGTACAATCAGTAAAATTCTCGACAGCTTTGAGAAGGAGGTAATAATTTTTCTCAGCCCTCCTTAGAAGTATTTTTTAATTTTTCTCAGCCCTCCCCTAGAAATACTCGTATGGGCGCCCAGTGCCGTATTTCCCAATAGGCTATACTAGGCTATAGACTAGGGCGGCAAAATTTTGTGTATTGAGTCTGATATAACAAAATCAATACCATTTTGCTGAGAAGAAACCTAAACGTCTAGTTGGGATTCCAACCCAACACCATTTAAATACCAGTGTTCGATGGGCTTTTATTTTTTGCTAAAATTAAAATTTATTTCAATAAAATTGAATTTGATTTATTATATACCATGAAGAGATAATACTTCAATATAAGTTAATATTATTTAATGTTTATGTTTCAATTTATGAGTTTGTTTTTCAACATATTTATTGTCAATATAAAAGTTTTTGGCGTATATTGAATGTAACAATTTTTATGTTCCTACCACTGATTGGGGAGCAGACGGAAGGGTAAAAAGGGGCGGCAAAATGGTAAATCCGCCCATGTATTGCGTACTGGTAACTCGCTTGTACATTGCGTAGAAACTCGAGTCCAAACAGTAATAATAATAATAATAATAAATAATAATAATTTATTTCTCCACGACTTCAAAACACGACACCCGCGGAGGGAGACAGCAGAAAAAGGCCAAGAGAAGGCCTGACAAGCCCGCTGCCATCCAATCCGACAACCGCCGCTGGTGAACGCATCAAATTACAGGTTAAGTCGCAGTAGTAGTTAATAGAATAGTTTATAGACATTGATTCAATCACATATGGTAACCAAAACATTGTATCATATTATGTACAGCACAAATACTCATGGTAAAAAATAAAAAAATAAAAATAATAACTTGATTCAAAATTATGAAAAAACCTGGCCATCGGGTAACCACAACTTAAGCCCTTTCTTAAAAATGGGCTTACACGATAGTGACTTAAATTCTGAGGGAAAACGGTTCCATAATTTCGGGCCAGTTGAATTTATATTATTGTTATAGGTGAGATATATATGCGAGCGACAAGATAAGAAATAATTTCTATGACGGGTGTTGTGATTATGGGAAAAAGAAGTAAGGGTGATACTATCCATATACTTATTATCATAAATTCTATCATACATTAATTGGCCTAATTTGAAATAATACATATGAGAAACAGGTAAACCATTATAAGGTAAGGATGTTGAAACTGTTAATATATTATTTTGTGGAAAAGATTTAAACCTAAAAGACCGTTTTTGGAGAACTGTTAACCTGTTTAGATTATATGTAGATGTATGGCCCCAAATCAAACGGAAATAATTAATGTGTGAGTAAATGTTAGAGTAGTATAAAAGTAAAAGAACTTTATGAGGAAATAAATGTGATATACGGTATAGCACTCCAACAAATTTACCAATTTTAATAGAAATCATTTCAACGTGCTCGTCCCATTTTATAGAAGATTGAAAAATGGCACCCAGAGGTTTAAAATCACTTACGAATGGAATAGGTGCATTATTAACCATAATTGGAGGTAACGAAGCTAAATTATTATGACCTGATCTGAAGAGCATGGCATTGGTTTTCTAAAGATTAAGTGTTAAGCCAGCGTAATTGAACCAGTTGCAGAAATGCTTAATATCATGATTGGTAATTTCTATAAGCTCGTGTACATTGTGGTGCACAAAAAAAAAAAATACTTGTGTCATCAGCATACTTAATAATTTCAGCTTGAGTATTAAATAAAAAAATATCATTAATAAAAAGAATAAACAATAAAGGTCCTAAAATTGAACCCTGTGGTACTCTAAATGCAAGTTCAAGGAAAGTTGAAGCAGAATTATTTATAAGAACATATTGTTTTCGACCCGTAATGATATATTTATAAAAAGTGTGTATGATATTCCTCAACAATTTATCTAGTAAAAGTTTGTGATCTAGTGTGTCAAAGGCCTTTGAGAGTTCACAGAAGATACCAAGAATCGATGTATGTTTATCAAAATTACTATATATGAAATTGGTTATAGCCAATAGTGCTATCTCAGTTGATTTACCTTTCTGAAAGCCAAATTGATTTTTATTAATTTGATTATTTTTTGAAATAAATGTGATAAGCCGTGCATAAAAGACTTTCTCAAAAATTTTAGCAAAAATACTAAGAATTGTTATAAAACGGTAATTTGCAGGGTCTGCGGTGTTACCCTGTTTGTAGATCAAAATTATTTTACCGACTTCAAATGCGGAGGGGACAGTCCCGGTTGCAAAAATGTTGTTGAAAACGTGAACTAATGGCGCTACAAGGGAAGTGGCAGCCGAACGAACGGCCCAAGGATGAACATCGTCAAATCCAGGTTCCTTCGTTTTATCAATAGCGGATAGCGTCGTTAGTAGTTCATGATGAGTCACTGGAGTAATAAAATTATTGTGTTAGCACCATCACCGGAAAGATCAGGTTGTGACTGCCGAGGATTTAATTGAGCACGTAAAACACTAGGAGCCTCGATCAAGTATTTATTGAAAATAGATGCAATATTATAAGAATCCGTAAATGTGATACCGTTAAAAATAATTTTATTACGGGAACATGATCTGTTTTTCCCCAGAAACTGATTTATTGTCCTCCAAGTTTGCTTAGGATTACTAAATTGGAACAAATTAAAATAATAATCTTTTCTGACCGCACGAAGGTTACTATTTAATGGATTACGAAAACATAGAAATGTCAACTAATGCTGTGGCTCTTTTGTTTTAATAAATTTTGAATAAAGTCGGTTTTTCTTATTTATTGCTCTGTATAAAGAGCAGGTTATCCACGGCTTTCTTGATTTCTTATGGGATGCTTTGCAACTTTTGGGAAGTAATCCGAATAGATCTTAAAAAAATGTATCAAGAAATAAAGTAGAGGATTTAATGGGATCTTCCAAAGTTAATAATTCTGTCCAATCCGTATCAGCTAGTGTATTGGTAAACAAGTTTAGATTAGAATCTGAAAAAGATCTGAAAACAGTAGTCATATCTGCTTTAAAATATTGTACAGAAAAATCCCGATTAGCTGAGGATTGAATACAAATTGGTAAATGATCACTTAAATAAAAATCAATAGTACCAGAATGAAAGCATGAACCATTTGTTAAAGAAATATCAAGTAGCGTGTTACTAGTAGGAGTTATTCTAGTAGGTTCAGCTGTTGTGTTAGTACACCCATATGGGGTAATGAAATCAGAGAATAGCACACTATTACGTGAATTTGTTGAAAGGTCAATGTTACAATCTCCAATAATAAAAAAGTCAAGTGATTAAACATTGCATACACAATTAATAATGAAATAATATTTAAAAATGAATCAATATTTGAAGCGGGGGGGTTGTACACTAAGCTAATTAAAACAGCATTGATGACACGGAAAGCAATTCCGTGCCATTAAAATTACCTGTAAATTCATTAATCGGATCACACTGTATATCATCACGTATCAAGATTGCAACACCACCGCCGCGCTTAGACGATCGATTAAAAGAGATTAAGTTATAAAAGAGTATATTAAAATTGTCACCACCGAGTAGCCATGTATCCGTTAAGCAAAGAAAATGAAAGCTTGTACCCGAATCCTTAAGAAAATTATCAAAAAAAATTAACTTGTGAAGGATGTTCCTTGAATTAAAATGACAAATATTTAATGTGTCATCTCCATAATTGAGAAGATTATTGACCTGATAGGTAGAATAACATTTTAAAATGCATTAACAAGCAAATTAAATATAAGTAAAATGAATAAGCAAACCGTACGTTAACGTACGAGCTGTGCCCAAGCCGTCAGCACACAGCAGAACTATAATACCATAATAACAGATGATAAATCCTTCAAAAATTAACAACATGAACATAAACTTTATTAGATTGGTAGAACACTCAAGGGGAGCAAGAAATGAACGGCAGAAAAGACAAATTAAACCGAATGATATCAAAAACCGTACAGGTTCCTACTGACAGTTGTCACGGCATCATAGTTAGATAGATCAGAAATCGACCTGATGTAAATTGCCCTCTCTCTGGCTGTTTTACGAAGAAAGACTTTAGCCTCTCTACACCAAACATATTTAAAGTCGTTATTATGTGCAAATAGTCTCGCGTCCTTAAACAATTTTTATTCAAAGGAGTCAGATTCTCGTTAATATAAACGGGAAATTATCATCGTTATTAAAAGCATCGCCATTTGTAAGTTTCTTCCTATTCTTAATTAAAAAGGCTCTGATTTTTCGGGAGACAAATTGCACAATGATTGGAACAGGTAGGTTACGCTGCCTCGCAGACAGAGGGTGGACGACGTCAATATCGTCCACTGTGATCAGACTAAGATTTAAAGAATGTCCAACTCGAACAACTAAATTGCTTCAGATTTGACAATTTCTCTGGAGGTCGAAGTCCGTTTATTGCCACATTTTTGTTGCGACTGAACTGTTGAAATTTACTCTCCAAGGACACATACCTATTTTCAACTGCTGAATTTTTCATTAGATCATCATCAAGATTGGATGTAAAAGAGACCAACGATTCCTTAATGGACAGAATCTCAGTCTTGATCTCAACCCAAGTCACCAGTTTACCATTAATAAGATCCAAATATTCTTTGATATTCGAAGGAAGTGAAGTATCCACGCTGGGCAAAACAGGCGATGAAGTACCCTGACGTGGCAGCGCACGGCATCCAGTACACGTCCAACCAGCTACTCTGACCCTGGACATTTTACGAAAGTTTTTTTCGGTGATCGAAACACATCCGAGGTGAAACAAGTGTCGGCATTCTACAAGAGAACATCTCAGGTAGTCTGCCGAAACAACAACCTCGCCACAACGGAAACAAGACTCCATTTCTATAATACGTATTGCGTATAATAAAATAGCAATATAATATGGGCGTCTTTAAGTTACCACACTGCTGTGCACCAGCAAAAATAGGTATTAGACGTTCATAGTGATGTCAATTACAAATAAATTGAAAGTATCTAATTTAAACTAGAAGTTCGAAAAAAAAAATGGAATTGAACGCTTCTAGATTATTTTCTTTGCCGATTCCTAATGCGGTGCTTGATTGTCTAGGCGACAGAGCTTCGGTTACCTCAAAAAACTATGGGGCCTGGAGCAGCAGAACCTTAGTTGTCTTTCAACCATAATTCGCGACAAAATTATTTACTTAGGAAGGTTCTGGACTCCGTTTAGACGGATGCTGACTGAGTAGTTAGTTTGTCTTATTGTTTATAACCTTTGCGAGACACAAGTGAAAATTTTCCATGACAATTGCAATGAACATTCTTAATGGAAAAATAAAATGCAACTGATGCAGGAAATACAACGACGCCGCTGGAATCGCCGTCGAAAAGCAAGCAGTCAGCTAATTACGAAGTCAGATTCTCTTATTAACAAATTTCCTAGCATGTACTAGCGCTATTTTAGCTTTCACAATGAATAGAAATACACATAGAATTAAATAAACAATTTTGCAATAAACTACTAGCGAGTAGTTTTGAAGTACCCATTTATTCACGAAGACTATTAAAATGCAATTTTATAATTTGAAAAGCCTAATGCTGATTTAAGCTTTTGAACTAGATTTGTTCTGTTTCCTGCTTTACATTCAAGTTGTTTCGTTCTATGTCCATTAGACATTAACAAATAACCCATCATTGTTCGCTTTTATTGAGCTGTTTCTGTGTATATTATTTTTCATTTTATGCTTTTTTGTAGCTGTATTTCGAACTTCGAAGTCCTGTGAAAGACGAATCGTATCCCTTTCTTTAAAGAAAGAAACCTGTACAACCATCTATCTATTCACAGTTTAACCAACTCATTTTATGTAAAATGAATACTGTCTTAAACATATTAACTCGGCTCTTTGCTGTGTTAATAAAATTATTTTCATTCGTGAAATTTAAAGAACAAATCAGGTAGTGTCAACTTCGTCGAATTCAAGATTTTTCCCATAATAAGAAGGCGGAAAACCATTTATTAGCGTCGCCGAGAATTTGTTCAGTTCGTCATGTAGCGTCTGAACCGAAGTTATTTGCTTATGGGTAGAGAACAATACTCCTGGATCAATAGTTTAGTTATTGCCAACGTGTCAAATTTGCCAAATGAAGGGTGTAATGAGATTGTACACGACATCAAAGCAAAACTAAATATCGAATTGAAAAACAGCAATATTGGCATATGCCACAAAATCCATGGTATCTCGAAGGAAAAAAGGGAAATTCTTTAGTTTACTCACGAAGAGTGGAAAATCAAGAAAAAGTCTTTTGTGCCAATAGCTTGGAAAAAGCGGCTTTAGGCTGTATTCCTGGTTCTGACACTATCTATGCAAATGAGCACATATTGTATAAAGCTACGAGCTATCCGTTCAATAAGG
>QLNU02015360.1:194707448-194733499 GCA_006491805.2 Dysdera silvatica | reverse complement strand
ATATATATATATACATTGTTATATATTCTTGTAAAATATATTCGTGTAAAATCAATATATGTTTCTTCAATATCATTGATTAAATGGATTTTTAATTACCTTCATTGGATGGCGAGAATTTAGTCGTCGATTTAAGATTTTTTATTTGTTTTTTGGTAGATTGAAATCTTTTGTGCTCCGTTTTACTAAATTAGAAGAGTTGACGTGTAGTAATAAACGATGATATTCTCTTTAAAAATAATGAGTACAAGATAAGGTAGTCCGTAAAAGATGTGTTTTAATTTCTTATAATTTTGATATATGAATCCAAAAACAAATTCCTTCAAAGGTAAATAGTCACCAATCATTGATATCTAGGGCCTCGTTTGTCTCCAACGTCCCTGCATCAAATTTCGAGATCCCTGATGGAAATCGGCATATCCGCATGGAAGATAAAGGCGATCATGCTTTTTCATTTTCTTTTATTATTCCAATTCCATGGTTATTGATTCAAAAATAAATGGTCACGTCAAACCTGTTAACGATAGTTAATGCAACCCAAAATCGTACTATAGAATGATTTTTATCCTTTATTTGGGTATCCGTCTAAAAAAAGTTGCATTGCTGTGATCGTATTCGGGATGACATACTTCTTAATATATTTTAACAACGTTAAACGCACTTCATTTCCTCCTATGAACACTATGACCTTCATGGTGTACAAAAAGTTTGACAGTTCTTTTAAAATACTAAATCCTAAAACAGTATACCCTCAGTTCATGCCTGTAGCTAGGACGAAGGGGCAACTGGGTCAAGGGAAAGGAGCATATGGGGCAGAGGACACCCAATAAGTGTTCTATACATACATAAATAACTCGATTGGGCAACTGAGGCACAAGCATGGGACCACGCCCCTTCTGGCCCCGGCTTGGATACAGGCCTGCCACAGTTACTTTGGACAAAATATGTATTACATTAGTATATACGGAAAAGAAGGGATTTGCATAAAATCAAATGTTAGTACTATAACACAGCTCTCTCAGAACCCAACTTTTGTAGTTTAATTTTTTATTTATTTATTTTTCTTTGAGTAAACTTTCTTTGACCTCTTTCTATGGAACTCTACTCTGTATTCCTCTTTATATTGTCAAATAGAGAATAGTTGTCCTTTAAATTTACCCTTAATTTCTTGTATGTATTAACCTCAGGTTCCTAAATTTAAAACAGAACTTTTATTCGAAATACTTAAAACTCACATTTAGTGCAGATACACATCAACGTTGAGACACTTTCCCTAAAAAGATAATGCGTTTATATAGTGCTTAAGCTTGTATACAACTAAAAGGAATTGTAGTCAGAATAACGTGGAGTTTTTGTACAGGAAGGAGGTTCAATGCATCTGTTTTTTTCAAGCTCTTAATCAATGGCTGAAAAAAAAAAAGTTTTAAAAGGAATTCCACCAAAAACCGTTGAAGATATAAAAAGCGTGGGTCAGTGAGTGAAGTCCTTTCTGCAGGTATCGAATACTTTGTTTGTTCATTTCCTCCCCAACCAATATTAAGAATCAAGCCGTTTCTTCACAGAATGTAAGTTGACATTGTAGGAGTTTGTTGAGGCAATAAAAGGCATTATTTAAAAAACTCTACTCCTGCTCGTTTTACGCTCACCGATTAACTTACTGTTCGTTCACGAAAAGAAGTCCGATGAAACAGTTAGAAATAACAGGAGGTGACGTCACAAACAGGCTATTCCATTACAGCAGAGAAGGATTCCAATTTCAGAAACTGATTTTGATGTCGACAAATGTTCATCAAACACAAGTTTTGAAATTGGAGTCCTCCTCCTCCTCTGCTGTAATGAACTAGCCCGTTTATGATTTCACCTCCCGTTATTTCTAACTGTTCCATCGGACTTCTTTTCGTGAACGAACAGTACGTATGCTCACATAGACGAGATACATTTAATGCATGCGCTCTGATAGTAGTGACACATGAACTTTATATAGTTCAGGGTTTAAGCTGCAGCCGCATTTTTCGCAAAATTGCAAGGAGTTGTTCGAAAATGCGAAGAAAAAATTATTACCCGTCGCATGAAATGCGACAGGCATTTTTAACCACAGTTTATTCTCTGAAAACAGGATTCCTCGGTTCCAAAATATCCGTTTCGCACTTCAGCGATCTTTTCTTGTTCCTTTTCGTTTCCTCTTCAAAGTTCTTAACAGTACCTGTTAAGCATCGTTGATATAAATAATTTCATTGATACGATTTTTCTAGCAACGAAAGCTACTAATATTTTTTAGCATTTTGCTACAACTTTTTTCCCATTTTAGCATTTTTGCGACAGCATGTTCTGATCCACTAAAACCCTGATACAGTTATCTACAATCCTACTCTAGCTATGTCTCTTGTATACTGCCATGCTCTATATCAGCGTTTCTCAATCGGGGTATCCCGGAAGCCTAAAGTTTTCCAAGACAGCGCTGGGGTTTCTGCGATAAATAGGAATAAATGGGAGGATAATCATCTTTTTTTTTAGTACTATCAATAAATTTTATTGTATAATATTAAATTAAATTTTTTTAATTAGCTATCAGAAAAAAATATATGGTGTTTTTATGAACTTTAGGTTTATAAATAATGAAGGAAGGTATTAATAGTGATATATAATAGTACTTATGTGGGTTTCCTCGAACGCGAACATTATTTCGAGGGCTTCGCGAGTAGTGAAAAGGTTGCGAAACGCTGCTCTATATGATATAAAAGGCCTTGAATACATAATGGTTTATTTTGTTAAAATAAACTGGGCTTTTCATGGTGTCACAATACAAATAACGCACTTTTTTTATTAAATTTCCAGCGACTAGGGTAAAAATGTAAGCTACAAATAGCCAATGATTTCTACTGTTACAAACTCGCAGGTGAAAATATTAAATTATATCACAGGGGAACCCGGGAAAGACGGGAACCTTAACGTTTGAATTAGTTTTACTTATATCAGATCGACAATGTAAAGGAATGTTTTGGTCCGTTTATTGCCTTAATACAGTGCTTTAGAACATGTAGATCGGCAATGCAAGGAAATATTTTGGTCCGTTTATTGCGTTAATACAGCGCTTTAGTACATATAGATCGACAATGTAGAGAAATATTTTGGTCCATTTATTGCATTAACACGGCGCTTTAGTAGATATAAATCGACCACGTAAAGAAATATTTTGGTCCGTTTATTACCTTAATATAGAACTTTAGTACATACCAAAGGAGTTTTTCTTTATTACGAACCTGTAGGGAAATACTAAATTTTGTAAAAAAAACCCTGTAAAATACTCTGTCTTCCATGTACTCGGGACAAGATAGGATAGCCGAAGAGTTGGTAAAACAATATTATTAAAAAAAAAAAGTTGCAATTAATTTCAAATGTAGTATGATTAATTTAAAATGTTCCGATCAGAATTAATTTAAAATATACGACTACAAGTAATTTAAAATATTCCGATCACAATTGTTTTAAAATATTCCGATTACGATTAATGTCAAACTGATTATAATTAATCTAAACTCTATTCCGATTATAATTAATTTAATTCTGACTACAACTACAGGCCTTATTGAGCTGTTAAGTGAAGTTCAGCTGAACCATCCTGTTGTACAACGCTGGCTTTCAGATTTCCAGTTGAGATTTCGCTGATGATGGAACATACTTATGTTACCCCGTCTTACCACACCCGCTAATAACCCTCTAACTGCTTATCCCGCGATTTCCGCGGGAAACATGGAAGCAACAAAATTATTAGAGCCGGTCTCTAGTTCCTAGTCCTTACTACAGCCGGGCCCTAGACTTCACCAAGCTGCAGCCCATGCTGCCCCCCCTTCTAGTCAGCTCTGGCTATCAGCAACGTTTATTTTTTAAATTAAAATTTCAAGATCAATTAAATGCATTATTAAAATTTATGCCAATATTTCTTCGAATAGGTAGTGCAATGTTTCGCCTTTATATTTATAATATGTAGCAATATTTAGAAAGCTATTGTTTGTTACAGTGTCTGACATTCTTTGAAAAATATGAAGTATTTTGTTCTAAATAATTTAAGTTTCTAGAGAGAGACACAGTTGAACAAATGCAAGTATTCGTGAAAGAAGACGGAGTTTTACATTTCGCGTTAAGTTTAACAATTTTTTTAGCTATGAAAAAAAGACTTACTTTTAAATTTCTCGTGAAAATTACCTCAGAAAAAAACGTAAATGGAAGATGCGCGAAATTATAAAATTTCGCAGAACAAAATTAAGTCCTTTCGATTACGAGATATGACGAACAAAATAATTTTTTCCAGTTTTTGAATTTTTCGCACGTTTTTTCTTCTCCGAGCAAAATCACAGCAGGCAAAACAAAAATCAGAAATTCATTTAAATTAATGTCATTAAAAAGGCTGTTTTTCTTCCTTTTTCTTTGGTTTAATGACTCTCCTCTCATTATTACAATTTATTGTTCTAAGATTAAATTTAGAAGTTGAGAAAACTGCCTTAATTTCTAAATATAATTACTCACAGTGTTGTTAATTAACCTTTTCGCCAAGTTCCTTTCAAGAATTTTTGCCGACCTTAAGTGAAGCAAAAAACCCGAGCGAACTTCAATTGAAAGAAGCCCTACCAAGTTTAAATATTAAAATTGGGGATCGATAGCAAAATCGTAATGAAGGCACGTTTCTTGGCAGAAAGTGAGACAAACTTTAAAAATCGATTATCCATTAATATCAATTACATATATTAAATTCATTTTCTTAAAATGGATATCCATTAAGTGTAAGAAGCACAGAATTGTAATTATGGGAACGTTAGCGTGGAAGAGCGTAGCCTCCCGCCACCATATTGGAGGTCTGTTGAATGACATTTCTAGTTCTTAACCAGTTTTTAGCATATACATAATTTTTTGAAGCTCACATTAAATTATGCGCATGATACATATTGATTATTGAAATAATAATATAAAGAGACAAACTTATTTGTGAAAAGTAATTTTCTCATTTTCATTTTATTTTTATTTTTTTATCTTTTGTGCATCCATAGAAGACATAGTGCACTATTTTCTTAATTGAATTAATAAAAACTTTTAGAGAATAAGCGAGAAACTAAAATACTATTAGATAAACAGAACTCTCACATTTCTTTCACACGTTTGTTTACAGTGTTTAATGTTCAACATACCTCCATTATGGCGGATCCTCCAGCACGCTCTGCCTTCTTGGGAATCGATTAGATTTCCTCTATTGATATTTCGTTCTCGCTGATAAAATGATATTATTTCTTGTTGCCATTTCTCCAAATGCAAACTTTTAAAACGAAATCGTATTTTGAAATGACGATAATCATCGAACGGTTAGAAAAAATTCTATATTAAAAATTACTAAAATTTAAACTTAAAATTTTAATCAGGGTCGCTCCTGGGTTGTTAGCCGACGAGGTACCAAAACAATATCTGGCCGCCCTTATTAATTTAATATTATTTAATTAAGAATTTGGTAAGGGCACAATGTTTACTTTTATATCTACAGGGTGTTCCAAATACACCGGATAAAAAATATATGTCCGTGACCTTGTGCAAAATGGACCATAATGGACCCTACATGGGATTCGGAAATGAACATTCATAGAGTTATATATACTTTTAGTTCGCAGAGGAGTGATCGTTAATGACCAGTGAAGCTTACAAACGAAGAATTAGCCCGCCTGAACATCTCAACTCCTGCGCGGGGTTGCGAAATAGCAGCGACGAACTGGTTTCGATGTGTGTTGGCGGTTTCTTGTGATTGCTGAAATTGGCGACTTGATCCTATAATTAACGCGATTTCATAAAGATTTCACAGCTCCTACGTAGGGCTGGTAACTTCCAATTTTCCCCGGTGGTGCTCCACGAACATAAGGGGCCCCTAGGTCCGAGGGAGCACTCTTGGTTCAAAAGCAAGAAGTTTAGTTTGAAAAATAAAATTATCAAGACTCGCAACACCGATTAAGGAAGTTTGCCTAAGGAGTGTTCCAATTTTTGCTACGTAGGGGAGGCGAAGGCGATAGGGAAGGGTGTATTGCACAGGGCCCATTGATGATACACAGTCCAAAGGCCAGTACTAAAGGGAAAAATGAACAAAATAGCATTAATAATGCTTGCTTATGGGGTTCCAGGGCAGGGATTTATACACCCTAACACCTTCAGATTTTTGATACACCTTATTAAGGTGAAATTACACAATGTGTTAGTAAGAGCTAACAATGAAGTCGAGATCATACCTAAAGAAATCTTGAAGACACCCCAGTTTATGAGATCCCGGATGGAAGAGCCACAAGGGGCGGTCTGCCGATTTTGGGCTCTCGTCAAATTATTGCAAGAGTCCATAGGCGGACGCTTTACCAACTACGCTACTGGGAAGCCGCCCCCTTCTCTCGCTGTTTAAAATTACTTTGAACACTTTCAAACAAATCGCCCCTCCCCACCTCTGGAATTCGTACCGGATCCTTCAATGCCCTGCACCTGCCAATCATAAACATTTATACTCCGAAGGTTATTTTATTTTCGCTTATGTTTTACCGCCCAAAAATTCACTAGTCGGCTCTGCAGGTAAATAATAAATAGCTTGATAATAAAAGTTAGTATCGAAAAATACCTCTGATCCAGTAGCATACGCAGAAAATTCTTAAGGAGATTGATTCGAATGACAGGGTTTACCTCTACATAATTGCTTGGGTCCCAAAGACTTATTGCTAATTTTCTTCCAATTGCGAGGGGGGTTACGACTCACATCAACGCCCCTTGCGTATGTCTATGCCTTGATCGATTCTGAATTATGACTGTGAGCGCCAGCATGGAGGCCAGAGTACAGGGCTTGGATTTCCATTTACTATGGGAAAAAAAATAATACAGAAAGAGTCAATGATCCGGTTCGTAAGTAGCTGGATTGCTTCTCGCCAAAAATTGGCGACGGCAAAATTCGGGAAATTAAATTCAAGAGGAGAGGCCAAACTTCCAAATACAAGTTTCACTGGCTCGAAATTGTTAACTTCTACCTTCCAGAGATGCACAGCTAATAAGATACCAATTTCTTGATAATACAGCCCAGATGCAGTGTATTTGACGATTAAGTGTATAATGAGAGCAACTTTTCTTTTTCAATCATGATTTCTTATTTGTTTATAGCCATAACTCTATGGATATTCATTTCCGACTCCCAATGTAGGAGCCCATCATAATGATCACAGCCATATACTTTTGATCCGGTGTTTTCGGAACACTCTGTATATACATAGTTTTAAACAGTTATCATGCAAACAGGAAATATTTTTTAATTTTTATTTTCATCAAATGAGACAAAGCTCCTTGATATCGTCTTTGCTGCAAAGATCAAGAACAATATAATAATATAATGAACGGTCTTCATCCCACCCAGGTTTAGCAAAAGTAGAGGGAATCTGTTGCACCAGGCGAGAACGTCTCTGCTTCAATATTATTAATTTTACATAAACTCTTTCTTGTTATATATAATAAATTCAATGAAACTTGCAAAGTAAAAAGACTGCATCTATTTTTTAATCGATAAAGTAAATCCTGAGGTCAATTAAAAGTTATATTATTAATAATATTCATAATTTAGAATAAGTATTTTTAAAAATACATTTTATTAAATCCCTTAGCACCGGCGGAAAACTTATTTTTACAGAAATGCATAAAGTAAAATGTAATTCAGTTGAATTATTAACACTTCAGTAATTATTGTAAGTAATATAGTCTTGAATTGATTAATGGGAACTTATTACTAACCCATATTAAAGGCAAAAATTATCTATTAATGAAAAAATACTGGCAATATTATTATTTATATCATACATAATGACAAATGGTATACAATCTTTAGAGATTGTAGTTAAAAAACTAAAAAACTTAAAAAAGGTATTTTAAAATACAATTTGGGAGGCATTCTGATTTAATAACAATGATTGAAACCATCAATTTTCTGAGCACGGTCTTTTCTTTAATTATAATAATTTCTTATGGTTTTACAGTAATTAAAATGAGATACCATTAAATGCTAGTAACTACTTCTCCCATTAATGCTATTGACTTAAAATATTTAAAAAAAAACATATTTTATCAGAAACAACAAGTAGTGAAGTCTAGAAATATAAGTATTTATTGTTTATCCCTGTGGTTGTTATCTATTGAATTATCATAGTAATTATCAATAAATTCAAATGCCACCCTCGAAGCTATTGAAATACGAGAGACAATTGTGCTACGGATATGCCTTGATAATAAATGAGCATTTACTTTTATGTTGTACTAGCGGGAAATTCAGTAATGCGTATGGATAAGTCACATGATGGTTTTGTTATTTAATATGCTGTTCACTCCAGCATATTCGATATATAATAAATGGGGACAACAACAATTAATGAACTTCAAAATACATGTGTACGAGTATATATTAACAGGTTCATTATCAAACATTTACAATACAGTCGAACCTCGTTAAGACGAACACCAAGGGGAACAGAAAATCTGTTTTCATTAACAGTAATTCGTCTTATCCGGAAAGGGTAGTATGTTATACAATCTGATGGGACTTCAGAAAACGGTTCGTATTAAAAGTAATTCGTCTTAAGCGTGTTCGTCTTAACGAGGTTCGACTGTACCAGACTTATGCGATAATTATGCAATTCAACGTACGTTCTTAGCCAATATGTAAAATATTAATCTGATCGTATGGCTTGCATTATTTTAAATAAAACAATCATCAATTAATAATGCACAGTAATATAGTAAACAGTAACTTATACACTAGTTGCTATAATGATAATGATGACAGAACTTCATTATGCAATAATTATTCCGTAGTAGTAGAATTGACTATTAAAAATGACAATTCATGTTTCACAATAACAATTTATATACAGAAAAGATGGAGACTTTGTTTTTGCAATGTTTTACCTGTATTTGTTAAATCATTTTGGCTTTATCGTTATAACGCGTTTTTTACTGCTATTTTCTGCTATTTTACTGCTATAAATGATAACTAATTTTGAAGCTAGTTTTAAAGAGGGTTATGACTATGACATCATTAAATACCATACCATTATAAAATGAGGATTTCCACACAGGGAGAGAATTTATTTTCACATGGAGCATTGTTCTAAAACTTAAATCATTAAGCTAGCTCTCTTACGAGATCTTCGTAAATGACGTCCTCTTTCTAAGTACTGACTTAATGTTTCATGGCACATGGTTCTAACGGTTGTCAAGTTTTAAATACTCTTAAACTTTATTTCAAGCAGGCTTGAAAATACTTATTACATAGACGCCTTAAGAATGATCGTTAGTTAGTAGTCTCAAGAATAGTTGTTACTTAGTGGGCTTAAGAACAGTTGTTACAGTTAGTAGACTTAAAAATAGTTGTTATTTGGTAGTCTCAAGAAGACTTGCTACAGTTTTAAGCCAGGCAACATAGCATACTAACGCTTATTTTAAAATTTAAAATTTTTTTTTGAATTGCGGCATTTTTATGCATTTGGAAGGAGATTAAATTTGTAGAATTTTTACCATGATAAATGCTTATGGGTAGTTGTTACAGTCAAAATCAAATTGTTACCGAAATTAGTCAAACCTATCAGATAACCAGTTATGACCAATGATGATGCTTAATTCTAAATTTGACTAGCCAACCTGCCGGTGGTGGGAACTGTTTATTTTGACTAGCCATTTCTGGTTCTAACTGATGTTGGCAGTTGGCAGTAATATAATCATCAATCACACGTATCTTGCATAATAATTTGCATAATAATTGATAATCATCAAAACTTTTTGACATGATTATCATATCAGCTTCTCAGTATTACTATTATTTCCATGGAATTCAGCGAAATAGAAAAATCACGAAAAACGGCTCTAGTTTGAAAACCATTGTAATAATGATAATTTAACTATTTAACCTATTACACCCGTATGGTGCATAGTTATATGTTGATACTAGTTGTTGGATTGTATATATTAAATTCAAACAGAAAAATTCCGACTCTATCAGACAAGTTAAAAATGGGAGAAACTATAAAACGTAGCTCATACAGGGTGTTCCGAAAACACCGAATCAAAAGTATATAGCCATGATCTTTGTACAAAATGGACCATAACGACCCTTTACATGGGGGGTCGGAAATAAATAACCACGGAGTTATGGCTATAAACAAATAACAAAGCATGATTGGACAAAAAAGGAAAGTTAAGCCTATAATGCACATATTTGTCCAACAGACTGCACCTGGGCTGTATTATCAAAAAACCTGTTTCTTATTTCCAGTGCATCTCTGGAATGTGGGAGTTAACAATTTCGAGCCAATGAAAATTGTATTTGAAAGTTTGGCTCGCCTCTTGAATTTAGTTTCCTAAATTTCGCAGTCGCTAATTTTTGGCAAGCTATTTAAGAATCAAACCATTGACTTTTTGGCCATTTTATTCCCTTCCGTCCCCCCGGTAAGCAAAAACATTGAAAATAAACTAACATAGGAAAATAAGCACAACAATAACCACTCTCCCCCGAAGGTGCTTGCATAATACTTGAACTCTCCCTATTAAATTTTTTCCATGGTAAATGGAAATACAAGTCCTGCGACCCGGCCACCATGCTGGCGCCTATAGTCGTCATTATTCAGAATTGAACAAGACATAAGCGTACGGAAGTGGGATTCATGTGGGCCATAATCTCCCGCAATTGGGAGAATATTAACACTAGGTGCAGGGGCGGACTGGGTTCTCTCAAAGGGCGCTACTAGTCCATGAAGGCGCAAGTCCTATCGCCCATGAGGGCACACTGGACCGGGGGCCGGCGGCTCAGTCCTCCCCTGATAGAATAGGTTTACAGGAAGGTATGATATAGAGGTAAACCTTCTCATTCGAACCAACCCCTTTTAGGAATTTTCTGCGTACGCTACTGGATCAAGGGTAATTTTTCGATACTAACTTTTATTATCAAGCTATTTATTATTTACCTGCAGGACAGACTTTTGAATTCTTCGACGGTAAAACATGAACGAAAATAAAGGAATCTTCGGAGCATAAAAGTTTATGATTGGCAGGTGGAGGGCATTGACGGATCCAGTACGAATCCCAGAGGTGGGGAGGGTGTTAATATCTATGAAAGTGGCAAAGTAATTTCAAACTGCAGGCGAGGGCCCAGTAGCGCAGTTGGTAAGGCGTCCGTATACGGATCTTGTTAACGCATGCTGGGCGGAGGGTTTATTCCTTTTAGTACTGGGCGCCCTTGGCCGCACCGGGTCCCTGTGCAATTCACCCTTCCCCCTATTGCCTGCCCTGCCCTTCGTAGCAAAAATTGAAACGCTCCTTATGTAAACTTCTTTAATCGGTGTTGCGAGTCTCGAGATATTTATTTTTCAAACTAAACTTCTTGCTTTAGCATTAAGATGGTTTCTACGGAATCTTGGGGCCCCTATATTCGTAGTCCATCACTGAGGAAAGTTGCCAGCCCTACGTAGGAGCCCTAAAATCTTTATTTATGAAATTGCGCCAATTATAAAATCAAGTCGCCAATCTCAGCAACCACAAAAAATGCCAACACGCCCGGAAAGCTGTTTGAGGATGCAATGTAGCAACCCCGCGCCGGAGTTGAAATTTTCGGGGGAGACAACTTCATGGTTTGTAAGCGCCATTGGTCATTATAGATCCCGCCTCTGCGAAATAAAAGTATGCATAACTCCGTGGATATTCATTTCCGACCCCCCATGTAAAGGGCCATTATGGTCCATTTTGCACAAGGATCACGGTTATATACTTTTGACTCGATGTTTTCGGAACACCCTGTATATATTGCGAGACATTGTCATACAGGGTGAATTTAATCTACCGCATTTCCTATACATTTTTAAAATCCGTGTATCATTGTCATCGTATTTACAAATCATTATTGGGTCGAAAAATGGAATTTTATATGCTTTATAGTTAGGCGAGCCAGGGAAACTGGACAAATTTCGGTAATTTCTAATTTGGAGGGTGGTTACGGACCAATACCCTCAGCTGTTGATTTCTCAGTATACGAAGTACTTTTTTTTTAAGAACTTCATCAATCGAACGTTACGCAGATTAATATAAATACATATGCTGCAACGGGCATTTCGATCAATTTAATACCAGTTTCTTTGCAATTTGGTTTAAATAGTAGTCCATGTACTACACCATTCTGCGAAATAACTGGCTTCAGTAAATTTATATACGTTCGTAAAGAGATTATATATTGTCCTTCGTAGCTCAGTGGGTAGAGCCTCCGCCCGGCAAGTGGAAGGTCGTGGGTTCAGGTCCCACCGAAGGCAGAAATATTTATTTTCTTTCGAACGTTTCACCATCTAATCACGCCATACCATCGGCGTTGGTATCACTACGCCAATAAACGTTGATTGATTGACATTGTTGTTTGATTTAATCTGCGTAGTGTTCGATTTATATAAAAACAACATTTGTTTTAAAGTTCCAAAAACTGGAAACACAAGACCAAATTTTATTGAAAATTAGGGGAAAGGTGGAATGTTTTGGTTGTTTTAACTCATGCTTTTAATCGTCAATCAACTGTCCTAAATGATGTTTATTAAATCCGCATTTTGAGTAATAATTAATTAGTCTTAACGCCTGAGAAATTTCTATAAATGGGCCCTGATGAGCTGTTCCAACATCCGCTATTCACAGCATTTTCCCTTCACCACTGCCCACATGATTGCACGAAATAGAGAAAACAAAAGGAGGCAAACTCATGCACCTACGGCTCAAAGTAATATTTTATTCTTCCAATTTCGCGTGAACATGCATACATAAAACTGAACTAATGGAATTAAGGGCCATTGGGTGCTCCGCAAAATACCGAGCACTGGATATTCAGCTTCGTAGTAAGCCAAGATTTATTCAAGCGTTGGCCGCACTTCTTAACCACATACTACTAAGAAACACTCGTGTGCCCTAAATTATTTTGTAGACATTTATAACGTGAAGAAAGCAAGCGGAAAATATGCAAAAACAAGCTATTATGAATTATCACGAAGACTTAGTTTTAGAAATCTAAAAGTGGGGAAAAAAGAAAGCTTCGAATGGAGGAGAAATATATGATATTAGAAATAAAAATGTTTCTTGAAAAAATGAGCACCAGTGAAAGGGGAGAATGTAGTGGAAATACGAGTGCATAAGTGAGAAGAGAAAATAATTTAACTTTCAGAGAGATGTAACTTTTTTGTTATTTGCAAAATTTTCTATGTAACGTTGATGCATTTCGTCTTCCAGGGGAAAACAGCATTAATTATGAAAGGAAACAAATGTGGAAAGACAATAAAAAATATCACGCAAATAGATTTTTGAAGAAAGGAAGAACCCCAAGTGCGGTTAGAATTACATCAGATATCTTAATGGGAGGGAACTAGAAGTGAAACAGAAGGCGCGTAGCAAATTTTTTACCTCGTATCCAAATACGCTCTATAACAAAAAAAATCGACGCACCAAAAAGTAGTTGTCCGATTGCAATAAAAATTGGTGGATGTAAAGAACATGCATAGAAAACGAAAGATTAAAATTTCAGAACAATTGAATGATTTATTGCAGAGTTTGACCGTTACAAAGGGAGGAAGTCAATAAGGCGTTGGTCCACCTCTGGCCTGGATGCAAGCTGTCACCCGGCGTGACATAGACTGATAAAGATCCCGGATGGTGTCCTGCGGAATTTCTCGTCAAATTGTCTTGTTGAAACGTATGTCCAGGGTGTCGCAAAAGGAACGGTAACACAACCGATCGTAGAATGTCGTCTACGTACCGCTGTGCTGTAAGTGTGCCAGAAATGACCACCAAAGGGGTCCGGCTATCAAAGGAGATGGCACCCCAGACCATAACGCCCTGTTGTGGGCATGTGTGGCGTGCGATAGTAAGGGCAGGATCCCCACGCTGCCCTGGACGTCTCCAGACACGTCTGCGGTTGTCGTCAGGACACAGTTGGAAACGGGACTCGTCACTAAAGACTATACGTCCCCAGTCAGCGCAGTTCCAAGTTGATCGAGCCCGGCACCACTGTAATCGGACTTCACGGTGCAAAGGCGTGAGAGGTAAGCGGCGTAACGGTCGGCACGAGCGTCAATTCCGCTCTTTCAGTCTTTGCAGAAAGCCAGGTTAGACACATGTGTGCGGGCCACACGTGGGATAGTTGATAATGACGAATCCGGTGCTGTGACAGCTGCTCTGACAATCGCTCTGTCTTCCCGTTCTGTTGTGGCCCTAGGTCGACCGCTGCCGTCCCGACGCTGACATCTGCCGTTGTTGACCCACTCTTGCCAGCACCGTCCAATCGCCGCATCGCTTCGACCCACATGTCCAGCGATTCTTCGATTCGTCCAACCAGCCTCTTTCAATTTCAAACTCTGACATATGCTCGTAATGAGCACGAATCTTTCGGCGAGGCATTGTTACAGTCGACGTAAGATATCCGCAGTCAAAATGCAACAGAAATTTTGACCACATATTAAGAATCGCTCCTTATATACACCTGCTGAATGCGCAATTCCGATGCGCTGGAATTCCTTCTATTCATTCATTGGACACCAAATTTTAATCAATGGCATGTTCGGTTAAAATGTCTTTGCATACGAAATTTCATTACAATCGGACAACTCCTTCTTGGTGCGTCGATTTTTTTGTTATAGAGTGTAGAACAAACATTCTAGAGCAATGAGATAATGTGACGGCAATTAAGTAACAAAAAATCTTGATTCACAAAAGCCACTCTCGTCTATTCATAAAATCACCAATAAGGGATTAGAAACATCCGCAGCTAGAAACGAATTGTGGCTTGGCAAAAAAACCCAAAAAAACCCCATAATTTTGAGATAAATATAACTATATCAATCGACTACACCCTTATTGTGGGAAATTTTAATTGTAAGTATACTTATTCTAAAATAGTCACAAATAGCTTTTAAAAATTGGAAAATAACATTGCTATAAACCGCTGTACCACTTGAAAATCAGCGGAAAATTAACAAAATAGATGAATATATATAATAAAATAAAAAATATTGACTATAATTTATGTAAAATTTTATATGTAAAAGAGCTATTATGACTACGATTCTGAGAAGAAAGTTGGCATTTTGCTGACACATAGCGAGGGGAGAAAAATTCAAGCTACCCCAATAGGCACAGGAGGGAAATACCTTAGAAAAGAAACCTAGAGGCAGAAAAAGAAGAGAATGAATGGATGATTTAAAGGCTTGGACTGGATTGAACATAAAAGATACAATCCAAGCGAGAAGAGACAGGGAAACTTAGTTCATATTGGCCGCCAAACTCCGATTCGGAACGGGCACATGATTATGAAGAAAATTGTGTTGAAGAAAATTATTGGAGAGACTTACGATATAAAGCGTTGATTAAATGTGACAAAGTTGTTCTATTACTTGATATGTAATTTAAATTCTGTGCACTTTTGCATAACTTTCAAGAACTGCAATTGCTCCTAGAACAGCAAGGGCTTATAGAATCAACGTACATAGTACAAGTCTTTTCCCTTCTTTGATTTTACCATGTTTGGCGCAGTATAGCCCAGATGCTCTTGCGCCATAAAAAAATCAAAAAAAACCTTTCCCTCTACTGCCCACACACATAGGCGAAATAAACTCAGGATTATATACCAAATACAGAACGAAACAGAAATACATTTCCCCTGAAATAAAGTTAATTTGATAAAATTACTTTGACAATTATAAGCTTACATTGTTTTTACACTGTATTTATAAACTGTGAAAACTTCGACATTGTTCATGTAGTAGCTGTTATTTCTTTCCTCTGAAATTGACATACATATGACTAAGACATTATTTTAATTTCCATAACGTCAAAAAGTCTGAAAATGAGGACAATTTTGGCTGAAATAATGCATTAAAACTAAAAATTGAAACGGGTCTATCATAATGTGTCCATTTTCCAGGAATTTTTTAAATATATTTTTACATCTTTGGTATAAACGAGCTTACAATTACAGAAGAAGACTCAAAATGTATTATAAATCGGTCTGCAAACTTCTAAGCCGGTTAGAAGCTTTTGCTAGCATTTTAATTTTTTTTACACTTTTTGAAAATTATAAGGTTAAATAAATAATAATAATTAAAGTGAAAATATTCCCAAAGTATTTCAGAAATTTCCGAGAACACGCATTAAAATGACGCAAGACTTGTTCAGATTTAAATAAATTACGAAATAAGGTTAATTAGAATTTTGAAGAAAAAAGAAAATTACATTTTTAAGAATTTTTATCTAAAATGAAACATCAAAGCAAATATAAAATTAATTTAAGCGCGCAAAAATAAAAACTAACATTAGTAACAAATTATTCCTGTCCTAATTTTAAGAGCGTAAAATAAAAATTAAAAATAAATATACAGTAAAAAATAATTTCCTTTGATCTTAAATTAGCACTTCGTGCATGTAAAATATATTCGGCAAATGTAAGTCAAATGGTGATTACTACATGTGGGGAAAATGAAATTTACAGTGTTAAATTTATGTATAAAAGTGACAGCTGAAAGAATCTGCTTGTCTCTTTCAAATTTCCGCATGTCCATTACTTCGATCCTTGTTTTCTAACCCCGAAATTCGGACATCGTGATGTTATTGCCGTTGTCAGTTTCTTGAATGAAACCTATTGAACCTCTGGTAACCTTGGCAAATTCTATGAAAGCATCGATAACGGTTAATAAATAGAAGTAATATTTTTACAACCATTCAAATGTCACAAAATTTATCCAAAAGCGGAAAAGCGATACTCGTTTTACATGACATCTGACCTTCCATTTTTCTTGAGTTTAAAATACTGACAGAGACCTAAGAGTGAGATTTTGATATTGATCTTTTCTCATTTCTAACCTACTTTCAGGATTTAAATTTTGACAACCAAGTGAAACAACTAAAAACGTTTTAAAATAAAATGTTCCTTTTACGACGTTGCTTTTAATAATTTAAATAAACTCCTATATTGTTAATCCTAATCATTGACGGATAGGGGATTTTTTAGGGGCTTTTAATAATTGGCTATAAAGACATTAACGATTTGTTAACACTCTTTCAAAGCTTCATTTATTAAACTTGAACGGTGCTTATTTTTTCCGAGTCGGCTGAAGCCCTCCAGCCGCCGCCCCTACCTCCATCCATTAAAAGTGCGAATCCTGCAGTGAAATAATTAAGGGAGATACTACCATGTACACAAATCTTCGTATATGTTAATGAATTATTTATTAATTATCGCATAATTATTGAATATCATATATTATATCATATAGCATTAAATATCATATATTATATCATATATCATTAAATATAATATATTCTATACCATATCATTAAATATCATATATGATATCATATCATTAAAATATAATATATTATATCATACATCATTATTATATATATAATATATTATATCATATATCATTAAATATCATATATTATATCATATATCATTAAATATCATATATCATTAAATAAATATATTATATCATATATCATTAAATATCATATATCATTAAATATCATATATTATATCATATATCATTATTATCATATATTATATCATATCATTAAATATCATATATCATTAAATATCATATATTATATCATATATCATTAAATATCATATATTATATCATATATCATTAAATATCATATATCCATTAAATATCATTATATTATATCATATATCATTAAATATCATATATCATTAAATATCATATATATCATATATCATTAAATATCATATATTATATCATATATCATTAAAATATCATATATTATCATACATCATTATTATATATATCATATATATATATATCATATATATATATATCATCATATATCATCATCATCATATTCAACCATTATCTATCCACTGCTGGATGAAGGTCTCTCCAAATGCTTTCCACACAAGTCTATCCTGAGCAATTCGCTTCCACGTCACCCCAACCTGTTTTCTTATTTCATCCACCCATCTAGTTTGAGGACGTTTTCTAGGTCTTCGGTGGTCTCTTGGAATCCAGTTCAGAATTTCTGTTGTCCATCGTTGATCAGTTCTTCTTGCAATATGCCCAGCCCATCGCCATTTCAGCCCTTTTACTTTAACAATGATGTCCTCTACTCTAGTTTGCTCTCTCACCCAAGTGTTCCTTTTCCGATCTCTCCTAGTTATTCCAAGCATGCACCTCTCCATGCTCCTTTGTGTTGTCTGTAACTTCCGCATTGCTCCAAGTGTTAGACTCTATGTCTCTGATCTATAAGCGAGGACTGGTTGAAAACCTTTCTTCTTAGGCATAAAGGTAATTTTCCCTTCAGGATAAAACTGTTTCTTCTAAATGTACTCCTGCCAAGTTTAATACATCTGTTCAGTTCTTTTATAATGTTGCCATCCATTGAAATCAGCTGGCCAATGTAAATATATGAATCAGCAATTTCTAGCTCAATGTTGCAACTTGTATATTTGTTTTCTCTACGAAATTATTGAACGTAATTTTAGTTTTGTGTAGTTTCATCTTGAGTCCAACATCTCTGCTTCTAGTTCAGAGCACCTGTACCATGTCTTGGAGTTCTGACGGGTTTCTTGAAAAAATAACAATGTCATCAGCGAACCGCAAATGATTTAAATATTCACCATTTATTTTTATTCCCCTGTTATTCCAATTTATCTGCTGAAAAATCATCTGTAAAGCTGAAGTAAAAAGTTTTGGAGAAATGGTACAGTGGGGGGGCGAAAGTATATTTACACTGGACTGTTGACACTTCTCACCCATATAGCAAAAATCTATAATAATAGTAGGGATTTTTCAAATTTAATGGAATAAGTACAAATCATATGTCTTTATTTCTTGAAACTTACGGACTTGTAACACAAATTGGTTTTATGTATTTAAACAACATTTGAACCCTCTCCAGAATATGAAGAGCAAAATTAAGTTTACAAATAAATAAAACATCAAAACAAGTAAAAATTTATTACTTGGGAGGGCCTCCCTTGACACGAATGACTTCACGGAGCCGTTGAGGTATGCTGTGGACCAAGTTAGTCATAACATTTTGTGGGATGCTGCACCAAGCTTCATGCAATTCAATCTTGGATGCAGGGATATTTGTACGACATGATAATGGCACACGGTTGTCTAAAATCCCCCAGAGTTGCTCAATGGGGTTCAAACCAGGTGACTAAGATGGCCATTCGGGCACCTTTATCTTCTTGGAGGCAAAATAAGCAGCTAAAATATGAGATTTATATTTGGGGTCGTTGTCTTGTTGGAAAGTTTGTTTGTTTGTTTTTTGGTTTTACGGCTCAAAGACTACAGTGGTCATGCTGCGCCGGGACCTACTGTTTTCCGAGGAATCCGAACCTCTTAAGGCCTGGGGAACCAAACCCCGGACTACAGTGAGCAGTGCGATCTTTATGAGATCTCTGAGTAAGCGTTCTTTTTGCACTGCTGGGAGTCGAACCCGGATTAGCCGCGCAATAGGAGAACGCGTTACCACACTGCGCCACCGCAGGGCCCTTGTTGGAAAGACCAACCCCTTTTCAATCCCAACTTCACCTTGGATAGAATCAAATTTGATTCCAAAATCTCCTTATACTTGTGGGAGTTCATAAGGCCATCAATGAATACCAAATTTCTCGTTGCATTGTTGGCAAAACAACCCCAAACCATAACTGATGATGGGTGTTTGATTGTTGGCTGCAAATTCTTGACATTAAACGCTGTTCCATCTTTTCTAAACACTATTTTCTTCTGTTGTTTTAATAGTTCAAACTTGCTTTCATCGCTGCACATCACATTTTCCCAGAATTTGAGTGGCTTATCAGCATGTTGAATTGCAAATTTTGAACTCCTTTGTTTATTTTTGGAAGAGATATAAGGTTTCTTACGTGAAATTCTTTCTTTATATCCCACCTTGTTTAACACCCTTGAAATTTGTCTCCGTGATATTGTCTTTTTGAATTGATCTTGAAATGTTTCTTGAATTTCCCTTCTTGATGTAAATGGATTTTTGTTTATGATTCTCATAATCGTCTTGCGCTCCCTTTCTGTGAACTTTGGTTTTCGACCTGTCCTTTGGGTGCTTACAACGTGTCCATTGATTTCATATCTTTTCACTATTTTCTGAGCTCCCATTGCACTTATTTCATACTTTTCTCCTAACTGTCTGTAGGATAATTTGCCATCCACTCTGTCTTTAGTTAAGGCTGTTCTTTCAATCACCGATAGTTCCCGTGTTTTCACCATTTTCACTCTAGCTTTATCCGGCCCATAACTCACATTCGTAATGAAATTTCGTATGCAAAGACATTTTGACCGAACATGCAAATGATTAAAATTTGGTGTCCAATGAATGAATAGCGGGAACTCCAGCGCATCGGAACTGCGCATTCAGCAGGTGTATATAAGGAGCGATTCTCAATATGTGGTCAAAATTTCTGTTGCATTTTGACTGCGGATATCTTACGTCGACTGTAACAATGCCTCGCCGAAAGATTCGTGCTCATTACGAGCATATGTCAGAGTTTGAAAGAGGTCGTGCTATCGGATTGAAAGAGGCTGGTTGGACGAATCGAAGAATCGCTGGACATGTGGGTCGAAGCGATTGGACGGTGCTGGCAAGAGTGGATCAACAACGGCAGATGTCAGCGTCGGGACGGCAGCGGTCGACCTAGGGCCACAACAGAACGGGAAGACAGAGCGATTATCGGAGTCACAGCACCGGATTCGTCGTTATCAACTATCAAAAGTGTGGACCGCACACATGTGTCCAACATGACCCTCTGCAGACGACTGAGAGAGCGGAATTTACGCTCGCGCCGACCGTTACGCCGCTTACCTCTCACGCCTTTACACCGTCAAGTCCGATTACAGTGGTGCCGGGCTCGATCAACTTGGAACTGCGCTGACTGGGGACGTATAGTCTTTAGTGACGAGTCCCGTTTCCAACTGTGTCCTGACGACAACAGCAGACTTGTCTGGAGATGTTCAAGGAGGCATGAGGATCCTTCCCTTACTACCGCACGCCATACATGCCCACAACAGGGCGTTATGGTTGGAGAGCCATCTCCTTTGATAGCCGGACCCCTTTGGTGGTCATTTCTGGCACACTTACAGCACAGCGGTACGTAGACGACATTCTACGACCGGTTGTGTTACCGTTCCTTTTGCGACACCCTGGACTTACGTTTCAACAAGACAATGCCCGGCCGCACACGGCACGTGTTGCTATGAATTGTCTTCAAGCTTGCCCAACACTTCCTTGGCAAGCTAGGTCTCCTGATCTCTCTCCCATAGAGCACATTTGGGACGCTATGGGAAGGCGATTGCAACCATCCCGGAATGTTGACGATTTAGCCCGACAGTTGGAGACAATTTGGCAAGAAATTCCGCAGGACACCATCCGGGATCTTTATCAGTCTATGCCACGCCGGGTGACAGCTTGCATCCAGGCCAGAGGTGGACCAACGCCTTATTGACTTCCTCCCTTTGTAACGGTCAAACTCTGCAATAAATCATTCAATTATTCTGAAATTTTAACCGTTTTTTTTTATGTATGTTCTTCACATCCACCAATTTTTATCGCAATCGGACAACTCCTTCTTGGTGCGTCGATTTTTTTGTTATAGAGTGTATTAATTTGCCACATAAATAGAAAGCTCAGCCTGCACCACTTGAAGGCGGGGTAGGACACTAGGTTACTTACTGGGCCGGTTCCACACATCGTCAAGCATGCGGCCCAGCGGGTCTCCTTCCAGTTAGCTACCGCAACCTGCTTCAGGCCTTAATATGATATATCATATAATATATCAAATAATGTACTTTTATTGTGTATCACATAGTAAAGGGGAGTCAGCTATATTAATTGATTATGTAATCCGTCGGTTTGAAACAAAGAAAACAAATAAAGAAACCAGGCCATTAAATATTTTAAAATACATTGCAACTTATATTAATATATATCAAAAATATATAAAATCTTTTTCTGAGAGGTTTTTTAAAACGCCTACTAGCATTAAATTTTCTCAAAATAAAAGCATAAATTATTTTAAATTTGGATCATTATATGATATTAGAAGGTTATGTGTAAAACGTGAGGATAGACTTTAGAACATTTCCGTTGTTTGGCGATTATTTAAAAAACTTTCTAGTGATAAATGCCAATAAATGTTAACTTATAATATGTTTCTCGTGTGTGAAGAGAAAAATTTCTTTTAACAAATATCCTCCCTCCTATCGTAATTTACTTTATGTAATGGAAAAAGGAATGAATGTTCGCCAAGATCAATAACAAAAAATAATAATAATAAATAAAAATATATATTACATAAAAAGGTTAAACACTGGTAAAATAGCAATGAAAAAGATCACTCAAGCTTTCGGACGCATCAGCAGCAGTCCTTCATCAGGAGTAATGACGATGTTATGTTTCTGTCTCTTTTTTATACTTGAAATTTCTGGAAAACCCTTCATCAGAGTAGTCCCGCAGAATGGGAAAACCCAATGAGAACCAATGGGAGGCCTCCAATAGAATCATGGAAGAACCCCAATAGGGACCAATGAGAAACCCACACTGCGGGTTACCTAATTTGGGGATGTCTCATACATTTCAGAGTAAGAGTTGTTTATAAGTTTCTGGAAGTGGTTGTGATGTATTAATGGCTTTCCCGTGTAGTTTGTAAGTTTCCCAAGATTCTAAGAAGAGTCTACTATTCTTGTTTGTGATGTGACGGTGTAGTATTTTTGTTGAGTCCCAGTCGGGTTCGTGTCCGTGTTGTAAAGCGTGTTCTGCCAGACGTGAGGCTATGTCTCCTTTCGCGAGTGCTTGTTTGTGTTCTTTTTTTCTTGTTTTGATCATTCTTTTTGTTTGTCCTATGTAATGTTTGTTGCAGTCTTTGCATGGTATTTGGTATATGGCGCCTGTGAGATCTTCTGGTGGAACTGGGTCTTTAACTTTTGTAAGTTGTTTGCGAAGTGTTGTGACAGGGGAATAGAATGTTTTGATATTTGCCTCTTTAAGGATGCGAGAGATTGTTTCGGAAATGCCGTGAATATATGGAATAGATATGCGGGTGTGAGATGTATTGTTTAAAGATGTACTATTGGGTCTACAGTTTCTGAGAATGAATCGTTTAGGGTATCCATTATTTTTAAGTGCCGTGTGTATGTGTTTTGTTTCTGTGTTTGAAAGTGTTTCATTACTGCAGTGAGAATTCGCTCTAAGACTTAATGTTTTAACAACGGAAGCTTTGTGGCATGTTGGATGATGCGATTTAAAATCGAGATATCTGTCTGTATGTGTGGGTTTACGGTAAACTGAGGTGAAGATTGAGTTATCGTGAGATCTGTGTACAAGAACGTCTAGGAAAGGGAGTTTATTGTTCTGTTCTGTTTCGTATGTGAATTTTATATGTGAGTTTAAGTTATTAAGGTAATGGAAGAAGCTTTGGAGTGTATTAGTTTTAAGTACAACAAACGTGTCGTCGACGTATCTTTTCCAGAATTTAATGTTAAAATTCAGTGAAGACAAAGCAGTTTCCTCAAATGACTCCATAACCAAGTTAGCTACAACACTTGAGACCGGAGATCCCATGGCAGTGCCAAAAACTTGTCTATAGATAGAACCATTTGAGGAGAACACAGCAGAGTCCAGACAAAATTTCAACAATGTGCAGATGTCGTGAGGTGTTAGTGAAGTGCGTTCATGTAGTGTTGTGTCATTTTGGAGGCGTGTAAGTGCGGTGTCGATTGCAAGTGATGTGGGAATGCAAGTGAAGAGAGAAATTACATCGAATGAGACCATGAGGTCGTCGTCGTCAAGTTGTAGGTTATTTAAAGAGGTGCAGAAGGATTGGCTAGTAGAAACAGTGTAGTCGTTATTACCGATTATAGGAGAGAGTAGACGTGCAAGATATTTTGATAGGTTATATGTAGGAGAGCTGCAAAAACTAACTATAGTTTTAAGAGGAATATTTTGTTTATGAATTTTAGGTAATCCGTAGAAGGATGGTAAGCGGCCGGAAGTGCATTTTAAAGAGTCGTAGAGATTAAATGTAAGTTTTTTAGATTTATAGAGTTTTAGAAGGAGAGAGTTCATTTTGGATTGAATTGTTTGTGTAGGGTCTTTTGTGATGCGGGTGTATGTATTTGTATCAGATAAGAGTGTAGAGACTTTATGTAAGTAGTCTGGACGATTTAAGACGACTGTAGTACGGCCTTTATCAGCTGGCAGTATGACAAGGTCCTTGTCGTTCCGTAGCTCCCGGAGGGCAACCCTTTGCATAGGCGTTAGGTTGTCCTCAGGAAGTTTTGGACGCCGAAGGAGTCCTGCCACTCTGCAGCGGATATCAGCTGCAACACGTTCGTCAGTGTGAGTATTTTGTAGAGCATTTTCTATGGAAGCGAGAATCTGTGGTGTAGGAATTTTAAGTGGAGCAGGTGAGAAATTTAGGCCGAGTGATAGTACGAATTGCTGTTGTGGTGTGAGATTTTTATTTGAAAGATTTAGTATCCAGTTTTTTGTAAGGAGTTTTGACTGTTTTGAAATAGAAGGTCTAAGGTTGTTAAGTTTACGTGAATGAGTAAGACGAATATGTTCTTGGATTTTAGATTCTTGTGAGCGAGTAGCGGATTTAACTAGGAGCATGGTAAGAAAATCAAGTTTAGTATTTAGAAGGGAAGTAAGAAAGAATATTTCATTTTGAAGCTGAGTAAGAATGCAGTGACAGAGAGAAATTCTAGCGGAAAGAAATTTAAGACTTATGTTATGTGCGATGCAATGTCCAAGGGCTGAATTTACAAGAGGTTTAACTTTAAGTTTGAAAGGGATAAGAAATTCCTTTTTACAGGTGTGATTAAAGTGAAGATGTTCTTTAAAACGGATAACTTTAATGTGTGTTTTGATGTATTTACGAACTATTTGAAGCGTTTCCCGACCACAGTGTAAACGAATAAAATTAAACATGGTGAAGTTGTCAGTGAGTAAGTTTAAGTGCGAGTGAAGTTTAAGCGCGAGTGAAGTTTAAGCGCGAGTGAAGTTTAAGCGTGAGTGAGTTTAAGTGTGAGTGAAATTGAGAGGGCGTGAAATTTAAATATTAGTGAAGCGAAGTGCAACTGAAGTTAAGAGTGAATGTTGTTAAGTGTGAGTTAAGCGCGAGTGAAATTAAGTGCGAGCGAAATTTAAGTGTGAGTGAAGTTAAGTGTAAGTGAAATTTAAGAGTGAGTTAAATTTAAAAAGTGAGTGAAATTTAAGTGTGAGTGAAGTTAAGTGCACGTATAAGTGAATGCATGAAAGTAGTTTTCCAAAGTGCTTTTAGGCCAGGTGACATTTGCTTCCAACAAGTGTAATAGCAACCTTGCCTTCGAACTTTTTAGGGTTCAGCATGAAGATCGACACCGCGAATACTATGGAAGGAGTACAATGCACAGTACCGTTTGGAATAAATGAATACTTACTAAGGATCTCCGGCTGGATGATCCGTTACCACAGTACAGAAACTGGAACGCAAAAACCTGAAAGAGAAAGGATGAAGTGGAACTTCACCCGTGGTTAGTAAAATAGAAATAAAATACAGGGTACCAGGGAGGAAATTACATAAAAAGGTTAAACACTGGTAAAATAGCAATGAAAAAGATCACTCTAGTAGTAGTTTTATTTCTTTTCTATTTAATGCCAGAACGAATGAAGTGATCAAGGTCGACATACCTTTGTAAGCTCTACTAATAATGTGCTGATAAGTAATCTTCACTGGTGTAGAGAAATCAAACAGATAAGATAACCATTCTTAACGTAAACCATTCTTAATGACGTTAGCAAGTTCATACAAACCGCAGAAATGGCAAAACCCAGCAAGAACAATGCACAGAACAAATAAAGGGTAACTGTCAAGATTTCAGGTATGATACTAAAGGCTTGCAATTCATTGAAGAGGTTCATATCGTACATTTATTCCATTAACAGCAACTGTAATATCAACCACATTTGTCAGAAGCTTGATC
>QLNU02015360.1:194693475-194707348 GCA_006491805.2 Dysdera silvatica | reverse complement strand
TATTAAGGTCCTAGCTTTATTTATAAAAGCCCGCTCTGTATATATTTAAGCAAAATTTTTAGGCACGTATATTGGCTAACACAATATTTGGAAATTTAAAACTGAACTATTACATCCTAAAAAGTCCAATTCATTCTATGATACACTTTTTATGTAAAATTATAGGATTCCGTTTGCAATTTAAATATTGTATATAACTATTGTTCGGTTTTCTACTTCCTGAAATTTAGAAATTATATTCTGACATCCTATCACTATACATTACCAAAATAATCTAACTAAAAATAATATTAATTAATCTAATATTTGTAATTCTTTTTAATCTGGTTAAAGCACATTAGAAGAATAGCAGTAAACAAAAAAATATTCCTCACTTTATTATTTATGTATTATCTATGCCATTTCAACTGCTGAGATAAAAAGGGAAAAAACACGGAGAGAGGGGGAAAAAAGAGAAACAGGTTCAATTAGTTTAAGTTAGATTATACACATTGAAATTACCCTTACGACAGCTACCAAATTATCATAATCTTTCGAAAACTTGCATTCCTGTGCGATCATAGGCTGATACTGATCAATTACTGACAAGCCAAACTTTCGACCCAGTGGCGGATTAAGGAATTTTGTGACCCTATTCGAGTTCTAGATTTTGAGGCCCCCCTCCTTCCCCGGCCGTATATTTTAAAATCCATAGCACCACAGAATAGCTCGAAAATATGTTAACATAATTAGATGAAACACCCACGTACAAGGGTGGGAAGAGGCTTGTACTTTGTCGCCGATTTGGTGAGAGTCATTACGTAGCTTAACCTAGTAAGCAATACTGGCTTAACGTGACGGACTATGGTACTAAGACTACCAAATTGTACGAACTTACAACTCCCACCGCCGCTGCGAACTATGTACATCTAAGAAATTATGACGTAGGGAACTGAGACACGCAGTTGGACGAGTACTTTTATTTTCGTTGTCAGCAAGTCGTTGAAGATGGCAAAAGATGAATATTTGCAATGATGACGCAAATGCTCTTGCGTCAAATGTAGAAACTAATAGAACATATCCAGAGCCGACGAAATGGGGGAGGGCAGCATCCCGGGGGCCCGGATGAAGTTTAGCACGTGGGTTTATGCTGTGGGTGCCCAGCCTGCTGGAAGGGGTCATGGGGCCAGTTGAAATGAGCCTGGAGCCGCCTTGGCTCTCGGCAACCCTGAACATGTCTGAAACTATTGGATTCATCCAGAAACTTAAAAGTGCATAAGAATGATGTGAACAGTTACGCTTGCAACTCATGTATGGCCGAAACCAGCAAAAGAAGCAAAGCCAGATGCACGTGTTTTAAGATGGGGTGGAAATCAGGGGGCGTGCGGGGTTCCACGTCACGGCTTTGCTTTGCGCTGTTGTGATGCCATAACTTCTAATTATAGTACAAACAACCATAAAAGAATTCTATATTTTTATTTGTGTAATTAATATAATTCCTCTGTGCAGAATGGCAACGTATTCACACGTACCTTATTTTCCAATGAAAACTTCATTGAATTGGAATTTTTCGAGATTTTGAAATCGCGAACACCTCTATTATGTCATTTAAATCCAACTGTCTCGTCAAATCACTCTCAATGGAAAGCAAAAACAAAAAGAATTTAAATTTTTGTTTGTCATTTTTGAACGTGTGTCGCTCTTACCGCTTTCCATTTTAGAAAACGATCTTTTCCCTTCTGCATTTGACACTTGAAGCGTTACGTATATCCTAAAGGCAATGTACACATTCGAGAATGTGGAAACAAGGTCATTGTTCTTTAGTGGCTGACATAAATTTGCAACAGTAGGATTATCTATTTTCCCTTTTATCAAATGTACGAATTGCATGAATTCTTCAGAAAAGTGTCGTCGAAATCCACGTTATAGTGACACGAAATTTTCTTTGCACTATTTCTGGCATCATTCAAATCGGAACTGCACGTTTTCGTTAAGAAGCAAAACCTCTTCTGGAGAACGATATATTGGGCAGTTTGTTTCTGTAGGGCTGCTGTTAATAAATCAATTATAACGTTGAAAGTCCCAATACTAAAGCGGGTGATTCCTTGTAATAACAACTCCGTATCTTCTTCGTCAGTGCTCTTCATTTCATCTGGGAAAAGGTTGCGGATCTTTTTTTCTTTTGCTCTCAGTCAGGTTCAATTTACATGAAGGTGCATTGAGCGCCTTGCCTTCTATCTCATTGAATTGTTCTTTTAGATTTGACATAAACTTATGTAGTGAATGAAGAAGATTAGTTGCCGTGTTCAGCTCTATTGAGACCGATTGTAAGCAGCTTGTTGTTGCGTTGAAACGTTCAAAAAGCACATTCCACATGATGTACATGAACCGGTTTTCTGGTACACAGTTTTTTGTACAGTTTTCTTGCCTGCGTACATGTTTTGTTTCTGTTTTTGGTACCAGTTGAGATTTTAAAGAAACATTCCAGAATCGCATCATAACTTAAATGCAGCACTAATATTGCTTCACCTTGACAATATGAACTAGTTTCTGACAATTTTTTCACAATTAACTTCCTCCTGTGTTTATTTAATAACAAACAATTTGTCAATTTTTTCCATAGCCGTGTGGAAACAGAGAGAAAGTCATAAAAGCTGTACTGATCTAAAAAAAAATCTGCAGATACTTTGCATGAATCAGACGCTAATCTCCTTATAGGATTTAGTGAGTGGGCAGCACAAATTATGTAATCTGGAATTTATTGCACTATAGTAATCTAACCTGCACGCCGTTATATTTTCTAGACGTGTTTGAGGCATTATCGTACGTTTGTCTACGGTAGTCAGACATTTATTCCATACTTTTTTTCAAGCACTTCAAACACTGCATTTGTTAAATATTCACTAGTATAGGAGTAGATGCGAAGGAATGCTAAGAAACATTCTTCCGGATGGTGATCGGCACTTACGTTCCTCAACGTAAAAGAAAGTTGATTACGATGAGATACATCTGAAGATGAATCAATACTGAGGGAGAAATATTTAGTTTTCCATGCTTCCCTTACTGTGCTTTCTCGCACTTTACCTGCCATTAGATGATTGAATTCATCACATATGGTTGATGAGAGTTACGAGGCAGTGTCTTTTCCTTTATTCTCGTACCAAAGAACGTAGTCATATCTATATTGTGTGGTTGTGGCACCGATTTTTAAAATAGGTGATCCTTCTGACCCGGCTAATTATCGACCGATTTCCCTTCTGAACATTGTTGCTAAGTTGTTGGAGAAGTGCATTTTGTGTTTCTTATTGCCTTTTTTTGATCCAGAATGGTATCATTCCATGTGAGCAATTTGGCTTTCTTCCTGGTCCTTCTTCGACTATTCAAATGTTGCAGGCAATTAACACGTGGACCTTGGCTGTGGACCAGGGTTTGCCAGACGACATGCTGTCGACATGCTGATTATGAACGTGCTTTTGATCGTATACCACGGCCGATGTTTTTTTTAGAAACTTGTTATCTTCCGGGTTCCGCCGAAGTTATTGGGGCTTATTGTGGCCCTTTCCTCTCGTAAGTTTATCGTGTTAGGGTAGGTTCCAAGTGTTCGGCTCTTGTTAATGTCCCGAGTGGGGTTGTTCAGGGCTCAGTTTCCGGTCCTCTTTTATTTATTGTTTTTTGCTACGATGTTCCCTTGATCTTGCGGCCAGTTTCATCCTCCCTCCATGCAGATGATGGTTGTTTTTTTAGGATTATTCGATCTCTCGGTGATTATTACACATTACAGAAAGCTTATTATAAAAAGCTTTTTTATAATGCATACATGGAGTGTGGAGAATGGGTTATCCATTTCAATGACCAAATCGAAGACTCTACATCTTGGATACGGTAATCCCCGTGTTTCTATTGATTTGGTAGTGATTCTCTTGGTGGTGCTGACTCACATTGTGATCTGGGCATTGCTGTGTTATCCGATTTAGGATTTGGTGACCATGTTGGCAACTAGAATTTCATACCTTCTTCGTCGGGCATTTGTTAGGTGCAATTGTGATGCGTTAATGAACGCTTTTTCCACATTTGTTGTTCCTCTTTCGGAATACGCCTCTCCCGTTGGTTTCCTCATGATGTTGGCTTGACTGACTCAGCGTCAGTGAGTAACCTCTGCAGCGTTTTACTAAATTTTTGCCTAGTTGTTTTAATTTATCCTATCGTGATCGCTTGGCGGGAATTGGTTATCACTCGATGGAATGGCGTAGGCTTGTGGCCGACCTTCGAGTTTGCTATAGGGTCATTCATGGACATGTTCTTTGTGATAGTTCCGTTCCTCTGTTTGAACTTGCTGGTCCATCACGTTCTAGATTCCATGGAATGTGCGTTAGGATTCCTAGTTCTCCGCGGAATTGTCGCTACTTTTTTTTTTGTTTGCAGGGTCTGCCGGGTGTGGAATGTTCTCCCTGCTGACCTTGTGTCCTCACCTACCTATGAAATTTTTTCTCGTAAATTAACTAATTTTAATCTTTCATCCTTTTTAACGTGTTTTCCATTTTTAGTCTTAGTCGGATTTTGTTCCTTTTTACTCCAACGTCAGTGTTTACCTTGCTAGTTTTAATTTTTATCCATCCATCCATCCATACATCCATCGCATTGTTATTCATTAGCATGGAGTAAACGTAACTACAGAAATGAGTATAATATATTTTATTTTCAAACACAAATTTTTACAAATACATTTTTTTTTTTAGATAGCGAATCGGGAGTGACACATTCCAGTCATTTGGAGGCCCCTGGTTTTGCGAGCCCCTGTGCGGCCGCACAATTCGCACTTCGAGTAATCCGTCACTGTCCTGACCTCCCTACCTTTATACGCTATTAAAATATAAAATTCTCCTTTAATTATTCTAATGTTGCAACTAGGAGATAAAGCGACTTCGCTGTGATATTTAAAGATAAGAACACACTGTCCAATCCAAGACAAAACAATCAACTTTGACAAATTTCTTTCGGAGTAAATAACGTTGCAAGTATATTGTGTGTGCTATTTTAGAATTTATTTTTCATAAAAATATATACATAAGTACGTATATCTTCTTTTGTACGTGATATTACTCTTTGCAATAGTATTTCATACTTATCATGTGTACAGTCGACTCTAGTGTCCTAAGATATTTAATTTCATATGTATCATGTACATGTATGTATATGTATATTAATACCTTAAACACACAAATAAAACAAGCGGTTTTATCTTACTAAAGTTGTGAAAAAGGTTCATTTTTTTTTTAAATACATCGATACCAAAAAAAGAATACTCAAAGAGTACGCGTTTGATAATTACAAGTGTATACAAAGTTTGAATGCGATTTACTTAAATAAAATTCTGCATGCAGTTGCCATTTATTCATAAATTACTTATCATTAAAGATAACTAGAGGTCATTAGAAGAAACAAAAATTAAACAACTCTGAAACGTAAAAAGGGCAAATGTCTCTGCCTAATTAATTAAAGTGCGTCCATTTAAAAAATCTCCGTTTATGAAATATTATGAGTTTAATTGTTTATTTGGTGAAATTATGGGCGATTTTTTCATACGCTATATAAGAAATTCCGCGAACAGAAATGCAAAGGTAAAAATACAAAAGCAAAACTATTTATACCATGGTAAAATCAGCCAATTAATCCGGTCGAAATTAAAACAAGGAAAACGAGAATATGTAGTCGGGTTCCGAGATTAACACGGCTTTTTGTCGCCACTTCACATCATTAATTTTAATCGTGGTAGGATTAATGTGAATCGCAATATTAATCTTAACACCTGCATTAGAATGTTCGCTTTGTTCTGTTTGGGTAGATGACTGTATATCTCTGCATGTTGCCGTCAGAGGTTCTAAAAAAAAGTCCTTACAGAAAACTAAACAATTTAGTTTCCTCTGTGGAAATACATCGGCGTTACATGGTATTGGGGGAAAATCTGAAGGTTTCCGTTTAAATGCATCCAGGTTCAAGCTCTCGATCCATAAATATTTATTTCGAGGCAATATAACATCGTGACGTATCTCGAGATGCCTTTGATCAAATAAGATGGAGTGGGGATACTGTTCAGTCGTTGCATTGAGCTATGGGTCCAACCTAATATTATATTTTTAAGAGTCCTGGACTCAAAATAACGCTGTTTACATGGATATGAAAAACACATTTTTAGAATTAAATAAAATTACATGCAGTCCAGGAAACAGACTAAATGTCATTGAAGGTGTTTGAAAGATAGATCATTTACTTATGTTCACAATATTTAAGAACGCTGAAAACACTGTTAATTGGTGAAAATTAAAATAAGTTATAAATCAATAGTTAAAAGAATAGTGATATTATTTTTATTCCTTTGTGTGTGAAAGCTTTCCCATATATAACATTATGAATTACATACGCGTATATGTGTGTCATTAAAGCGTCTCTTTTTTTTCTCTCGCAATCAATCAATCAAATATCATCAAAATAATTTTTGTTTATTTAGTCTATACAGTATGTCCTCCCCACACACATATATATAGGGAGAGTTCAAGTATTACGTAAGCAATATTTTACAATTAACCAACACACACACACACTTGTAAGCAAAATGACATTGGCTAACATAATAAAATAAGCACAGAAACACCCCCAAAAGGTGCTTACGTAATATTTGAATCCTCCCTAAACAGAGATAAGAAAAACAGTGCAACTGGTCAAAATTTGTGATTTTATTATCAATATTTTGGTTACTAAATTAGTTAACCGTTATCAAGAGGACAAAATGTAAAATGGTGAAAAACCAAACTACAAATATACAATAGAATGTTTTAGCACGTTCTTCGCTATCAGATGACACGTAAACATATATTGTAAATATTTTGTGCAATTTTTTTAATAATTGTGAAAATATTAATGGGAAAAAGTGGGTTGGAGGAAAAGCGTTTAAGTGATAGATAAGGAAGAATTAAAAAAAAATTGCTTAAGAACGTTTTTGAATGAGCTGGTAGTATTCTGGGGGAAGGGGTTTTGATGTATTTAAGGGGTGAACTTATGAGAAAGATTCCCAGCTTTCTAAGAAGAGTCTGCTTGTAAGATTTTGAATATTTCGATGCAAAACTTTCATATTATCCCATCGCGGAATGTGCTTTCCTTCTAAGGCATGCTGGGATAGACGTGAATACTATTTGATAAAATATAAATCTTGATATTTGAATATTTTGAGCATGTGCATATTTCAACTATAAATTTCGTTTTAGTGAAAAAACATTTGCGCATTTTAGTCAAAAAGAATTCCATATATATAAATGTAGTATTTTTAAATATGGTGCTATATGTTTTGGATATCAGCTTTTAACTAACATTTTACATTTAACTAAATAAAAAAAAAATATTACTTAGAGAATAACATGTGATTTTGGTAGATTTATATGTGAGAAAAATGCTAACTTTTATATGTGTTGGTAACATCATCTTACATGGGTTGAACATCTTTGAAACCTCTGTGAATTAATATTTAAATGCATGCGTGGTATTTGAAATATATCTGGGTCATCATTTGGAATAACAAGGTCTGTAATATACGTTTCTGGATAACCCCTTGGTTTCCTCATATTAGAGTTAAATGGAATTGAAAATAATTTCAAAAGAATTAATTCTCGCTTACAAAATGGCGCCCCATGTCCCACAGGCAAGTCGGAGGAGAGTAACTCGAAAACTACTAATTGGAAGTCAGATCCGGTTGGGCTCTATTTAAAGCGCTTTTCGTAAGCGGGGGAACTATTTGCAAATTCCACCATTAAGTAAAAGTATAGAGCTTTCGCAATCAACGTTTATCATTATTTGTTCCTTTTTAATGATTTTTTAAAGTTTTTACGAACTTTTGACGCATCCTGTACATATTGTTTCGAACATTTTTTACGCTTTTCTTGAATTTCGCCATTACAGAATGTTTGATTATTTACACAGCTAAATTCGCTTTTAAATCTTCTTCATCAAACTTTATTTTAGTCGAAGTATACATTTCTTGTTTTTGTATATGCTATACAAACTTGGACTTACTCCGCCTCGGCAATAGGGGTTAAAGGCTTGTAAGTCTAACTATGCTGTTCTAAAGAAAGGATTTAAAACTATAAAAAAAAATACTTCAGAACTCCGAAAGGTGGATACATGAACTCTTTTTCCTGACTAAAAACAGGAGATTTTGATTCAAACTGGGAATAAAGGTAGCTGAGATTTCGTTTAGAGGAAAAACAAAGATAGGGGGTAACTACAGCGTACTTGACGTCACGAATTCGTACATTTAACCTTTATGAAATAATTCAAATGACGGATGACATTATGAAAGAAAGACCTTTATAGACGCATGACATTCGATCGAAGTGTATTTGAGAAAAAGAAATTACCTTGAAGAACAAATTACGCATACTATTGTACTTGGAAAAACAATTTTAATTAATGGGTGTTACAAAACCTCATTCATGAATCGGAAACGCAGAATTTTACGAAGACAACAATACAAGGGTCGAAAACGATTCAGAGTAGTATAGGAAGGTATGTGGGGGTTGAATAATTAGAAACCATCGATCTTACTTCCAGGATTCATTTCTCCAATCAGCAGAAGTTTAGACATTTTAGAAAACTATATGTCCAGACGTAGCTTTCTCTTAATGGCCTTTGCGTTATAAAACGCCAACAAACAAATAATAATTATGCACTATCGGGAATGGAGTACTTGGGCAAGGCAATTAAAAAGGGTTGAAGACATCTTTGTCAAAGTGGAAAACCTTAAATATTAAAAACTAGATACGTTGCAAGAAGAAATGGTCAATGGCGGATAACCAAAATGAACAATTATGCGTGTGTACCAAGACATTACCAAATACTGACAATGCGTCCTCAAAAAAGGTAGATGGATTATATATAGAAAACATACTAATATGGAAAAGAACAGTTCATCACAGAAGAGACACATTAATTTGGATAGATTAATATCAGTTAAATATAATGATGATATGTATATGGAATGCTAATTGTAAAGCTATTAACAATGTTGTATATAGTGTTTCATCTATAAAACTATTAGGGCAAGGCTCATGGCCTTGCAAAAGGCCAATTTTTTTTTGCGCTCTAAATACACATATACTCATGCTGAATATCCGCGGTTACGTTAGCTTTACTGCTACTAATTCCTTTAAATAAACTTAATCTAAGTCTTATTTAAGTCTTAATTTATTTAGTTCCTGTTGTTGCTTTCTTTAAATATTTTATTATATTATTTTATTATATTTTATTATTTTAGTTTGCAGATGACCATTTTTGAAGTTTTTTATTTAGTTCCGAGTTAAGTATATGCGAAAGGCGAGCGGAAGGTGTGCGTGATTATTGCAATCTAATGTCAATGTTGCCAGATGGCAAGATTAAAAAATCTCAACTTCATACAAAATAATAATTAAATTAATATAACTATAATTTAGTTAAACAATATCCTATACTATATGACAAGTAAGCTTCATAAAATAGGGATGTAAAACATGCTTAATTTAGTGCTTAAAGACAAACAAATTGATTTTAACAAAAATTTGATCTCAAAAATACGTGGAACCGCTAACGTTTATCGCAGTAGTCCGTGGTTGAAAGTCTGCAAACCTGGCAACAGTGCTTTGTTTACAAATATTCGTCAGCAATCTGGTTTTGCCAAAACCATCAGTGTTATTACGGAAATGAAATGCTGGAGTACAAAATTTTTATAAATCAACAAATTTCGTCACGCGTTTTGGATTCTAACGTGGGAATTTGAATCATCATCGGGGAAGGATGGTGCGTTATTTTCCGAGGGTTGGGTGGGACATTTGGGCACAAGGGCGGACAAGTTGAGGGGCAGGGTGCTAATAGATTCGGCAGGGCGTTGCGCCCTTCTATTTCGCTTTAGATGAAACACTATTGTATAGCTATCCAGCTATATTGCAACGTTATGAACCAATAAATTAACACACGGGTATCGGTCTAAAAATTACTCTGAGATATTTCATATTTACATTTTTAACGTGTTATTTATAGAGTACATAAATTCTAAAGGGATATTTGCATTATTCTCCAATCACAAATTTGCACGAATATTAGAGACTTTTGAAAAATCAAGAACGATGCTTTCTCATTAGATTGCAATGTTTGAATACTTAAAATGGCAAATCTATTCAAACTGTCCTTTTCCCATTGCTAATTGCTAGTGCTTCTTCGTGAAAACGAAAAAGATCTTCTACTACTGTCATCGCTAACGCCAGTCGAATTGGCAAAATTCGTGGCGATATTTTCTTTTTATTCTGGTAGGATTTCCTTTCAGATGCAATCGCCAAGGCAGCTTTTTTCGTCCAAGGTTTATTCTTAACAAAATGCCTGTTCGAAGTTAATTCGCATGCGCAAATTAAATAATAAATGCCAAGTTAGTTATTGGAAAAAACACGAATTTTTTCAAACTTTTCGAAAATTGCAGGGAAATTTTGTGTCGATATATTAAAAAAGTATAGATTGACCTGTCTTTTAGATGAAGCAAGCCTTCGTATAAATTGAATTTCCATATCGATACATCTTTCATAATTTCCCTTTTTTACCATCACTTGTCAAGGAAGTAGGAATCGGATATTCTAGTTTTGAATACAATGGCTGATCTAAAGTTTTATTGGATTCGGAGTCCGATTTCTGATGTGGATACTGATTTCTGATATCAAGGACTTATGGCTGGAGAAAATCTGGTATTTTTTTTATATTTTTATGGATCTGCATTATCTGCTATGATGGTACAGATCAAGTTCAGCTTGGACTTCATTCGCTCGATCGACTGCAGTTTTATCAATTTTTACAGAGTCTATAAAAGATTTCTAATGCTTGCATCATAATTTTAGTGGTACAGTTTAAGTACAGTTTAACCAATCAATTTCTATTCCTGGAGCTACTGAGACAACAGCAGAATCATTATTAAACTTTTAACTACATTACTTCTAGCTCTTTTCAAGACAAGTACAAGAATCGCCTGTTTGCAAACTTCCAGCGGCACCGTCTTGCATTATCGCACCACAAATGTCGATTAGGCCTTTCTGAATGGTTTTGCTAATTAAAATCGCATTGGAAAAGTGGTTGTTTGGCAGCAATCATCTGCACTTACCTAAATTTAATACAGACCAAATTGCCTTCATTATTTGCATTCACATCTTTTAAGGAAGATTAAATTTCTACTTCAACCTTGTCAGTATAGCGACCTCGAAGAGCAAATTTTGCTTGTCGCAAAGAGCAATGGTCTTCTCAATTGGAATCAATTTACCCTCTACTCTCATCAAGGCACTGATGATACTCAGATTCATATCATCAAAGCACTGATGATATGAATCTGAGTGTCTGTTACGGATTTTCTTTACTGTCTTTACGAATGAATTTCTCTTATTTTTACAAATTCTTTTTGACCCGAATTAAGTTCCATTTTTGACCAATAAACGTAGTTTATAGAAATGAATTTTTCCATTAAATTGTTCAATCACCTTTCACTTTAAAATTAAAATATGAAGTTAAAAAACATGCGATATCATTTGTACAAAGTTACAACTTTACTGTATTTTCCGTAGCTCAGCAAGCAGAACACCCTGGGAACAAAATTCAAATACCATATATCGTAACTCATGAAAATGGTAAAAAACGTAAAATATATGAAACAATTTTGATCACAATGTGTATATTTTTGAAAAGAAAAATCTCTACATTTATTAAAACCACTTTCCTCATGATCAATTTAAAATGATGTAGCTAAAATATTATGAAATTACGCAATAGCAACGTTAGTATAATTGCAAGCTGACTAGGAGTATATTTACATAGGTTTATATTTCTCGGAATGAATATGATTATAAACCAATGAATGCATTTTTATTATTTCAATGAGTTCCATTAACTTTATTGCGACATCATTTAGAACGGCATAGTTTAAAAAAAATTACGAGAAGTTTGTAAAATTTTTAAAATAAATAAAAAAAAAATGCCTAAATGGTGGAAAAAATAAATGCCTAAAGGTTGAATTAGTGCTGTTGTGGCTGGAGGAATTTGAAGTTTCATGCAATTGTTCTGAAAGTCACTATATGTAGATGAGTCAGTGGATCTAATCCAAGAATCCAATATGACACAAGGTGGTAGTGTGTGGGGGGTCTTAAAGTAGAAAGGAGCAATTTAAAAACCCTTCATTCATGATTTCTGTACTCATTTTACAAGATTTTGTGTATGTTTTGTAAACATTAGTGGCACGAAACATGTGTGACGTCAAACTTGAGGCTTAAAGGATTCAGTTGATTCAATAAACAATTAACCTTTCAATTTTCCATCCATTGATAAGTAAGGGCATATAAAAGTGTATGAGTGGGTCACAGATTACGCGGACGAAACTAAATTTTTTTTTCATCTTTGTGAGATAATGTTCTGTTATTTGGTATGAAATATGCAAAACCACTCTGATCAGCATTAAATATTTGGCTCTTTGAGCAATGTGCAAATGCATGACGTGATGTTAACACGAATTTAGTTGCTGTGTTTTCTACAGCTTCTTTGTTTTCATTTTTAGCTAAGGTTGTATGTTTCGTAACTTTACGAGAATATATACTCATATTTTTATTCTGTATATAAAACTCTTTGAAATCATACAGTTCCTAATGTTTAAACCCTTTTCTTTATGATAAGCGCATCTCTTTTAGTCTGCATCATGTACGAATATACACTTACACAGTGTGTTTGAATTTTTCTAACAGTGTGCATTGAATTAATTTATATTTCTTCCTATTTGTCCCAAATTCCGTAATATATTTTTTAAAATGACTTATTTCATAATCCACTGCTTTTCGACATCGTCTTTGATTCTGTTGAAGTTTCTTTCTTTTACAAGAATTGCAATAGCTCACAATGTTTCTCATTTCTTTCAAAGTACAATTTTCCCCGCAAAAATCATTATCAGATGTATAATATAAACGGTTGTTATTAAAAGTGTGAATTACAGAACTGTTATTATCGTCAGAAATATAATCTATATTGCTGTTGCCATTTATGCTATCATCATTCTTAAAATCTAACGTTACTTCTCATTCTCAAAAATTATTCTATTTACTATAATTTCTCCAAATGCAGGTAATGATCTCCCACTTTCATATAATTGTTCATGTATTACACAAACGATGATCGCAGATGGATCTGTTCCGTATTTTTCAATAGCTAAGTTTAAATTACCGGCTAGAATATTGATTAAAGTTCCCATAATTACAATATTTACATTAACTATTATAACACTGCGTTACCCAGTAGTGCATTAATCAACACCAAATTGTTTTAACGAAATGTTTTAAAGCCGTGAATAATAGACGTAGCCAGGATTTGTATTATGGGCAGAACACCATTTTACTACAATTTAAATTTTAATGCCACTTTTAGTTCAGTATTTTTATTTGCTTGATTTAGGGAGCAACTTCCTCCACCTCCCTCCACATGCAAACATGATTGCAAATAAAATTATATAGGAGACTAAAACTCAATAGGCCTTTATAATTTATTCTCATAAAAAAAGGTCATGCTCCCCCCCCTCTCACAACACAAAAAATGCCATAGTTACTCTTCGTTCATTGAAAGAAGTCCGATGGAATAGTTAGAAATAACGGGAGGTGACGTTACAAACGGCCTATCCCATTACAGCAGAGGAGGGCTCCAATTCCAGAACTTGATTTTTCCGCCGACAAACGTTCACCAAAAGCCAGTTCTGAAATTGTAGTCCTCCTCTGTTGTAGTGAACTAACCCGTTTGTGACGTCACCTCCCGTTATTTCTAACTGTTCCATCCAACTTTTTTACGATACCTGTAATCGTTCTTTTCTTTC
>QLNU02015360.1:194658937-194684271 GCA_006491805.2 Dysdera silvatica | reverse complement strand
TTTCGACTTCAAGAAGGTAGTCTTTAATTCTTTTGTTGATTAAGAAGCCAACACCACTTGTTCTTCCAGTTTCCGTTCCTCTATAATAAAACAAATGTCCACTTTTAAGTTCCACCAACTCTTCACCTTTTCTTCTAACTTCACTGAGTCCTACAATGTCCCATTTGATCTTGTCAAGTTCTTCTTCCAATTCCTGAAGTTTTGCTTCAGAAGCAAGGGATCGTCCATTAAACGTAGCCAAGGTCAATAACAAACGGCAGCCTGGGCCATTCCAGTGATTCTTAGCACCCCCTGCTTTCATGCCACACTGACCGCTGCCTTGATCAGGAGCACTCCAGCACCTGGAGACTAGGGGCCATGGTTTCTGGTGTGTCAACATAATGGAGGAATTAGCCCTCCCCTTCCGCCTTTCTATCCGTGTAGCAAATATTAATTTGCCACATAAATAGAAAGCTCAGCCTGCACCACTTGAAGGCGGGGTAGGACACTAGGTTACTGGCCTGGCCGGTTCCACACATCGTCACATACGTTCAGCGTGTGGGTCTCCTTCCAGTTAGATACCAGCAACCCTTTTGCAGGCCATATATATATATATATTCTTACACTATTACGAAAAAAATAGACCTGAGTACCTATGCAATGTATATAGATACATTGATGACATTATTGCCTTTAACAACCAAATGTTTGAAGAAAATTTCCAATATATCTACCCCAGTGAATTAAAATTAGCAGAAACGTCCGTTCAAAACAATTCTATTCACTTCCTGGACATCGACATAAAAATCACTGATAAGAATAAATTAACAAGCATCATTTACGACAAAAAGATGGACTTCACCTTCCAAGTTAACCACCTCTCTAAATGCAGCTCTAATATTTCTAATGTCGTCTTCAGAAACATCATTTTCACCATGGGAATTAGAATATCAAGAATGTGCAATACTAGAAATGACACAAGGAATAGTCTTCAACAATTCACTATTCTCTTAATTAATAACGGATTTCCAAAATCTTTCTATAATAGACAAATTAAGAGAATTCTCCGCTACGTTGCTAAACAAAAAATGTTTAGCATATGCATAAAGTATTTTCATGTATAAATGTTTTTTCTTCACGCCACCATCATACATACTTCGCCAAAAGGCTACCAAGCTATAACCCTGTACAGAGACGCTTCAGCTGGAGCATTCAATACGAAACTAAACAAGTCGCCATCTTAGCCTGGATTGCTTATATCCTTTAATGTTATAATGTGTAACCAAGCAGAGGCTAGAGAAAATTTTCCTTATTACGTAAGTACCATTCACTATACATGCCATTACTGCATTAACACTAAAAACCACTTATATACGGGCAATAAGAGGCGGACTTAGCTTTTCGGAAAGATTTCTTTTAAAAAAAATTTTTTTTTGAAAATATTCGGCTCTGTTTCCACTATTTGAGCATAAACCATTTTCGAAAAGCGTTTGTATATTTATATTCTTTTTTACACCTCTACATATTTCTATTTTGCATGTATCAAATGTATCTACGTATGATTTTCTATTTTATTGATTTTACGTTTAATGTCCCTATATTGTACATATTAGTGTTTATACTGTAATATTATTTGGATTTGTACGTTCTGTTTTTTGGCGCCTTTGGGCCTTGGGTATCTCGCTGAATACATCTGGCTTATCTGATTTACTTGTATTTTGCAACATACCTCCAGAAAAGGCGCCAAGCATGTAGTCCTAGAAAAGGCCCCTGACGACAGTTCTGGGGCTGCATGCTTATATTACGTCGTATTTATATGTGTGTGTACATATATATTTGCATGTTTATATTTGCATGTATGTATGTCTATGTTTGAATATTGTATTTTCTATTAATCTTTTCTCTTACCTTAATCCTATCCAAATTTATTCATCTAACTCGACCTATTTTTTATTATATTTTTTTTATTTTATTCATTTTTTACATGCACTATTCGTCTTACATATGCATTTGCTATTTTGCACTATATATATATAATTTGCAAATGCCAGGGGGCACGGGGAGCCTTGAAGAGGGCCCCGAGCGAAAAAAAGGTGAGAACCTCTGTTGTAAATAATTGAATATTTAACTGCGATTACGTGTATTTATATGTTACGTGTATTTATATGTGTATTTATATTATTTATATGTCATATCTTTCACTCTCAGTGTGTCATACAGACAAGTATTCAAGTTCTGTCAAGGCAGTTGTCACTTTGTGGCTATGTGTTAATTTTATTAATTTCTGTGTCTTGAACGTAAGCACGATTCAAACCTCCCATTCCCCGTTGTCAGAAAAAATAAGAAAATCTCAACCACCCCCCTCCCTCAAAGATGCTTACGTGATAATTGAACGGCCCCTAACTGCATCACCAAACACATGAAATAATCAGGCTATCCCCAAAGGGTACGCGCTGTGTGCGCCGCGTACTCTCAAGAAATTTTGAAAAATACCGAATATGTGCCCCATATTCTCAAGGTCTCAAGAAACTTTTTGTATTTGCTGGTTTTCGGGCAACTTTCAACAAAGTTCAGCCTTCTTTTTCTTTTCTAGTCATTTACAAACTTGAATGGAAACAAATGAGGAAAAACATCCTGAACTCCCCCAAGCCTCAAAATAATATCCTGCGTACGACCAGGAGAGGAATGAAAAACTGATGAAAGTGGCAACCGCCACCTTGGGCTTGGATAGACGATAGACGACCAGTCAAATGCCAGTCAGCTCGGCGCTGTGAGGTCACCAAGTCCAGTAACCCCGCAATTTCAATACTCCTTAATTAAGACAGCACTGCATACTCTCAATAATTTTCTTCAGAACAGCCCTGCAAATGATCCGCTGGGAGTAAGTGCACACAATCCCTGTGTTTAGTAAAGTCATACTAAATAAATAGAACCGCATGAATATTCCATGATTTCACGAAGGCTTTTGAGGTGAAAACCGTTATAAATAGACGTGCATTTGTCGTGTTCACATTTATATTTCTCTTCGCGTTTCGGCCTGCTTGTGTGAGTCTTCTTCAGAAAATTGTGAAGGAATAAGTGAATAAAACCCAGACGGAAGCAGAGCGACTCCCTTTTTTCTTCCACAATTTCTGAAAACTCCGAAAAAGGCAAGTAGAAACTGTCAACATTGCAAAAATACGCGAAAACTTCTGATTGACGTGAAAATACAAACTCTACAGTCCCTGGTAAAGTTCCGAGTTTAGATAATTTTGTGCTTTGTTTTATAGTAACGAAACGTTCGTTTAGAAGTATTCTTTCCTAGAAATGGCAAAAGAAAAATCCCATTTATTTTGCAGAAGTTGCTCTGTTTTTAGAGAGTAACTACGTAAAATTCTCCAGCGTATTCATTTGCAAAAACTACTTATGGCGCCCCGGGAATCTTCTATTGTCCGGAGCTCAGGTGAAAGCGACCTTATAGAGAAGTGGACAAGTCAAGATGACAAGCTATCATCTCCTCGGAAAGTAATAAGGCCTTGCCACTGGAATCGAGAAAGCAGCATATCAAAGAAATAAATATTACGGGTATTCAGTGGGGAACTGAAGGATGTTGTCAGATAGGACTATTTTTCTTCATTTCTCAATATATTAAAGGAAATGCCAGTTCTGTAGATATATACTCAAGGAAAGGCTTTTATTAATGCTTCCATAAAATACTGTAAAAATGGTAACAATTTTAATATTTGAATCTAATAGCTTTAGCATAAAAATACTATTCATACTTCACGGTATTTTGTAAGGTCATAATTTTTTTCTTAAAATCTTTATAGTTAAATCATTAATGGAAGATTCATAGAAGGATTGATAATACGGAATACCTAAGAAATATATTTTTCTTGAAAATTATCAGCCGCTAATCAAGCAAAACTTGATTAAGTTACATGAAAAAGTATTCGAAATATTTTTATTATGGAATAATACCTATCAGACAATTTACAGTAGATGGTTTACATGCCACAGAAAACTTGTAAATACTTCAATGAATTGTTATTGGAAAAAAAAATTGACTTAATTAAATTAAATTTTATTAAATGAACAACAAAATAAATTTATTTAATGAATTAATTAAATAAATTTAATTGAATAATTAATATAAATAAATTTAATTTAATGAATTTAATTAAATAAATTTAATTTTAATGAATTTAATTAAATTTAATTTAATGAATTTAATTAAATTTAATTTAATTAAATGAAATTAAATTATTTCATGGGGCTAAGCCCTGTAATCCTCCTTCTACTACTACTCCTGTGGACATGGCAATTCTATGTTATATCACATTTATATCTCATTGCGGTACAGGACGTTCTCTCCTCATCTCCTGAAATATTCAGAAATAAAAATTTTAGGTGCGCAATTCTGAATATGTGTCTAGCCCTCTATCACCTATCCAATCAAACCCCCGAGTACGGATCAACAGAGAAAACAAGAAGCACTCGATACCAACTTGATTCAAACCTAGAATTTCTACATAGGTGGACAAACGTGCTTTTTCGACATCACCACATGGCCGTGCGCATGAAACTAAATAAGAAAATGCATTTGTGTTTACTACTTAAAAATTATCAGTATATGGTAAAAAAAATTGAAAAATAATACATCTGTTGTAATTTGTGAAATATTTGCAGTCGAATATTTCCTATCTCGCTTAATAATAGAAATATATTTATGGACTAATTTTATTTATAAAGAATTTACTTGTATAATGTAATTCAAAATGACCAAGATAATAGTTTGTAAAGGTAATAGTTTATAAAAGCAACGGTTTATATAATAGATTCTCGCGTGATTGAATATGCAGCACATATCCATGTTATTCAGGAACTGCAACCTTAATCGTCTTACAAATGAAAAAGAACAAAAACTGAATGAAAATACAGAGACGCCATTTTCTGTTCCCCGCCTGAAAAGATAAGCCACAAAATAGGAACTCAGCATGTATCCGCTCCCGTTATTATTTAATGTTAAGCCGCTTATTGTTTCACAGGACGTGAAGCATTGTAAACGAAAATCAGGGGAGAGTTTGCAAAGAAGCTTTACGTTTTACTTTTGGAAACGTCATTGGTCTAAGCAGGGGTAAAAGGACTAAATTCTGTCTCCCCCTTCATTATGTTGTCTTTCCCAGTCAAAAAATATGGTAAAACGACATTTGCAATTCTTACATCATCAGACGCGGCCTTCTCTTGACAAGATATTACTGTGGAGGGCCCTCCCGCCCTCCACCCAGTAACGCCGAACTTTTTGCAAGAAACTGAACCACAGATATTTGCAAATAAGTATGGGATGTGCACGCATCTCATAGGATTGCGTGCTTGTCAAAACCTTTCCTGAGCTATGTCCGCAACCCTTCCAGCAGGCTGCCTTCTCCAAAGGAAAAAATACATTTTACGGTATGCACAAAGCATTTATTTTTTTACAATCCGCTGGATTTTTGGATGACGGGTTGTGAGATGCTATGCCATGATGTGTCATAAAAACATTTCAGTAAGCGAAATAGCGCTAGCCAGTTTGAGACGCTCAATTCTATGACTTGAACGTTCGTTTATTCCAGCTTAGCAATAGTGGAAAAAATTTCACGCATCGCGTGTCGTTACGCGAGGCGAAGAATTGAAAATTTTCTTTCATCTGCTGTTTGATCATACCATTTATTTGTTTTTATTTTCAGTACTCAAGGATGAGTACCGTGATTTGACTCGTGAATGTACTTTTTTGAGGATACTAGGCATCGAATTATAACCTATGAAGTCGAAGATGATACTTAGATTAGGAACTAGATACTTGCATAACTGGAAATTTGGTTTGGTAATCCTCATTCTGGAAGCTATTTTGCTTTGTAAAAGTTCCAAAGTTAACAAAGCTTTATGATAAAAACTTTCAACACAAAACACTCCATTGTTTCTTGACTTGAGTTGAACTCTTCTTTCAGAGTTTATTATCAAATCTTATAACCATTTTAAGGCAAGCTGAAATAGAAAATATTGTTTTAACTCGTTCATTAACAGGATTTTGGCAGCTTTGGGAGAAAATCCTTACATTCATAATATTTGGTAAGTTTTTGAATACCAAGTTACGTATATAACTGCTAGCGGCTTGCTGCTGGATGAGGGTCTCTCCAAGTTGTGTTACTAAATGTCTGGTTTGAGCACTAGCGGATCCAGCGAGGGGCGGAGGCGGCGATCGCAATCCCCCCACCCCCGTCTGGGTTAAATAGGAAAAAAAATTAAAGACGATGAAGAATATTTTATGTGTTGTTTGTTACTACTGTAATAAATAAAAGTCTTACACCAAAGTCTCCAAGCCTTGGAGAAATGCGATCCAGACGTTTTTCCACGAATCTACAAGCTACTCGTCTTTCAAACTGCATTTTCAGTAAGTGTTGCTTCAGCAGAACGTAGTTTTTTATCGTTGAAACCCCGTCAAATTTGCTTCGAACGCGGATGACAGAAGAGACTTTTAATACACACCCACAGAGACATTCACACTGATGTAAGTAAAGTAAAGTAACAAAATATAGATGCATAAGTTCATATTTAAACTAACTAGAATTGTATCATTTCTATTGCAAGGGTGCGATACATATCTTCCAAGACTTTTTCCTGATTCCCGTGTCTTCTTGGTGTTCAGCAAAAAAAAAAAAAGCTGCTGTTTACCATTTATCAATTTTCCTTCCATATGACTAGATTATTTGTTCATTAGCTTTTAATTTTCAAAATTGCATCAACTCTTATTTATTCCAAATACATGCATTACTTTCGATCTCTTTTACTCGTTTTCAGCTTGACTTCCCTATTATTCTTTGAGTTGTTTGTAGTAAATTATGGATTTGTAATTATTATAAATAACAGTTATTTTATTCTAATTATATTAATAATAAATTAACATAAATAATTATTAAAGAGAAATATATTTCGAAAACATTAAAATGTGTGTTTTTTCCTAGTAAAAGCCACATTTTTTTTTTATCCAACGGTTTGACCTAGCAAATATATTGATTTAAAATTTTCCCTTCAAATCCAATTATCTCCTTCTCTGACGAATTAATTATTTCCAAATGTGTGCAATATAGCCAAGCTGATTTTACCTGTTGTCTTTTCTTGCAGCTTCGCCTTCAGTTGGTGTCAGCTGATCGGAACTGATGTATGCTGTTAACAACAAGCTGTGTTCATTGCCACGTGAACAACGCTTGCAAGGAAAGGCATCGCACTCCTGTGTTTACTGGCGATTAATTTCAGTGGGTCCACTCCAGGTGCTACTTGATGAAAAACAACATTTGTCTATTTGAAACGCGTCAAATTTCACTTTTATTTCTAAAACTACTTTTTAAAACGCTGTTGTTTACTTATGACTATCCCGCGTTGTGCGTCATGGAAATTTTTACACTCGCTGAAACTAAAGCAACGCCCACCATTGCCTTAATTTTGTCAGATTTAAGTTAATGCATATAACACAATTTAAACAATAAAATGGAGCATATCTGCTCTTGCTATAGATTGTCTTAAATCTATAACAAATATGTGTATTATATCACGTGCCTATTCGTTGTGAAAGTCAATGTTTATCTACTCTGAATTCAGGAACCTCGTTTCAGAAAAAGGTAGTATGTTGTTTCCATAATGTGATCTATATCAGCTTGGTTCTTCGTCTATTTCAACGGAATTAGTGCCTAATAACCTTTTATGCTTATTCTAGTGCTTTAATGCTGTGTTATACATGGAGACCAACGAGCCAACTTGGAGGCTTAAATTTCCCTTTATAACCTTAGTTAAATGCAGACCCTTCGTTTAAAACGGGTTAATGAAGTGTTAATTAATCTTCTTACTAATGACTTCATTATTTATATTAACGTTTAAATTAATAAATTTCCTTCACAGATGGTGTTTATGCATCATGGCGCAAAAATAGGATTATGTTAGTCAGAACCTGCGGTTCTTCGAGTAATCCGAACATTTTTTCGACTATGGTATTAAACCCCCTGACTACGGATATTCGGGAGGGGGAACGACAAGCTCGGAATCTGATGCAATCAACTCTGGTTTATACGCATGGTCACCAATGACATCACCAGTACGCCATCGCCATAAATAAATATAAATTTTGTTCATTTTCTATATTTGTTTAATAAAAGTTCGTGAGTCCGGTTTTTTCAAATCGTTATTTCGGCAATAAGTTCTTGGCCGTGTTCAAGTAAATATAATATTGAGTTCCACTGACGTATCCAAGGGGGTTGTAACCTACCATTACGAGGAAATTGACAAGCGTGGCACTCAGCAGTAGGAAGTGTTCAATTATTACATAAGCAATATTTTGTCCATTTTATACCCCTCTCCCTGGTAAGCAAAAATTAACATTGGCTAACATAGGAAAATAAGCACAACAGCAACCCCCAGTGTTTAAGCTGCAGTCGCATTTTTCGCAAAATGCGACGAGTTGCTCGAAAATGCGAAGAAAAAATTATTGCCCATCGCGAAAATGCGACAGGCATTTTTAACCACAGTTTATTCTCTGAAAACAGGATTTCCCGATTCCAGAATATCCGTTTTGCACTTCAGCGATCTTTTCTTGTTCCTTTTTGTTTCCTCTTCAAAATTCTTAACAGCACCTGTTAAGCATCGTTGATATAAATAATTTCATTGATAAGGTTCTTGGAACAACGAAAGCAAGCTAAAACTTTTTTTTCCGTTTAACATTTTTGCGACATCATGTTTTGATCCAGCGTACATCCTGGCAGGGGCGGCTTAAGGGCTGGGCGGCCGCCCCCATTTGGACGAGGACGCCAAACTGAAGTCAAGTTCAATTTTTTGTAATCGACCCAACAGTAGAAAACCTCTCTAAAAAGAGACAAGTTTAGAGAAATTTTTAGTCATACCTTTAGAGAAATTCTTTCAGACTTTTGACCACCTTTATAGGATACATGGCTCACTGTGCATCTTTGAAAATTTCGTGTTTTAGTCGGAGGGAGGGAGGGGCGCCAAAAAGCAATCTGTGCCAGAACGTCCGGGTTCAAAATCAATCTCGAGACACCCCTGAACCCTGGCAACCCCCCAAAGGTGATTACGTAATACTTAACACTTCCTTACAAAAATAATACGCGACATATTGCGTAAACATACGTAATATGTCTAACATCACTGTTCCAGTTTTCTCAGTAAAAGTGGTTTGTGTTTAAAAAGAGAAACTTATTTTTAAATTGAATGAAATGCTCGGTTTCTATTGTAAGAGGAGGGGCTTGGTGATTTTTTTTATAAGTCATTTTTGCCAAGAAGATGGTGGCCAAATTTTATTGTGAATGGTTAAACCATGGGTCGACAACCTACCTGTGATAATATAGCATAACTCTCATACGTAGCACATGAACCAATTTTTAGTGGCACGCGTAGTGATTTAAAAGAAAAAATCAGGATACGATTGTTAAAATTTTAAAAAAGAGTATTTTATTTACTTCAAATAAAATCCATTCCTGTTTTCACACGTTTAAAGAGAAATGTTGCCAGATATTAGGGAAATACACAAAAGACTAAATCTGCAATTGGACTGGGTGAGCCCTTGAACCCATTCAAAACCCTTGAGCCCATTCAAAAATTTATCCCCCCCCCCTCCATCACAATATATTCACTCCCACTCACGCTTACTCCTCAAAAGTATAATATTTTGAGTAATTAATATTGCCAAAATGTCTGCTATCAAAAAGTGTATTTGTTCTTTTCAAACTCCTAGTAATAGAGACTGTACTTCCACATAGTAAAAGGATTGCACTTTTTCGTGCTTTGTATTACTAAATTGTTGTAAATTGTACATTAAGTGCACAAAAATATTCCCAAGGAAAGGAATTATTTTAGTATGTTAGAAACATACCCGAAGTTCCACTTATTTTCTATTATTAACTGAAGAGTATTATAAACATTCACAATTTGATGGCTAGCACGTGGAAGGTCTCTGTAATATTGCTTCGACACAACACCCCAAAAGGTTCGCCGATCCCTGGATTAGACTTTAATCCTCAATAACTCCAAAAGTATTAATCTTACGACATTTTGAGCAACTGCTTTTTGTATCAAAATTCTTCAAGGAATATCGCTATATATACTTTTTTTTTCGGGGGTTATAAGACACCCTGCGTATGTACTCCGCCTTCTTTATGTGCTTTATTCTTTAGAACAGTACCACACATCGTTCGAATTAAATAAAAACTATAAAAAGCAAGGAAATGCTGAGCAACAACAACAAGAACGTTAATGCATACACAGGAAAAACTTCTGTTGAAGAGCAGCAAATATTTATAGCCTCTCTCTTTCCCTTTTCCAGGTAGCATTAAAGCACGGAGGAAAAAGAGCGGTCTATGTAAAATAACACCCCCCGGATAGTTTACCAAATCAATGCGAAGGGAATATTTTAAAATCTGCCAAACAAAACAGTAAAAAAATACCGGAGGCAGCTGTTTTGAAAACTTGCAAAAAGAGGTGCTAAGGAAAAATATTTTTTTGGGCGCGTTTAAGGATGCCAGTAAAGGGGCTTCAACTATGGAGAGAACAGCTCGTCATTTACATATCGTAGAGACATATACTCTGCACGAGTACACCCGTCTGTACCAAAACTGCCTCCTTAATTCGGATACAAATACTTATTCGAATAATTTACCTTTTAAGGCCCTCTTTCCCCCCATTTTTATCAGCATCAATGCGGCAATGAGAACAGGAGATATATATAGAGAGAAGAGACAGGGAGAGAGAGAGAGAAGGAAAGCAGAGCGTCAACAAAAACCCTATTTCTAGAATGTGACAAAAATAATCCAGGACTTGTCGTTTTATTTTCCGGAATCCTTCTTGAAATTCAGATTATAAAATGCTTAGCGTCAGTCCGGTAATTTATGCAAATACCCGCGATTAGTATACTGGACTAGAGGAGGCCTAGGAACCATGCGCGTCTTCTCCGGGATTTCCCGTTTGTCCTGGATTTTCTTTCCTTTCTCCCTTTTTTAATCTTAGTCACTTTCTCCTTCTCCTTCTTCTTTTTCCCCTTCTTCTTCTGTCTTTTGCAGAATTGATGCGCCGGGTATGGGGGTCAGAGAAAAAACATTAGCTTGGAAAAGTGGTCCTGGCGCGCTGGAAGAAAGGAAAAAAAATCTTTTTTTTTTTTTGCTCCAAAGCAAGTAGTCAAGTTCGAAGGACGTCATTTCACTAAGTGCGAACTGAACTTTATTTTATGCGTTTTTCCGTTGCTTTTTATGCGGTATTGGGTTCCCGAAACTTGGTTGCTTTTTACAACCGGGAAACTTTATGGGAAACTGAAGTGATAAAGAGATTGGCAACAGGTTATTTTCCCGCCATTCGACCATAAACTGGAGGTGACTATGACAGTTCCAAAAGTCGCAAATTGTCTATTCCCTTTCGAAACGGAAACAGAACATAAAGTTTCGTGGATATAATACCACAGCCATTAAATTTAAATGTCAGCAATTTGCATTTTATATAAGACTGGGCTTCTATGTCCTCGCCATATTTTGAATGTTCGTTAATAAGGGCGCATCAGTAGAAAATTTGTTGATTATTGAAGTTAGTGGGTATTTGTTACAGCTGTTAATAATATTCTTTCATATCCTAAATTTAATTGCCAGTATTTTTGTGCGTTTCTTTCTTACACATGTACAACCTCTACAATGCGAACATGCATTAACATTTGGAAAGTACGAAAACTACGCCATTGAAGTGAATTATGTATTCTGATCGAATGACGCTTTAAGAAAAGACTTTATTGGCACTTGAAAGAAAAGATACTTCAAAGCGGGCTCAATGGACAGTTGGATGCCATTCTGGTGTAGCAAGACGAAAGTTGCTGGTTTGGACCAAGACCGTGGACGTGTTTTCTCTTTACTGATTGGTAAGGTATTAAAAAATATCCTAATTTGGGATCGTGTAGTCGTGTATACGATGGAAATTATGTTACTTAGTTTTTATATCATTCCACTCCGAATGGAAAATGAATCCCACATCACGCTTGAAAAATTTTGTTAGTGCTATTTATATATTTTTTTTAAAAAAAATGTGCTGCATTTTGCTAAATCTAATAATTCATCCAAAATAATGTATTCTGAGAAATACACAGATTCAATTCAATTAATATGTTGTACGAAATTCATAAATTCAATTAAATCAATATAGTACATTTTGCGAAATTCGCTAATTCAATTTAATTAGTATATTTTGCGAAATTCATTACTGTAATTGATTTAATGCATTCTGAAAAATCCATTGATATACTCGAAGAAGCTGTCTATTTAAAACATCAATAAGTAGAGAAGATAGAACGTCTATCATATAGTTTTTTATGAAATACTGAACGTAAGACATACATGGATTGTGTTTTTCAAACTAAAGAAATTAGTGAAAAACGCTTTAAATTATTGAATTAATAATTTGAGTTTATTAATATCTGATTAGAATGCATATTTCTACAGAAACTAATATGAAAAAATGTAAACCATTGTCAATGATAGGAAATAATGAATGGAAATGACATAGACACGTTTATAGAATTGTAACAACTATTTTCACGCATAAACCTTTCTTCCAGCTGACTTGTTCATTTCATAGAGATTACTGTCATCGATCCCTTTTTAAATAGCAGACGTCTTCTCGCGATAATTAAAAGCATAAGGAAATGGTTACCTTTTATTAAAAATGAAACTGATTTGATCATTTGTTTTTAAAACTAACATGTCTTAATAGGTAATTCGAAACTGATGAGGACTGAAAAAATCCCATTTGGAACAGAAAATATCTTGTAGAATATATAGAAAAATAAATGATATTTTTTTCTTATTTTTATTTAAAAAATTATAGTCTTTAATTGCTTTTCAATAATCGACATTTTTCAATTTGTTGCTTCTTACGGATTTTGCAGCGAGTATATACATAGGGCCTATATGATCATATTATTTTACTTATGACAATTTCTTTCATTTTTTTTAACATATTCAATTAATAAAGCGAGTAATTTTTAAACCATTCTTTGTAATCAGAATTTTTTTATTGTCTTTCCCAATTAGGAATTTATTGTCTTTTCTATTAGGAATTCTAGATTTTGAAAATGTTTTAAAGTCCCTTGAGTTTCGTAAAAACGCGAGTGTACTCTATATTATAAGTAAAAGTGTAATTTGTAATTATATAGTAAAGAACAAACATTTTGGCAGTTATTATTATAATAATAAAATTGTTGGAACTGACACTAAGGTTACTTGATATATTCCGTAAATATGTTGATAAGCAGTGCAAATAGAGCGTTCAATATCGGTCATCAGTTCTAGCCTGCAATAAAATTAATCTGTCACTTTCGATTTCGGAAATTCACTTTCTCAATATTCGTTTCGACAATTTCTCAATTTTAAAAGATGTTAGTTTCGCTCTCATCAATAACAATCAGCACAAAATAGACGCTAATAATAGATAGCTACCGAATGAACACTTAACGTTCGACTAGCTTATAAACTACGTTTGAATTAACATTATAAGTTAAAAGAAAAGTTCAATTTAATTGCCAATTTCCAAGTAGTCTATTTATTCGTAATTTAATTAATATTAACCGTAATTAATATAATTAAACACTTCATGCAGTTCGCACATGGAGAAAAATTTTTACAATAGCGCACGGGCTAACGTTCCATTTAGAGCCAATTACGCCCCCTCGGAAGAAAGCGATGTTAAAAAGCAGAGCAACAACTGGGAAACGTCCTTTGCGAGAATTTCTTCAATTAATCGTATATATATTAGCCAATCTCACTTCCTTGCCAATTTGGCATGAGTTTGACAAGGAGAAATGTAGCTCTTAAACGTGCATTGGTTTAAGTTGTCGGACAATTGGATTATAGGAGGAAGGAATACTTGTAAAACGTTCAATGCTTTGCTAGAAGACACGATCAGAGGCGAATTAAAATTGTAGATAGGAGAAGACACATTAATTCACTGCAACAAATTAACCGTTCAGTTCAATTAGTATTTTCTGAAACTTACATTGGTCTCTAAAGCATTTGCTGTACAGCCATTGGAAAAGAACCTTCGGAGAGAGATGCGGGGCTATTTTTAAATATTGGGAATTCTAAATCCCTCGGTAATTTATTAAACGTAACCAATTATTCATGCAACTAGATAAATATGCTTACGACCCTTTCCGTCTTAATAAGCTTCGTTATGTGTGTGTGTGTGTGTGTGTGGAAATAGTAGTTCACAATATTTTGCAGGCCATTCCTCCCTCGATGGCATTCTTGTATTTTTACACCCTCTCTACGATCCTATCATCAAGCAGGAAACAGTTACACACCATAATACGTGTACATTACTAATATATCTGTAAAGTAAGATAGGAAACAAAAAGTTGAACGTTTAATTAAATTAAAAACAAATTAAGGTTGAAAGTGTTATTTGACAATTGGCGAGATTTGGCGTAAAAACGCGAATGAAAAATGTTCCAAAAAAAGCGACATGACGATGTTTACAAGCTAGGTACAATCGTTTTCAGTGTCAAAAACATCGCATAACAGATGTAGGGGAAGAGTGATTATAGAGGTGGGAATATCAGAACATAGTGAACAACTTTTTAACAATTTCGAGTATAACTTCGAGTAACTTTCGAGTAACTTCGCATAACAGGAATTATTTTTTTTTTTTTAATTTAACACGTCCACAACTATTTTGAAATTGAGAAGTTCCCCCACCCCTCGAAAACCTAATAAAACAAGCAAAGAAATAAATGATTTTTTTTTTAAATTTCTAGACTGTGGCGCCTTGTCGTTCAATTCTGTTCGCGTCACATTGTGAATAAAGTGGCTTGGGTAAAAATCACACAAAACTCTGAAAATATCATCTATAACCTTCCTAATTCTACAAGAATCAAATTAGTTGGCTCCTTTTCTCTTTCTGGCAAAAATTAAGAAAACCCTGAACGCAAAAGAAGTTTCATGATGACACCGAGAATTTGCAGTCACCTCATGGTAGTAGACATAATAGAACCGATATTGAATTGAATGACAACGAAAATAGGAAAGACTGCGGCAAATAAAAAATCTTTGAGCTTCTATTTTCAATAGGATGTTTTTTGATAATATTTTTATATAAAAACATTCTTCTTTTTAGTTTTTTGAAAAGGTTTAAGAATTGTTTTTGACGCAAAATAGTAAAAAGTTAAAAAGTTGTATCTAACTTTATTCTTTAAACCACATTTTCTTCTTTATTATATCACTTTATCGAGGAAATAAAAAATCCTTACCAAGAAGAAAAAAAAGTCCAAATATTGTTTATAAATGTTTAATAAATAAAAGGTACTAAAATAAGAGAGTAAGCAAAGTACCTTTTACTTACGTTCATTATGCGCACGGAGAAAATTTACCAAAATTTTTACCATGAATGGTTTAGAAATGCAAAAGTAGTTTGTTTTTAAATTTTTGATATTTTCAGTTTTGTGAGATACCCCACCAGGAATTATGAGAGCAACTTTGAAAATAATGCATCTTTTGTAAAAGAATACATCAACAACTATTTCAGGAATTATTACATTACTACATTATTACATTACGAATTATTACTCGTGATATTTCTTTGCAAACTTATTTTTATCACAGACCCTAAGTTGGGAACAGCTGATACAAAGAATATAAGATACGGTATTTTTACATTTAAAAATTGATGATACGGATTTCAAAATTTCAAACATTATGCAATATTCGAGAAACCTTTTCAAGTCGAATTTCCAAACTCATATACTACGCAGTAACCATTAAAATTGAAATGGAAGGAAACCATTCAAAGACAATTGGTATTCTTGAACCATTCATTAATACGCGCATTGTTATCAGAGGCATTCGTATAACTGACAGGCTTCATGTTTTACAATCACGAAACAGCGTGCACCGATATGTGGAAATCGGCCAGTCGATTACTGTAGCCAGAATTGTAGGTTTAGAGAAGGTATTACAAGGTATTTCGAGCAAAATCCAGTGTTCTCAGTATTATGAAAGCGTGTGTTACCCACATAAAATGGACCAGTTAAGTAAATAAGGATAATTGATAATGGATTGTAATGCTATGGGAGATTACAAAAAGCCGCCACACGTGCGTCATTGCTAAAATATGAGATCCAACGTTATTGATTTGTGGGGCGATTTGGGACTATTTAGCTCTCGAATTTACTTGTTTTATTGCCGGGGGAGGGGGAAATAAAAAAATAAAAAGAAGCAGTAGTGTTCGAAACGTCGCGAAATTCTATTGACCACTGTAGGCGTATTGATTCTCTTTTACCTCCCCTCTCTCTCTGAGTTCGATCTCAGCACCAATGGCGTGCAGAAGTCTTTCTGCTACGGTACGGGGCTGGGGGTCTTGGTTCCTGCTCGCTTATGTCGAAGTGTATGGGACATTGATTAGGCCGCCGTATTGTGGTGGATTGATGTATGTGCCCGCTATTCTGGGCCCGGGCTCCGCTTTTCGTCGCAAACCGATCCTTGTCTCCGGGGTCGTGCGAGCGACCATTGTTCCGTTCCGGGCTGTTAGGTCACAATCTCCGTCCGTGCGTGGCGTCGATAGCCTTGGAGCAGCTTTCATTGCCCGCGGATGGGACACCAGCCAAACGGCTTGGGCGGGATGGATGGCGTTTCGTTCGCTCTAGTTGCAGGGCCGATTCATGCTCGTTCTCTGCCGCTTCGCGGCGTTTTGCACCCGTCCAACGGTGTTCGGAGGGCACCTGTAGGTGCATCGGCTCCGGATGCTCTTCCGTGCCATCCATCTATTTCATCTGATCTTCGGGACGGATTGATCGTGGATGGTTTTCGGTTGACGTTAAATGACGACGCCAGTGCGAGTAGTGCGTCCCTGTACGCCAGTACGGATCGGCAATCTCCCCTTCGCCCATTGGTTGTCAAGATCACTTGACGTTAAAACCTTCCTGGGAGTACAGTGCTGTCCTTCGGCGGCCACCCTTCCCATCAACATCTTGCCTATTCTACTATTTACCTCCTCTCTCTCTCTCTCTCTCTTTCGTTTTTACCTCTTGCATATTTTTTATGTATTCTTTCATCTTTTTGGCACTGCATGACCTCCGCCCTCCTTGCGCGATAAAACTCAACCAAACACTATCAATTTGTTTTCTCTTCTATCCCTTCGCATTTAATTTCTCCGATTAATTTTCCAGTCCTTCTTTTCCTTTTAATTCTTATCTTATTTTCTTCTTTTCACTTTTCTCCGTTTCTTTGTTGTTCCGCATATCGAATAGAGGTGCATTCATTAATTATTGAACTGCCAGTTTCGCCCTTAGCAATGGCAAAGATTCGTACTTTACTGCATAACACTGTATGGCTGTTGCATGCGCGATTCGTGGAGATGAGACTGAAACGTTGGATTGGCATGCTAAAAGTCCGAGCATCAAATGTATTGAAAAAGTTTAAGGCGTATTAAAATATCCGTTATGATATCTGTTAACATAATCTCTTCCTCCGCATTACTTTTAAGCGCTATTGTAGTAAAAAATAGAGCAATAATTTCATCAGCGCTTATACTCAATTTGTTATCAAATTATAAAGGAAAGTTTGCTTAAATGGTTGTGACTGTTTCCGAAACGAAGAAATATACCTGTCCTGTGCTAGAATTTGATAGCAAAAGACTTATTTCAGAGAAAAGTAAATATTAATTACAGGGTGGGTATATGTACAGATTGTCTCTTAATCCTCGAAAGAAAATCACGTAACAATTGCCTTTGAAGAACTTGAACATAGCAAAGCGATAACGACAATGGCGCTACACCAATACTTCTTATGCACATTACAATTAAAAATTAGTTTACCGCTATAAAACTATTTCTATATTGTCTGTTCGCGAAAAGAAGTCCGATGGTACAGTTAGAAATAACGGGAGGTGACGTCACAAACCGGCTAACCGATTACAGCAAAGTAGGACTCCAATCTCAGAGTTTGTTATAAGTTGTTGCCAAAAACGAATGTAGAACTTGAGGTTCTACATTGTTGTAAGCGGCTGGCTGGTTTGTGACGTCACCTCCTGATATTTCTAACTGTACCATCGGACTTCTTTTCGTGAACAGACAGTACCTTGTGTGGAGCACCGTTACTCCACATTAAGTGGTGCCCCCTCAGTCGGTGTTTCCATAATTTAACTGGTGCAGAACCTTTATTTCCTTCCTGGTATAAAAGTATTTGTTTTACTATCTCAATACTTTGGCCTTGAATTTTAACCTATGGGTACTCGCGTTTTGAAACTATATTCTGAGGTATGATCTTAAAACTGATAAAGTTAAAAGAATTTTAGAAAATTAAATAAAAAGAAAAGTATCACTGAAAAAAAATTAACGGATATATAAAATGAAACCATAAAATATACGGTTGTAAGACAGCTGTCCAGAAAGAGAAGATGTAAAAGAAGTTAAAGTTGTCTGACAACAAAGTCCGATATGCCCAAAAGGATTAGGAAGAAAAATATTTTTTACCAGCACTGTAAACTGCTGGTAATACAATAGAGTCTCGTTAATCCGAACCTCGCTAATCCGAAAATCTGGTTAATCCGGGTTTTTTGTCATTCGGCTCCTGACAAACCAGACGTAAACAAACAACGAAGTGTATGTTGACAACTAATTGAAATTTCCTATAAAGAAAGGGACATTTTTTCGTCATCTGCCTGTTGTCTGTTGCGCATGGCACTAAAAAACACACACACACATCAAACAATCATTGCTTATAGTAAATTCTGTAGTAAAGATTTCAGTAAATCAGAAAATTCGTTAATCCGAACAGGTCTCGGTCTTGATTAGTTCGAATTAACAAGAAATTACTGCACTAAAGACTAATGAATTAATTAACTAATTGCTTAACGTATTCTAAACAAAATTGAAGCATTGGGGTAGTTATTGCCTTTACATTATTTTTAGCGTAAACAATATTATTAAAATAGATGTATTTTATAGTCCAATTTCCTACGATCAGGGGGGGTGTAGTGGAGTCGGAACGATGTTCCGGTGCTGCTTTTTTTTAAAGTCTCTCACCTTTTCCATTCTGTCCCCCAATACCACCAAGAATAGAGCGTTCCGGCACTGATTAGTTTACGACTACACCCCTGTCTACAATGGATTCAACTTAAACCCTTTAAAGTTAAAAATGAAGCAAAATCAATGCTACTGAAAAGGTCAAGCGTTTCTTGATGTAAAATACAAGGAGGCATTATTTAAATCACATTGCTCTAATTACAAATTAATGTGTGCGAATTTTTTTCAACTCAGAGGTTCAAAATTTCATTATTATTTAATTCCTAATGCAAAATTAATTGGATGGAATGAATTCGACATTTAATTAACCGAATTCTTTGTAAAAATTTGCCGAAGAATTCATTTTTAATTCATTCACTCGAACAGCATTTGAAAGTATGATATTGAACTCTACTTGAAATTGACAAAGCACTAAAAAGAATGCTTAGCATTAAATTTAAAACTTCCTGGTTTAATATACAAAATATATAATTAAATCGTTTTTTTATTTTTCGTTCTCCTGTTCAGTTTCATATCTAAACTAGATTTTGTAAATTTCTTAAGCCTCTTATCTGATTTTGTAAAGTTCATGTTAGGCCGTCTGCGTATGTCATGCCCGTTTCGAAAAATTTAATCGATTTTTTTAATGATGAAATCAGCGTATCATTTTCTATCCTTCGAGTATATTATTTTACAAAATACGTTAAAAGATTTATACATTCCCACTTTGTTTTAATTAACGGTTTTTGATTTTATTTTCCTATTGTTACTTATTTATTTATGCACTTAAGAGAGGGCACGAGCGTCGTCGAACACGTTGAATACATTGAATTAAACATGATGTAAGCTGTTAAAAATTTGTTATAAATAATTATTAAAATCGTTGAAATTTTGTTAAAAATTTTATTAAGAACTTGCTAAACATTAGTTACATTTTTTAGTGGAAAATCGACATACACAGAATCTTGCTTGAGAAAGTTTTTTTCGATCTTTGATGGTCATTCATAAATACATATTCTAAAAATATGCATTGCTCACAGAATAGGTATACATGAAGGGCAGTTGGCGAAATGTGGAGACTTGTTGTCCCTCCATTGCTGGGTGGTGGTCTCTCCAAGCGCTTTCTACATATGCATATTTTAAGCAGTTCGGTTTCAAGTTGTTCCAGCTTGTTTCTTTATTTTATCCACTCGTCTAATCAGACAAGTAGTTGTTTTAGGTTGTTGTTTTTTTAATCACGTTGAAAATTTCTCCTGTCCACTGTTGGTAAGTCCTCTTACGTCATGCCTAGTCCTTTACTATTTCATCTATTTCACTCTAACAACGATGTCTCCGCACGCACACACAATCCGCCTACCCAAGTATTTCATTTTCAATCTCTCTTAGTTTTCCAAGCATGCACCTCTCCATACACCTTTAGGTTGTTTTCGAATGTTGTATTTCTTTTAGACTCACGTCTCTACACATACATAAAATATTTATTGAGAAGCATAACCTACTTTTAAATGTAAGGAATCATAATACGTGTTAGTGGAAACATTACTAAACTACTAAATTGATATTAAATAAGCAAAAAATAATTGCGGAAAATGTTAAAAAGGAGTTCGATTGTTGCCATAAAACGAATGACTAATAAATTCCAAGAATTTTATGGTCATTTCAATACCCAGAAAACTCATTTTATTTGAAAATCTGAGAGAAAATAATTCTTTTTTCATAATAAAATTTTTTTCATTAAAATTTGTTGTGTTTCGTATTTTAACGGCAAAAGATATTATAATTCGACCGCAGAAATGGATTTGAGAAAATAAACGAAAATGATTTGATGGAAAGAAATGTAATATGATTGTCATCTTTTATGACAGAGAAACACATACTGAAGAAAAAAATAGAGAGTTCTGCAAATACGTAAGAAAAATATTAAAAAATTTCTTTTTATTTATGTATGTGTTGGTGCATTTTCTTAACAATGAAAAAGACACGTGAAAACAGTTCTAACCAATTTTTCAACTTCTGGCGAGCGTATAGGAAATTGCAAAAAAATATAAGCAGCAAATAACGAAATGCAAACACTGGAGTAACAAAAACTGGCATGTCATAAAATTGGAAATAGGACAAAAGATTTCAAAGTGTTTAGATTAATGGTACAAATATGAATTCGAAACCCATTTATCAATCAGTATATCCAATCTCGGTTAATGTCATTAATCCTAATAAAATATGAACTATCTATTCTGAGTCAAGATATCTTGGCTATACACAAACAAACAAACATGGTCTTGTGTCAAAAGAAGCAAAGACTTACGTTTTTCGTATTATACTAGAATCTCAATTATCCGATTTGAACGAAATCGGAAATAGGTCAGATGGTCGGATATTCGAAATACTGGCTAACACGGATATGAGAAAAAAACTGACGGTGATGAACTACTAAAATAAATGAACTAGTTTAGTAGTCACGTCTATTTTTTTTTTTTAGTGTCTCCATGAATTATAAAAGCACTGCCTCTTATACAGCGTTTTTATAATTCGTAGGGAGGGGGGATTAAATATAATATGACGTTCTGACCACCCATATCTTGTTTAAATTAACATATGCACATAAAAATGAGGGGAAAATTTTACTGGCAAAATTATTACGACATATCTGTATGACATATCTAAAATATAAATGTAATTTGTGTTTTGATTATCCTTTTTGCTTCTTCACTTTATTATTATGTCAGTGTCTGAAGAAATGAAGAAGTCGACGGCCGTGTCATTGTTGTTGCATATACGTTAATGCCATCTCAACGGTTTTCAAGTTTTCATGAAATGTTGAATAACAAAAAATATGGTATAACTAAAGGCCGGGTGACGGGGACTGTTTAAGTATATATATATATATATCTTGGAAACTCTGCAAAGCAACCAAGATCCTCAATGAACATACCCTGCCACTACACCTACAGAAACACAACTCCCTACAGGAAATACACACCGCCATATACTGTGCAGCAGTAGCGGCATCACGCGCCAATGGGTACGAAGTAAGGAACGAAGGCCGAAGTAACAGAGGAAACAAAGCCCAACCACCATGGCAAGTGAGACTGCAAAAAAGAATAGAAGAGCTCCGCAGCAGCATAGGGCGAATAACCCAGTACATGCAGGGAAATAGGAGTAAGAAATTAGTGAGGAAAGTGAAGATGGCCCTTAAGAGAAATAGGATTCATACAAGACACGAAGAGCCCAATAAACACATCAGCGAATATCTGGATACCCTCAAACAAAAACTGGGTGTATACGCCAGAAGACTCCGAAGATACAAAGACTATACCAACAGAAAACAACAGAACATGCAATTCCAAGCAAACCAGAAGGCCTTCTACAGGAAGCTTCGAGAGACCCCAGCGAACAAAGACAAGTACGAAGCCCCAAAGCCAGCAGAAATAGAGACCTTCTGGAAGACACTATGGTCCAATGAAGTACAGCACAAAAGCGCCCCCTGGATTCAGCAAGAAATGGAGGCTACGAGAGGAATAGAGGAGATGGAGTACACGGGCATCACGATAGAGGAACTCCAGCAGGTAATCCAACGTACGCACAACTGGAAAGCACCCGGTATTGACGGCATACACAACTTCTGGTACAAGAAATTTACCAGCGCCCATGGCCCATTAGCCAAGGAACTTACGGCGATAATTGAAGACCCCAGCAAAATGCCTGAATTCCTCTGCAAGGGAATAACTTACCTCCTACCGAAGGACCAGGATACCAGTAACCCAGCGAAATACCGACCCATTACGTGCCTTAACACCCTGTACAAGATACTCACGGGGTGCATCTCTGAAAAAATAAGCCGGCACAGCGAAAGCAACAACTTAATGACGGAAGAACAAAAGGGATGCCAGAAAGGGACTCTGGGATGTAAAGAGCAGCTTACCATCGACTCAGTTATCCTGGAACAAGCAAGAAAACAAAAGCGAAAACTCAACACCGCATACATAGACTACAAGAAGGCTTTCGACTCTGTTCCGCACTCGTGGCTCCTTGAAATACTCAGCATATACAAAGTGCATCCCTCAATCATCCGATTCCTACAGAGCAGCATGAAACAATGGAGAACCCGGTTACAGCTAAACACGCCAGACAGTAAAATAGAAACGGCCGAGATCCCCATCCGCCGCGGAATCTTTCAAGGAGACGCACTAAGCCCCCAGTGGTTCTGCTTGGCGTTAAACCCCTTGTCAAGGATGCTGAACACAAGTAAATACGGATACATGCTGAAGAAAGACAAGAGAAACCTACATAAAGTCTCCCACCTCATGTACGTAGATGACATCAAGCTATACGCGCCAACAATCACCCAACTCCGACAACTCATCAGTATAACAGAGACATTCTCCAAGGACATAGGAATGGAATTCGGCCTCGATAAGTGCAAAATACAGAAGAATAGCAAAGAAGATTTACCAGGCATCGAACTCGAAGACGGGAGACTACTGAAGACCTTGGACGAGGGCGAAACCTACAAATACCTAGGGATAATGCAAAAACGGCAGCAGGAGCACAAGAAAGTCAAGGTCCAGCTCACGCAAGCATTCCAAGAAAGACTTAGAAGCATTGTGAAGACGAAACTGAGCGGGAAGAACACCACGCAAGCCGTACCAGTGCTCACCTACTCCTTCGGGATCATCAAATGGACCAACACTGAACTAGAACAACTCCAGCGGAAAATGAGAACCATCCAAAGAAGAGCCGGACAACTACACCCTGCAACGGCAATTGAACGGCAAACACTACTCCGGGAAGAAGGAGGACGCGGACAAGCGGACCTCAAAGACTTGCATGACAAGCAGATTCAGAGCATGAGGCAATACTTCCAGTTTAAGTCCCCGATCGCCACTCATCCAAGCCATAATACAAGCAGATGCAAATTACACGCCACTAAACCTGAGTAGTACCGAAGAGCGTGTCCTGGAGGCAGCCAATGAACAGAAACTAAGAACTTGGGCCGGAAAACCATTACATGGCAGGCACTACAATGACCTGCAACAACCACACGTTGACAAAAAGGCATCAAATTCTTGGCTGGCCAAAGGCACTCTCCAGCCAGAGACAGAAGGATTCATGCTAGCCATCCAAGACCAAGTGATCGCAACAAGGAACAATCAGAAATTCATCCAGAGAAAAGATATAGAAAACGACAAATGCAGACACTGTCATTCGGCATCGGAGACAATGCCACACGTGATAGCGGGATGCAAGATCCTTGCGCAGTCAGACTACAAACATAGGCACGATCAAGTAGCGAAAATAGTCCACCAGAAATTGGCAGCGAATGCTGGCTTTCTGACAGAAAAATGCCCGTACTACAAATATGAGCCAGAGACCGTGCATGAGAACGAAACACACAAGCTTTACTGGGATAGAGCAATCATAACAGACAAGACAGTCCCACATAACCGTCCTGACATAACCCTCGTCGATAAATCGAATAAGACCACGTACTTAATCGACATAGCAGTACCCAACACCAATAACATACAGACAACCTACACAACGAAAATCACCAAGTACCAAGATCTCAGACATGAAGTACGAGATATATGGGGTATGGAAAAGATCTTCATCATCCCGTTAGTCATCTCAGCAACAGGGATAGTACCAAAAACGCTTGCGACGAATTTGGAGATACTCAACATTGACCCAAACACCTACATTGAAATACAAAAAGCCACAATCCTAAACACGTGTCACATTGTCAGGAAGTTTCTAGACATGGCACATTAAGAAGTGATGTAAAAAGAGGCTTGGGAACATGGCGCTCTGCCCGTCCCAAAGCCTGTTTCCGCCAAGAATGGGCGAGGAAAATTTTTTATATATATATATATATATATATATATATATATAAAAGTTACAGATATCTTTTGTGTGTATCCAATATCTACCATTGTAATGGTTTTCTCTTGAACTTTTCTAATGTATTCATTAGAAAGTGAATATGAACATTTTTACCGAAAGCATTAAACGAGTAGCCATTAAGACGAGCAGTACGGACGGCCATTTCGGTTCAACGGAGTTCAAATAATAGGGGTTCTCTTATATATCTGAATAGTGGTTTAGGAAAGCGAGGCTCAGGGGCTTGAGCCCCATTATTGGGTAGCAGAGGTTCTGCTATATATCTAAATAGTAGTTTAAGAAAGCGAGGCTCAATGGGTTTGAACCCCATTATTGGGTAGCAAAATACATTGATCCGTTCAACGCCAAATCACATTATCAATTAAAAACTAGTTGCCCCCCATAATTTTTAAATTGCTAAGCCCCTGTA
>QLNU02015360.1:194638569-194652439 GCA_006491805.2 Dysdera silvatica | reverse complement strand
TTGGTCAACACTAGTTATGATGTAATATTAGTTCATCAATTTGTTTATGGACTTCAGTCATATTCATATGACTAAAATTACACTCTTTAATGTCTTTACAATATTCATTGATTTATAAAGAAATATTGCCAAACCCTTCTGAGAAAAATTCAGCAGGAATAAAGTATTTTTGACTGAGTTTGAGGCAAAATTATAGAAGGTCTTTCTTGAGATGCTGTAGTATCCTCTTTTGATGAAAGAAGGGAACAGGACAAAAGTTAGTACTATTACATTACATTGCGCAAATCTTGTAATGGAATTATGGATAAATCGCCGGTGAAGATAGGTTTATGATCAGAGGCGGCTTTAGTGTAAGGCGAGACAGGCGACCGCCTAGGACCGTGGGCCATCAGGGGCCTCGCGCAATACTTCATTAGTTGCACTGATTTTCCTAAACTTTGAAAAACTTTATACGAAAATTCAAGTAACTTTCCTATTAAAAAATAAATAAAAATAACTTTATCAGTAACAATTTCAAATAATGTAAAATTTCTCTATTTAAATGAAAGTAGGGAATTACTACAAAATAAATAAATTTACACCTCTGCAACAAAAAACGAAGTTTAATTTATAACCTACAAATGGGAAAGGAGCCTGACAGTTAACATGACAAGAGAGAGGAAATCGTAAATGAGGTGGACAGGTGGTTGAAAAGGAGAGAGTTTTTTTGAGGAATATTTTCCATACTGTCACTAAAATGAATCTTAGCAGTTATAACACGTTTGGATTAGTTTAGTTATTTATGGATTTTGAAATAAATTCATCAGATGAAAAAAAGAAGAGTTTTAATAAATATTACTGATTCCATTACTAAGACCTACATGTAAACGAGTATATTTGGAGGCCTCGTTAATCCATCGATCGCATCCCAAATTACCTAACGCGCTATAGACGTATAAAGTAAGTAAACAGTATGGAATATTTGCGAACAATTTTAGGTATGAATAAGCTTATGTCGAACGAGAATGTTGTGATCTGAGCAATAATTTATGTATGAAGCCCAAGTAATCCTGCAAAACTAAGTCACAGTGTTCAAATTAAATATTAATATATTCTGTTACAAACACTTGAGTCATTGATTAAATACGATCAGTATTTAAATGTATATTTCATTTCCTTTTAGAAATTTGTTTCTCCCCCTTGTCCTCCCCTCTCAATCAAAAATATTCAGAAAAATTTTTAAAAACAGGACCCACTTATAATGAACACACATTTAGTGAGTTTCCATATATAGTCAGGAAAATGTAAACTTTGTTTGGTATAATGATAAAGTACAATAGAATTCAATTGTTTTTAATGACTAAGACTTTTCAGTTCAGATATAGTGAGCATTTTCTTTAGTCCCAAGTTCCTCGTTATATGTGGGTCCTCTTGTATAGGGCCTTCCGTAGTACGCCCTGCATCGGGCTTCGCGAACTCTAGTGTCTCCTCTGCTTACGATGCTCGTTAACTAACTGTTCAGGCAGGGAGTTTGGAGAACATCGTCCTTAAAATTTGTGCAGAAGTCTTTATAGTTAAATATTTTTCTTACAATAGGTTTATCATATTTATTGGCAATGTCGACCTGAATCTTATTTTTGAGGGGAAAGATATCCATGAAGACCTTTCTAATACTAAGTTTATAAAGTAATTTATGCTTACAAAAAATTACGCAGAATTCTTTAGTTTTTCTGCCTGTCCTCATGCATTTACTCTACTCTATTCTAAAACGTATAAGATCAATAATCAATTTTTTGCATGTGGTGTTAATGGAATAAACAGAGTTTACATATGAAAGAATTTCTTTCTTCTTTCTATTGTTTAAGGTGAAAATGTTGTTTTTTATACGAAAGATATTGAAAAAACCCGAAAGATGTTATAAAATTTTATTGATTATTAAAATTAATTAAAACTAATTATGAGAAAGAATTTCTTGGTCACTTGCTATTTAAATTTAGGTCTCAAATTTCAGCCGACCCTGCCTTAGAATTAAGAACTGTTTTTTCTTGAAAGTGTTCAGCTTGAGAGAAAAGTTACGCATGTGCGAAATGCAGTTACGTAGCTAAATTTAAATAACACCCGACCAAGACATCCTTTCTCATAGTGAGTTAATTTTTTTTTTATTCTGGAAGCGGAGAAACCAAGGGACGTGGTTTCCGTCATTAGATGAAACGGCGTAAAAGCACGCTCTCTTGGAGCAGGATTAGATTTTAGATAAAAATTTTGAAATTCATAAACGAAGTCCTCAATCAAAAATCGTCCCTCTTCAATTTTGTCTTAAAATTATCCAAAGATTCGCGTGGCAGGGAGTTTATGCGATAGTTACCGAACACCCTGTGCATGATAAAAATGACTTTTCTTCAAATACATTCAATTGAATAATAATTTATTTACTATTATTATTAAGTAAATACTTAATAATTAATTGAAAGACCTTAGGACGGAAATACGCGAGAATGGTAAGCAACGTTTAAAGTACCAAACCCATCATGAAATGTGGACACAGAGGACAATAGCAGATTCCCTTTATAACTAAAATCAATAAAGGCCTTGATGTGAATGACTTGATGTGTTTGACTATATGTCAAAATAAAGGAAAAGGTAAAGGACTAGCCTTCTTTGAATGGAACAAGTAACTGATGATATAAATTAATTAATAATTACAACTGCAGTGTGTTAATAAAATCATTTTATCTATAAATAAAATTTTTGGACAATAAAATTCCAACTAATCAGGTTTAAGTTTAGTTCCAATCAATGAAATATTTTTACTAACAGGGTTTTATATTTTCGCATGCTTTAATCCTGGACTATCCTTCCATGACTCTATATGGGGCAACACAGCAAGGTGATATCAACAGATGTTAAGGAAACGTCGCCAACGTGTTTCAAGAGTTGGCGAGATACTGCTTCGTCATCTAGTCTTTCTTCCGTTTACAAAAGGCAACGATAGAGTTTGGAATCGAGAATATATTTAAAGTCTATTATATTAGATTTTATTAACTGCTCTGTACTTATAAATTCCGTGACCATAAATTTTTGATGTCACATTACGTAATATAATATATTCAACAGTAAGAGATAAACAGACGTTGCCTGCTCGAAAATATTTTTATTGAACTTACCAACCTTACTTAAATCCATAAAAATCGTCACATTTTTCCATATACATTTTCGCAAGAATTTTTTTAACATTTATCCGTAACTTTCCGCAGCCTTTTGCCAGCCAAAGTTCGCCAAATTTTACACCAATTTTAAAATAGCTTTTTCTACGTTAATTTATTTTTAATTTAATTAATTATTCAACTTTTTTAACTGCTTGAACATAAAATCGTATTATAAGTGTATTGCTTTGGAAATTGTATTTATGAACTTAATTTATATTCGAGTGCAAATATATAATATACATATAGCCCACTATATTTAAATGTATTGTTTTTTTTTTTTTTTTTTTTACTTTTTTTTTTTTTTTCAACCAGTTCGGATTACAAGAGTTTTGCTGTATCTCAAAGCTCATCAAGCATCTGTTGTTTTTTCATCAAGCTACTTTTGCTGTTTCTTCCCAGATCTATTAAACAGCAAAATGTCAGTATATTTAATTGATATTAACTCATTCTATCCTCCTATTAATGACTGAAATATCTCATCTTTTCATTATTTAAACCTCGCTTACGAATTTGCAAATTCAGTTAATCTGAAAAATATTGCTTCATGAACTGAGATTAATATACAGTCAGTTACCGGATTATAGCTTGAAGTTTTGCAGTATTTGGGAAATTTCCAATTTCTTTATCCCCATCATTATTTTATGTTAACTTTAAATGAATTTAAAATAAATCGACTAATGCGCGACATACACATTGCGTCGATAAATTATCGATCTTCAATCAGCTGCCTCCAAACTTGAGACGACATTAAACTAGGATTGTTTACTTTAAGGAAATTACAATACCTTTCCCTACAAAGCTTAAAGAAATCTGACAATTCAAAGTAAAGTTTTAGTTTAATTACCTTCAAACTATAGGAAATGAGGCGATTTTTTAAGTATCCTTTCGTCGTTTTTCGTTTTCATAAACCAAGCACGTTATTGTAATTATGCATGCACACGTGTATAGAAGATTCGAGCTTGTTTTCTGCAACATTTTGTAAATACAATCTGACCCACTTACAGGACATTTGTTACCTATACAGACTTTATTTTCAAAGAGTGGAATTTTAAATTCCAAAACGGATATAACGAGCATTTGCGTCCCAAGCTCCTCGTTACGTGCACATCCTACCGTTGTTGAAAAGAAAGAAACTGTAAAAACTATGGTTCGTAATCGTAAATTGGTCATGATGTGAATGAGAAGGGTGGCCGCCGAAAAACAGCACTGTAATCCCAGACAGGTTTTAAAGTCAAGAGATCTTGACTGCCAATGGGCGAAGGGGAGATTGTCGATCCGTGCTGGCGTACACGGACGCACTGCTCGCACTGGTGTCATCATTTAACATCAACCAAAAATCATCCACAATCAATCCACCCCGGAGAGCAGATGAAATAGATGGATGGCACCGAAGAACACCCCGGGGCGGCCGATGCTCTAACGGGAGTCCGCCGGACACCGTTGAACGGGTGCATAGCCCCGTAAAGCGGCAAAGAACAGGCACGAGCTGGCCCTGAAACCAAAGCGAACAGAACGCCATCCATCCCATCCAAGCGTCTAGCCGGTGTCCCATCGGTGACCAAACGAAAGTTTCTCCAAGGCTATCGACGCCGCACACAGGCGGAGACTGTGGCCTAATAGCCGGAATGGAACAACGGACGACCCAGGAGACAAAGACTGATTCGCGAGGAAAAGTGAAGTCCGGACCCAGGATAGCAGGCACACATCAATCTAACGCAATCCGGCGGCCTAGCCAATGTCCCATACACTCCGACATAAGCGAGCAGGAACCAACGCCCGCCAGATCCGGACCGCAGCAGAAAGATGTCCGCACGCCACCAGAGCTGAAACCGAACTCCTAAAAAAATAAAAGTAAATAAATAAAAAAAGCTATGCTTCATTGTCATCTATTACTAATATGGGCCAATAGATTGCTTGGGCCTGTATTCGTTTTTTCTTTGAGGGTTCCATATTCTGTTACAATTTCGGCTTATAATGCTCAATGGTTTCTGAACCTTTTTGCCACCCATCCTTGCTAAATGCTGATCTATTATTAGTTATACTTAATATTTAAGTTGCATGTGTCCCTTTTTATGGTTCATTTCAATAATGTGCTTGAATGTTGATGATTAGTATGAATGTGGTGTTCTTTTTGGCAAGTTTTCGAAAAGAAATTCTTAAGTTGTAGTCATTTTTAATGTTTAGCTCTGTCTGCATCGATAATTAATAATCGATGATAATCAATGTTTGTTAATTAAAACTGAAAATTTTCACGAGACTTCGTTGAAATGTCCATAACTATACGAGTGTCTCATTGCAAGAATTGGGTTCCGGTTAGTGATAAGTTAACTAGAAAATAATATCTCTGTTTTTTTTAGTTTGAAACATTTTGTGCGCGTCAATAAAACCGTTAAATGTTTGATTATACACTAACTAAAAAGAAAATCTATTTAACGACAAGTAGTGTTTTGATGCACACCCACGTTTACAAAGCTCGAACTGGAGCTGTTTTTGTTTATTAAAAAAAAAACGCCTCGGCCCGGAGTCGAATCGAAGATCCCTTACCTAAGAACCGGAGTTCCATAACCAACTAGACTCTCGGGGCACAAAACGATGCTATTTTTAAAGTTTATAGAATATTACTATGCAGATATATATTACTATGTAGAATATTACTAGAATTTACTACACACCTGCCAAACATTGGTCGATATATAAAGCTACCGAGGCAAATTTTTCATAATTCTCACCGCACCCAGAAAAAATCATAAAAGATTGTCTCAGTGGCTTATGTAGACTAATATTTAATAATTGTGTTATCTCTAAGAAGGGTAATGATATCCCATAAAGTCTATTTAAATGACAGCAAGCAGGTAGAAGAACAAGTAGAACTGCACACAAATCAAAGAAAAAATACTTCGAAATTATCTCTTGGATTTGGTATTAAAGGAAGTGTTTAATCATAAAGCGAGTATCGTATGATGGCTAAGAATCTGTAGGGCTCAGAAAATACTGGAAAAATGACAAAGCAGTCTAACGTTTCTTAATTTTTTCAACTTTCACATTGAAATAAGCAAACGTTTCACGAAATACCAAATATTTTCATAAATGGCACTTTTCAGCGCATGAATTTATCATTTGAGTCATAAAATATCGCATTCCCAAAGCCGTCGAGGCGAAAACTTGAAAAAGCAATTTAAAAAAATTGTTATTCGCCAGAGTGTCCTTTCTTATTAAACCTTTTTATTTATTTTTTTGTCAAAAGAAATCGCTTAAAAATCAGATTTTTTCAGCTTGCTGAAAAGTGAACAGGATTTTTTTTTTGTGTGTGTTTTGATTTTTTTTCCCTTTTCTATTTCCCTTTTTTGAATTTATTTCCCGTTGCAGCAACATCGCGTTTAAAATTTGGGTTTGGATTTTAATCATATGGTGTTAGGTTTGATTTGAAAGAAGAGAGTTTTTTGTTCGGGTGGGTCTAAGTGCTTGTTGCACGATTGGATGGAAAAGGGTCGCAATAAAGCAGAAAAGATCGAATTATTTTTGTTTAGCGATTAGCAAAAAATGGAAATCCCACATAATTTTATTCAAATGTATGCGGCCTTTAAAAGCCCTCTCGAAGCAACAAACACATGAAAAAAAAAGTACCAGCTTTTCCGGGGTAATTACGTTTTTGCGATAACATGATGAGTTAAATACCCGATTCGAGTGGATTATTCTGCAAAGAAATGCTAAACGTATAATATTTATATCCATAGATGCCTACGTGACTATTCCATAGCTATGGCTACCGCATCAGACAGCTTCAAGACTATTAAACAACTTTATTTAAATACTTTTACACTTACTTTTTGTTTTGTTTTTATTTCATTGATTAGTTTGAATTAATAATTATCTTTATTAATTATCAATTACCTTAATTAATCGAGATAATTGATGATTGATAATCAATTATATTTATTAATTACACATTATTCTTATATTAATTGTTTTTATCGGCTATTAATTTCTTTATTCACTATTAATTCTTTTTATTAACTATCAATTTTTTTTATTAACTATCAATTGTTTCATCAACTATTAATCGTTTTTATTAATTAGTGATTATTTCACATTTAGGTAATATGATGATGCAATATGTCAATTGATATGTGTGTGGCTTATATCGGGGTCGCATACTGTTAAACCATGATTAAATAATTTCAACGATGAAATTAAATTATTCCTCGTCAACAAGTTATTCAATATTCAGAATTAACAGACGATCGGTGGTTGTAAAAACTGCACTTTGTGGTGTATGTTACATCACAACTTAATCAGCTCAATCTTGATTTACAAAGCAGGGGAAATGTTGATTTTCCCATGGTAGAAGTTATTTTGTTTGAAAAGAAATGGGTTCTTTTCGCTGAAGATTTAAAGAGGGAAGACCTACAGAAAACAGACTCAACAGTTTTCAATACTTGGAATATTCTTACGGACTCCTATCATGAATTAAGACAAATTCGCATATGGTGTTCTCAATATCTTCGAGTCTATGTATTTATGTGAGCAATCATTTTCTAACATGAATTTCAGTAAATGTAAATTGGGGAGTAAAATTACTGCCGCCAACTTGGAAACGTGCCATAAATTAAGAACAACTAGTTAAAAACCGAACATTCAGAACGTTTCTAAGGAAATGCAAGGTCATTTCTCACACTCATTGAAACCAATGAGAGCAATTTTTTGTGTGACTTTTGCTTCATTTAATAAAGATATAATTAATATTATAATATTACTTTAAATTTTCCTTATTTGTAAAAATGTATTTATGGCTCTCTAGTAATTTATTGATTATCGGGAGGGACAGGTTTTTCTCTTCCATCTCCCAAAGTTACCGACCCTTGTTCTAGATAAACTAATATGATACTAAGATTGTACAATCACTGTCAAGACATGAAACAGACACATACATATATTCCCTAATATTATTTTGTGACTGCGTATATAAAACCTATCCAATACGTTGCATCCTTCAAAAACTCAATTTCAAGCCTCGTTCTGTTGTAAACAACAAAATTTTGTTTATATTATAGTATATGTTTAGTCACATGTCTCCAGTAAAAGAGCCAGGCATGTAGTTTTAGAAAAGGCTACTGACGACGGCGCCGAATTGACATGCACATGTTTATTAAATTTAAAGTCAATTCTTTATGTAAAATAGTTTTATACTTTGTATCATATTGCTCTCTAAAATCGGATTAAATCAATCCAACTTATAATAGTAGTATACATTTTTTTGTGAATGCAATCATATATAAATATTGTGATATTGAATCGCATTTTTCAGCTTATTTTCAGTATTCAATATATCGAATATCTTATATCGTAAAGTTTTGTTCATATTTTTATATCTAAATATTGTAAATTTTTTTTTTTATTATTTATTTTATGTGCATACATTTTCACTTTTCTGTGTTTTTGAAAAAGTTATCAAATTAGAAATAAGTCAAGTTATGCTAGTTTTATTTTATCAAAAGAAACAATACTCTGGCGAACTTTTAAAAAGCAGCTAAATTGCTGAAATTGTTCTGAAATCCGTACTGAAGACATTTTTGGTGAAAAGACTGGATTATCTAATTTTATAGAAAGCTATCGCTTAGGATGTGGTTGATGGTACAGAAGTGAATAAAACATGACTGCATCAAAGATCTATATTAGAAAAGTAATTATCGAAATAGTATAGCCTATATCACCATCAGTGGCGGCTCGTACAGTGACTCGAGTGAAGTGGCACTTCACCTAAAGAAATTGGGCGGTTGAACAGTTTTTTTAATTTAATCTCCAAATTATTTTTATTTTTTTGTCAAATTTAAAATTTGATTAGAAAAATAAAATTTAGAATTTTATTTTGAGCCCACTATTTTTTTTTGAATTTAATTCCTTTAATATAATTGGAATTACATTCAGGAACAGAAGGCTACGTTTTTAAGTCAGCGCTTTAAACGCGTTAAACGCACCAACGAAATATTGCTCGCCGAGAAAAAGGGCCGAATGAAGCGACAATAGAAATTCAGAGCTTCGCTTCAAAACGGAAATGTTTTGCGAACATGGTTACCATGGCGATGGAATATTTACGGCGAAAGCAAGTACTGTCAGAGAAGAGAAATTTTTATCGCATCATCATGTCAGCTAGTATTGCCAGATCAGAGGTTTTACCTCTGAATCTAGAGGTTTTGCATGGGGAAAAAGGTAAAAATTACCAAAACAGAGGTATGGCTTGATCAGAAATAAAAATTGAGATTTTTGATTACCACAGAGGTTTCTAGAGGTAAAAAATTTTCTGCGGGGATGTGTTACTGGTCAAAGAAAAAAAATTAAATCAAAGAATTGAATAAAACTTTGATTCAAACTATAAACACTTTAGTGTTATATTTGTTACCCTGAAGTATTTCGAGGCACGTTGAGTGGTAACAGTAGAGGCGTGTAATTTCGTTGTGTTTTTGTTTCTTAAGGGGACACAGGACCTTTAAATCTTTAAAAAATCGATTTTTTATTTATTAGTTTAAAAAATAATATCGATTTTTGGCAGTGTTTTAAAACAAACCGCATCAAAATTCTTCAATTACTTCTTGCACTATTGTATAAAATAAAAATAACTATTACATATTACCTTGTTACCAAGTTCCAACTTGAACGCTCTTTTTCTCAAAATCACTATTTACTTTTTATAAGTTTTTATTATTTTTTTAGGATTAATTCTAAAATGTTGAGTGTTATAAATAAAGAATGGGATTCTTTAAAAGAAGTATTTACTGAGATTATGAACGATCCAACCTCCGATCAAACTTCGCTTAGGCAGAGTGTCGGCTATTTAAATATATTTAACGACTTTGAATTTTCACTTTTGGTTGTTGTTTTTAACCATATTTTTGGACTTACGGATGTTCTCTTCAATGTACTACAAAATAAGTCATTTGACATTAATTTTTGCATCTCACAAATTAAAAATACGCAAATGGTCTTAAACAGCAAACTAAATGAGGATACGTTCATAGAAATTTTCGAATTAGTGATTTCGAAAACAACAGTTCCAATTGAACACCGTGAGGGACGAAAAAAAGTGACGCTCACACAAAATAAAGTTCTTGCAAAATATAAAATTCATATTTTATGAAATATTAGATACATTTCATTACAGATTACTACACGTTTTCAACATATGGAAAAGCTTCATTTTATTACATTAATGGATACTTCAAAATTTGTAGAGTATTCCAATAAATTTCTTACAAAAACAATAAATAATTTAAATGTGTACTACCCCAATATATTTACTGACTTCCAAAGATTGAAAAATGAATTAAAACACATATATCTGGATAAGCAGTATAGAGATATGAAATTACAAACATTCATGGAAATTTTAACAGAAAACAGATACATTTTTAAAGAAGCTTATAAACTTTTTTGCTTAATAGTGACTATTCCGTCCACTAGTGTTTCCGTAGAACGGAGTTTTTCTTGCTTAAACAGAATCAAAATCAGTCTACGTAATACGATGTTTGAAGACAGACATAGAAACTTGTTAAAAATTTCAATTGAAAAGTAACTACTAAAAGAGTTAATAGAAACTCAACCATTTTTTCACATCATCGACAAGTTTGCAAGTCTAAAAGAAGAATCGAACTTATATTCAAAAAATAAAGACTGGGTAAGCATATATTGCATATTTTTATTTTGCTTGTTGTCTCCACATATTATCTCTGTCTGTACAACATGTAGTACCATATCACAGGTCCGGTATATATATATATAAAATCTTCACAAAAGTGCTAACACATCGCCTGCAGAAAAAATTAGATGCAGCTCAACCAAGAGAACAAGCTGGATTTCGAAGTGGATTCAGTACAGTGGACCATATTCAAGTATTAAGAGAATTAATTGAAAGAACACATGAATATGAACTTCCATTGTGTGTGGCATTTATTGACTATGAGAAGGCCTTTGACTCTATTAAAACATCAGCAGTCATCAACTCTTTAAGATCAACAGACATCGAGGAAGTGTACATTGACATGGTGAAACGTGTGTATAAAAATGCAAGTGCAAAATTTCGGTTACATAAAGATACCGAAGCTATCAAAATTGGTAAAGGTGTGAGGCAGGGAGATACCATTTCTCCAAAACTTTTTACTTCAGCTTTACAGATGATTTTTCAGCAGATAAATTGGAATGACAAGGGAATAAAAATAAATGGTGAATATTTAAATCATTTGCGGTTTGCTGATGACATTGTTATTTTTTCAACGAACCCATCAGAACTCCAAGACATGGTACAGGAGCTCTCAACTAGAAGTAAAGAAGTTGGACTCAAGATGAACCTACAAAAAACTAAGATCATGTTCAATAATTTCGTAGAGGAAACAAAAATACAAGTTGACAACATTGAGCTAGAAATTGCTGATTCATATATTTACCTTGGCCAGCTGATTTCAATGGATGGCAACATTATGAAAGAACTCAACAGACGTATTAAACTTGGCTGGAGTGCATTTGGAAGAAACAGTTTTATCCTGAAGGGGAAATTGCCTTTGTGTCTAAAAAGAAAGGTCTTCAACCAGTGTGTATTGCCAGTCCTCTCTTATGGATCAGAGACATGGAGTCTAACAGTTGGAGCAATACGAAAGTTACAGACAACGCAAAGGAGCATGGAGAGGTGCATGCTTGGAATAACTAGGAGAGATCGAAAAAGAAACACTTGGGTGAGAGAGCAAACTAGAGTAGAGGACATCATTGTTAAAGTAAAAGGGCTGAAATGGCGATGGGCTGGGCATATTGCAAGAAGAACTGATCAACGATGGACAACAGAAATTCTGAACTGGATTCCAAGAGACCACCGAAGACCTAGAAAACGTCCTCAAACTAGATGGGTGGATGAAATAAGAAAAGAGGTTGGGGTGACGTGGAAACGAATGGCCCAGGATAGACTTGTGTGGAAAGCATTTGGAGAGACCTTCATCCAGCAGTGGATAGATAATGGTTGAATATGATGATGATGATATATATATATATATGTCACCGGCCAAACTCCATTTTAGGCCAAACAAAATTGGCCTAAGTCAAACTAGTTTATCCTATGTGCGTAAGGACAAACTGGTTTGGCCTAGGCCAATCTACACTGGTCGAACTAGCTTGGCCTAGGCCAAACTAGTTTATCCTAGGCCAATGTAATTTGGCTTAATTTTATTGATCCAAACGACCGCTCCAGCGCCAATCTGGCGTAAACTTTAAGCCAATAGTAACGTTTCCGCCACCCCTACCCTCCATCCCATCCTTTACCCTTTAGTTTCTTTTAGTGTTAGTCACAAAAAGTTCATATTTTCGCTTATACCCAAGAAAAAATGTAAAGCTGTTTCCAATGTAATTTACCGCATTCTGTGGTTGTGGGGTGGGAGTCCAGATTCTATGAATCACCCCATTACCTACGCCATTGATTATCAATCAAATCAATCAAAGTCTATTTATGTACATGAAACATTAGCAGAAATGTACAAAGGATACAAGTCAAACCCATAAATACTTAAAAAAACGCTTGCAACCGTGGCAACATAAGCAGAAATGTACAAAGAATTCGAGTTAATAATATAAATACTTAAAATACACTTCGCAACCTTGTCAAATATTTTTTTTTATTTCTGTGTAAAAACTCCTTAACCGTAATTTTAAATCTTGTTTTGCATTTTAATTCCTTTATTTGTAAGAGGACCTTATTCCATATCTCAATTTCGTAATAGTTTATGTTGTTTTTTCCTATATTTGTTCTTATTTTTACTTTGTTTAGTTCATTTTTATCTCTTGTATTGTAATTATGTTTTGTTTATTAGCATTGAGTCAGTTTGTTTATTTTCGTTTATTCGTTCGTAAATATACGATATTATTTGTAATTTGTGTATGTTCTGTATATCTAGTATTTTATTTTGAATTATAATTTCTTCTTTTGATTTTCCTGTATTGTAACATAATTTTTGAATTGTTTTACCATGTAATTTATTTAATCCCTTTACGTTCGTTTGAGCTAAATTCCCCCATACAATATTTCCGTAATTCAAATAACTAAATATTAGTTCATAATATAAATTAATTTTAATATCTAGTGGTATTGTTTTATATAGTTTTGTTAAAATTCCGTTTGATCTTCGTATTTTTTTTCTATTTCTAATGTTTGAGTATTCCAGTTTAAATGTTCTTGCAATGTTATTCTCAAAAATTTAATTAAGTTTACTCTTTCTATAGTAGTATCATTGAATTTTATTAGGTTTGGCTTATTTAATTCTTTTTTTTTGGATGGAAGATTAAATATTTTGTTTTGTCTGCACCAATCATAAACTTGTTATCGTCAAACCAAATAATTTTAGTTTTTCAGTTATATTGTTTATTATTGAGTTTATTTCATTTCCCTTTGATAACCAAACTATGTCATCTGCAAATAGTAATAATTCATCGTCTAAATTCAATAGGTCATTTATTGTTAAGAGAAAAAATAAAGGCCCAAGGATTGTTCCTTGTGGAACACTTAGTTTAGTTATTAATAATTTTGAGTGAAATTAATCAATTTTAACAGTTTGATGTATAGCTGTTAAATAGCTGTCTCTTAAGTTATACATTGGTCCTCTTATGCCGTAATTAGACAATTTCACCTTTAAGATATCTCTATTAACCAAATCAAA
>QLNU02015360.1:194627309-194638469 GCA_006491805.2 Dysdera silvatica | reverse complement strand
AAAAGTGAAGAGGGAGTAAAAGATTAAACAATACCAAGAATTTTGTTCTTCTATATATATCTTAATAAATACAAATTATTTTGCTAGGCTAATGGAAATGTATTGGCCACTTTCGGTTTCTTTGGGGGGTGGAGGAGGGGCTCGCCGCTTCACCCGTTCTTGAAGTCACGAGCCGCCACTGATCACCACATTCTTATATAGCGGCGTGATGGCAAATAAGTGCTATGAAATTGCCGAAGGAAAAAGTCTTATTGCGATATAATTGACGAAAATTGTTCAGCGCGTTGAATCGACAAACATTCCTTAAATGGCTGTCCGCGATTTCTCGGGGCTATACTGGTATGGTTTTTTAACTAATTCGTCATTGGAAAAAAATCTAGTATAGCGGAACTTCGTTTACGTGAACACGTTTAAGTGAATTACTCTTAACACAAACCTTTTTCAGAAACTCCCCCAAATTTCATAGATATGCTGTTATGTCCTTTCCTGCTAACGTGAGCTACGCAAATATGAACGAAGTTTCTGTAACCGTAGGTGTATACAGAGCCGGATTTTGAGTACGAAGCGCCCTGGGCACAGCGATTTTTAGCGCCCCTTTCCATTGCCATAACTAGGGGAGCTAACCTCCTTAGAAAATTTTTTCTACGCATTGAGGTATACAGTTTAGTCCCCCTAGAAAAAAGTTAGCCGCCTAGACTTCGAAGCTAGTTACACCCATGACACCTCTCCTGCCGTACTAGCAGAAAGAAATAAAATTCTGTCCTTCCGCCCCCTCAAATGCAGCGGAAAATCGCGGAGGATCGTAAAGGGGCGACATTTATGATTAGCCTACCTTATATGCATTATTATAAGATATAATAATGATATTTTTATAAATAAGTTAAGGAGGGAGGGAGCAAAGACTGATGCAGAACAAAATTTCAGGGAGGGCGCAAAGCTTGAAAATTTCACTTGTAAGTTTAGTTTTAAGTATTTTTTACTTGAAAATAATCATTTTTAATGTAAACTTATTTTCAGCGGAGCACACGTCCTCGGCCTAGATCCGGCCTTGGGGAGGGGGGAAGGGTTGTTTCACACAATTTTTCAGAATTTCAGATTTAGATAAAAGGTGGAGGGCTCCTTCTCGGGGAAAGCTGATCGACAGAATTCTACGGTAAATAATTTGCAATTAAAAAAAAAATCCGCAGCCTCTTGCGCCGCCCCTAGAAATTTTGTGCCCCGGGCACGTGGGGCACGTTCCCATTTATAAATACGGCACTGGATATACACGTTAATGAAATTCTTTTGTCTATTATTTAGTTGAACTTGTAATTTTATCAGCATTATTACTTTTCCCCCCTCCCATATCTCCTTCTTTCTCATAATCGAATTTTGAATAAATTACGTATATAAAATGTATCATCAGTATCGATCCGCAGCTAGATAAAGACTCACGTTGCTCCTAAACTGTTCTTCTTTATTCTCTTTTTTTACTTTTTTTATTATTTCATCTATCTTCTTGGTGATCGCTTCCTTGGCCTTTTGATATCTAGTTAACGATCTTGATTTCTTGCCGTTAACTATTTAATTTTGTTTGCAACTACTCTACTCTATCCAGTTTTATAAATTGATGTACTTTCATAGTTGCCTTTCGGAATTTCGTGTTTCTTATCTTCTCACGTCTTTTTTTTTTATACCATTCTAATTTTTTTAAGCATATATCCACCTTTACAAGACATTTTCAATCTTTATATGGCTTTTTACTTAGATTCATGCCTACAATCCATAAAATCTGTTTAGTAAATTTATCGGTGAAAAAACTCTCTTTTTTAACCAATTTTTCAAGAAAAGCCTTCCTTTTTATGGGAACCTGTGTTATAAACTGATAGATCGGAAAGTTGCCGTTTCTTGATGGTTTTTTATGGCTGCGCATACCATTTGATCTATCTTTTAGAAATACAAATAAAAAGAACTTAACACACGGTCCAATTTCTATAGCTTTTTTTGACGGTTCGCTGGTCCGGCGGGTTTCACTTATATCGTTCAGGGTTTTCCGACTCGATATGCTCAATAGCTAAGGTGCGTATTATCCATGTTCATTTATTCACACGTGTTATTTTCGCTCTGGCTATATTGCGTGCTTAATATGTGATCACCAGAAGTTTTCTTTACTAATTAAAAAGGCTGTGGAGGGGTTCCAGTTTAAATTAGAACCCATTGTTTTGATTCTGGCTCTATTACGTGCTTAATATGTGATCACGAGAGGTTTCCTTTACTAATTAAAAAGGCTGTGGAGGGGTTCCAGTTTAAATTAGAACCCGTTGTTGTGGTTCATTATAGCTAGAAAAGGAAAGAAAATTGCCACGCATCCAACCTGGAATCGAACCAGCAATCATCGGATTGCCATTCCGATACATTGCCCATCAAGCCATACATGTCCCTTTTCTTGTGCGTATGATTAATACCCTCCATCGCCTCCTCAATTATTTGGAGTGACTCTCCCTTGGTGAACATCCCTATCATGCAGCTTCCCCTTTTACCACGTCTTCTCCTGTTTCTTACTGTGCTGTCCACATTTTTTCTCCTTTTTACTGATGTCCCTGCAGTGACTTTGTGGTAACGCCTTCGTCTAGCGCGCCGTCAACTTGGGTTCGACTCCCAACTGCACCATGAAAAAGAGCCCACCGACTAACTACTCACTGTAGTCCGGGAGTTGGTTCCATAGACCTTAAGAGGTTCGGACTCCTTGTAAAACTGAAGGTCACGACGCAGCATGCTCTTTGCTGTCCTTGCGCCGTAAACCATAAACTCCTTTTGAATGATTTCCCCCCCCCCACGTATTAATGTCTATAATTTTAAATATAATCTTGTAATAATTAACAATCTTATAATAATTAATTTAGTCTTTAAAATAGTTTACAAATGTTGTGACACACGACATTTGTAAACAATTTTAAAAGAGCTGAAACGAATGTTTACAAGAGTTTACATGCTTAATTTGTGTCAAAGATATTCCCATAGTCTTACAGAATTTTCAGCATGTTTTATTTATTTCAATGCACCGGTGTAAGGGCTTACAATAGATGCAATATTTGCATTAAAATCAATGCGAATGGTATAATCTATTGCAACGTTCGCATTAAAAATCAATTCGCTGATATTCGTATGATAAAGAGTGGCGTAAATGATTTTAAACCATGATGAGACTGCTTTTAGTGGAGTATAATATGTATCTTTAAAACAATACCAATATTTTAAGACCGTACTAAAAGTCCCAAGCAATTTAAAAAATGTATGCGGGAAAACGAAAAAAGTTTTTCTTACCCTTTGAGCGAGTGGCAACAGTGATCGGTATACAGAATCTGTATTCAAGATGTCTGACTTCGGTTTACGTACCGGTTTTCGTGATCTATATTATGTGCATAAATGAAAGATTTTGGGCTCGAACTCATGAAAAATTCATTTACGTAACCTTTACCGTATAATAAGGAATTGTGGATCTAATTTTTAGTTGTCACAAATTCAGGAGGCTCTTACATCATAGTAAGGAAATCCAAAAACGGTGACAAACTATTTATTCCGAAAATTTATTTCGCAGCTCTGATTAAACAACAGCTCAGTTACTCAGGAAGCTAATCTAGCAATCCATAACAGGAGTTATTCGATAGGATGCAGTCATTTTCAAAATGCGATTTTCAAAAGTGTCATTTACAAAATGTCGTTTTCAAATTGTCATTTTCAAAACATCGTTTGCGAATGAAGTGTCACTTTCAAATAGTCATTCAAACAATCGTTTCTCAAATTTGATGTTATTACTAGAGTATGTCTACAAAATCCATGCAGCTGTAAAAATGAACGACTTTTTGAGATATAGAGGCCTCTATATAATCATTATTTGTATTGATAATTCCGATCAACATGAGAGAACTGATTATATTACAACTCGACTATTCGCTTTGTAATTTATAATTATAAGGTACATATAATTATATAATGATATTCTCTGCGATTCCGGCAGGAATAAAGTATATTAAATACAACGTTGTCGAGATAAAGACAGACTACTTATAACGATGCCCTTTTCTGGTCCCTAAAGTATCGTTGTAGAGAGATTTTACTCTATATATACTATCTACAAATAATTATCTGGACACTAGAAACATGAATATTTGAACACAAAACGATGTCCGAAATGTCTGGTATATCCGCATTTGAACTGGATTGCCGTAAATATTGGTTGCGGAAGGCTTTCGAGCAGTTTGCGGGTGACATCGAACAGAATTCATTTTTATTCCTTCTGCAAAGCCGCACTAAATTGAGCAACAGCGTTTGAACGTGTTGGTCTCAACCTCAACCGCAGTTTCGATTCGTCCCAAAGTTGTTCGACTGGGTTGAGATCAGGACTCGGAGAGGGCCAGGGCTATCGTTTCACACCCATCTCTTCATACCAGTCCATAACAGCTGCAGCTTTGTAGCAGAATGTTTTATCATTCTGGCAATAACGCATTCTGTGGAATCGCAGCAGTATAGAAAACACCTGGTTACTGAGAATGCCGATATAGTTGTCCGTCCTCGTGGCCAGTGGCCATGTTACCTCCACCTGAACGCACCTGGCACGACAAATTAAATTGCGCCATCCATATGGATGTTCAGACAATTGTTGGCCGATGGGACGCAGGCGACGCCCCATCTGGGTCAAAATGTGCTTGACAGAGAATATGGCTTGCCAAGAAAGTGTAACGCAAGCGCAAAAGCAGTCAATAAAGAGGCATACTGTACATGGCGGGACATCATTTTGCTGGAACGTAAGCATGGGATACTGCGAAAGGAACAGCAACAAAATGGCCGTAGAATTTCGTTGACATATTGTTGTGTGGTAAGGGTATCATAGAGGACTACGGAACAGGTCCAGCTATCAAATAAGCTGGCGCCCCAGATCATAACTCCCTATTGTCGTGCCATGTATCGCTCGACAGTAAAAAAAAAAGAGGGAGTCACTGCGGCCGAACTTTATTCAGACACTTTTACGCTGGTTGTTGGAGTTCGATACGAAATGAGAGCCATCACAGATGACAATTCGACCCCACTGAGCATAGTTCCACGTTGATCGGACCCGGCACCAGCGGCGTGCCGTAGGTTGAGAGCGCCCGGGGCAAGTTAAATATTGCGCCCGCTAAAACTTGTTTAGCACCCCTTTCCACCAGTCCAATATTGAAATTTTACGACTCTAAGAATTTTGCACCCCCCACCGGCATCGCTGTAATTGCTGATGACGATGGGAAGGGTCAGTGATGACCGAGGTAATGGGCGTCGTGGATGCTGTTCCATCTCCTATAGTCGTCCAACGATGGTCCTAGTGGTCACTTCAGTACCGGTTACACGATAGACAGTTGATGGAGACATATCCAATGCTGTTACAACTGCTCTCACAATTAATCTATCTTCCCAGTCTGTAGTCCGCATAATCCGTCTGTTGTCCGCGTGTAGGTAAAATCAACCATTTTCGACCCATTCCTGCCAACATCGTCAAATTATTGCGTAGCTCTGACCCAAATACCGCCAGATATGGCGATTTGTCCATCTGCTTATTTTCAGTCTGATGACACATCCTCTTTCAACCTCCGTGTATTTCTTCGTAGTGTAACCAACTTTACCATCGAGTTTATTATCACAGTCAATGAAGATGAATACAAACAAAATACACTGGAAGTTTCGTTATAATCAAATTGTTCCTTCTTGGTTGTTCAATTGTTTTCAATGTATACATATATAAAGTAAAGAAAATAAAGTCTGTATGGGTAACATATGTGTATGTAATATGCATACAATAGTATTCGTCTTTGAATTTGCTTAACATTTAATTAACAATGTATTATTATTAACGAACTGTAGGTATTCGCACCCTTCCATACAGTTTTCGAAGCTGGTTAACCACATTTTATGTTTAGGGAAATCCGATTGTTTATACATCGTTAAACATCATTCTGTGTACTGGGGTGTCGTTCTGATTCTTCTTAATGGCACAAAAAAACTGCTCTCAAAGTTTTATACAATACTCAGACACTGGCGCCGTTAGCGGGGGGGGGACATCAGGACTCGTCCCCCCAATGTTGGCATTAGGGTTCCATATCCCCCTTCAATTTCAAACAAAATGCCTTTTAAAGGCATTGTTCTCCCCATATTTTTATGTCATCGGCGCTGATGCACTCAGACCAAAGTTTTCTTTTAGACATCAAACTGATTGGCCATTTTTCCCTTGTCCAATCCAAAGAGCGCAAAAATCTTACTCGCACAAAGAGATTAAATTGCATGTAATGAATTTTAACATTATGCCAAACAAAATCCATATTTTCTTCGGTGAATCCAGAAACTCATTACCTGAGGACTCGTTATAAAAGGGTCCGATTGTACAGTAAAACCTCTCTACAACACTATTATACGGACCGAGAAAAATTATCGTTGTAGAGGGATTTATCGTTATATCGGATATCGTTTTTGGGAGGTTTTACTGTATATATAAATATTGCGACAACTATTTTCTCTTAAAGAAAACTACATAAAAATATATTTTATCATACTGACAATTTTTTCCCGATTAATACGGATTGCCTCGTCTTTTCGTTTTTTTAACGATGTCATTTGCATGAAACAAAAAATACTTCTTGTCACTAACAATTATTTCGTATCAGACAAAAAAAAAACTAAATTGCTTATTGCGATACCCAGCAGATAAATAATTCGTTTTGGAGACGAGAGACAAACAAATAAATAAAAAATCCCATTCACTTTATTAAATAAAAAAAAAATCGCTGCGCACTAAAATAGATAATAGGCTAATTTATAAGGTACACAGCTGGCGCGGGTTTTTTTTTGTTTGTTTTTTTTTTTAAAAAATCGCTGGCGGCGATCTTAATCAAAGCTTAAATTCAGTCGAAGAAGTCGAACTTCTGCAGACCAAAATAAAGACCACCTCAAATAGCCAGCAAGATTGAAAATCATCCGAAGATGGATCGCCGATATTAACGGCGTCTGTAAGTCAGCCGGGGGAAGCAAGAAAAACTGAGAAAGAAATCGCTCAAGCGTGGGTTGCTTTGGCAGCGGATAATAAAAGAAAACTGGCCCGAGCGATTGAAAAATATTTTTTCGCAGTTAAATAACAATAAACTGCATTTATCAAACCTCCCAGAATACAACGCTTTCGACCGAAAACGTTTCAAAATCTGAACATTCATGAGCGGAAGGGATTTGAATACTGGGTATGCGCTGTCAGTATACTCTGAACTCTTACTGACACGTTCATAACTTTGTGAGAAATCATTGAAAACATAGGAATAACTTTTCCATAAAGTTTTTTGATAGAAAGTCACGATAGTTGTTTGTACACTGTGCTCCTAAAGTGTTGGGACCCTTAGAAAATGCGTCATCGTTGCGAAAGGATGCGTTAAAATAGGTCTGTGATTTTTCAAGGAAAGAAAAGGTCATACTATGCTGAGACCTACAGTTTTCAGGTGAACCAAACTCCGGACGGAAGGCCAGCGTTCTGCGTTACCGTTGAGTGTCGAACTCGAGTTAAGAGCAGGGTTAAGGAACGCGTTACCACTGCGCCCACACTTTCCGGACCTACACTTTCCGGCGAATCCGAACCTCATTCTTAGGTCTAGGAAATTTAAAAACCCCGAACTACAGTGAGCCAGCAGTCAGTTAAGCGTTCGTGTTTTTCCCCCCACCTCTGGGAGTAAAACCCATGTTAACGACACGCTGGATAGGCAGGGCCCGTTTAAGACAAATGGGGGGGGCTATAGGCCCAGTATCAGATGGGCCCCCTTACACGAGGTGACATATTCAGAAGGGAGTTTGAAAGTATATATAAAAAAAATACGTACTTACATACTGATTCCTTGCCAACGTTGGCATTTTATTACCAAAATTTTACGTCCCTGTTTTATTTGCATGTTACATCTTATCCTAAGATTACATGTCAGACATGCACACTTTTGTCACCATTTGTTGAAGGGAGAGGTTGCTCCGATGTGTACCACATGCAATGAACCAATGAACGTTTGACACGTTTTAACTGGTAAAAATTTTAACCAGCAGCGATTATCAGTTTTTAAAAGGAATAATTTTAATCTATGACATTTTATGCGACTCTAATCATGAAACCATTTTTATGTTTTTATCTGATATCGGTTTTTACACTCTCATCTGACTTTATTTCAGCATTTATTATAATATTTTTTTATGTATTTAGTATCTAATGTGTTTATAACACAAACCATATGTTCAGCTTTACCTTGTTTAGTGCAGAATGACCTTTGATGTCTTTGCGCCATAATAACCAATCAACCAACAAACATATCATAGAATTTATTGGCACTAGTTCATGACATATTACCTACTTCTCTCTTTCTCTCTCTATCCTCTTGAAATCGTTCTAAATTTCAGTAGATCAGCTTGTTATACCATACACTCTGGCGTAATATACATCCGTTCGATGCAGTGAGAGCTGGTGTGATATGCCATTTTCTTTTTGCTTTATGTTCGCTGTGTTTTGTTCGTTGCAGCGAAAATGTCTGAGTGTCTCTTATTCTTTTATGGATTACGTATGCCATTAAGACTCTATTCTCGCCGCAAACATCCACCCCACGAACTAGGTGAGTACTTGCTTTTTATTTTTCTTACTTTGCAGGGTTTTTGTAATTCAACATTTTACTAATTCACGGGTATTCGGAGACTATCTGAATGGGAAACAAGGGCGCAGCCCGAAACAGATGGGGCGTGAGGATCATCCCCAACTCCTTCACTGATTCACAAAAATTACAAAAAAAATGCCGTAAACAACATGGCGGCTGGTCACTTTGCCTGTTGCCAGGGGCGCTGAGAGCCAATGCGGGCCCCCAGGCTCACTTCGACGGGTCCCCATGACCCCTTCGCTGGGCAGAGGAATAGATATTTTTTCTTTTTGGGGGAGGGGGTTGAACCCCGGAATGAACAAAAAGTATGAAATAACAACGCATTTTTTTTTGTACTTATATTTTAATTATTTTACAAGATCACTGCTTGAAAAATAAACTAATGTAAGCTACTATTATTATTTTACAATAATCGAGACAGACTAACGAAAAATAATTAAAAAATGGACACCATTGCACAATCCGTCCCCTAGTGGGAAGTGTTTCCAAAATGCATGGCAACAGTGTCACTGGTCTGCCGCCATGTTATTTATGTGATGTTTACAATATGGACGTCTCAATTCAGTGAAGTTAAAAAAAAAAAGCTCGTCTCGACGCCAAAATTCTTGTTTCATGTTACTCCACGTTCCCTCGACCGCATTTGCATGTTGCCCTGTCTCGGAGTCTTTAAAGTGTAGACTATGGGTTTTCCTTACTTCCTTCCCCCTCCCCATCTTTTCCATCGTTCCTTCCCTCCCCTATCATGAGCATTCTCCTCCATTCTTTCTCTCATCCCCTACCCTTCTGTTCCTCCCTCCATCATGCATATTCTCACCTCTTTTCTTCCAACACCACTGAAAAGCATCATCCAAACGAGGCCTAGCCCACAATCTCATACCAGAAGGAATTTAATTTCTCTTTCATAACCCACTCCAGCACTCTTTTCGCTTTCAACTGCAATTTCACAAGAAAAGACAACGTCAACCGTTCAGACATAATACAATTCACTGCAACGAAAAAAGCACAGAAAAAAAGAACGACGAAATACATGAAAAAGCCCTTACACGCTCCAAAGACAATGTACGTATGACGTCATTTGATGTCACAAGCCCATCTACAACATCTAGCGACTTTCCGACTCATTTGTAGAGGAGATAAGCACTAGGGGACGGATTGTGCAGTGCCACCAGAAACTGTCCATAAAAGTGTATATAATCTTATTAACCTGGATTTAAAGAACAATTTTTCTGTCCTTCTGACTTATGGGGGGGATCCAGGCCCCTAGACTTCATTCAGGCCTAGGGGCTGCAGCTCTCCCCTCGTCAGCTGTGACTGTTGCCAGTCGTTTTTTGATAACACTGGGAAAAGTTCGGTAGGTAACGTATTATACAGTGACACCAATTTATTTTGTTGAAATTTATGTTGTTTCCAAATTAATTAAAAAATAAAATTCCAAAAATGAATAAAAGTTGATTGTTCTAGTTTACTTACCAATACTACCAAGTCTCACTACATAGGCATTTTTCTTGTCTTACGTGCAGCAAAATCATTAATTATATACGCAAAATCAAGTTGATTAGTCATATCACTTTCAATTGATAGGATGGATGAGCCTACTAGGTTTCCTTCAGAAAGTGAAGATCGTATTCGGTTTTTTTATGCGTTTAAGAACCGAAAAAGAACGCTCACTTGAACAATTTGAAATTAGAATAAACAATAAAATTTTCAGTCCAACTTCAACATTTTTAAATGTGTGGGCAATTCCAAGGGATTTTATATCCTGAAGACTTTCAAAAAAGCCCGAGATGTTAGGCAAGAACTCGCTGAATTGCAAAAATTCATCACAAAACTCTTCATCCACATCTTCGCTATGTATATGTTTTGGAGTTTTGGGGAATTCTCAAGCAACACATTCTTGGGCATATTTTTGGCACACAGAAAACCAAATCGAGACACTAAATATGAGTAGGCTGTTTTTTTCTGTTAAGGTGAGAAATTAGGGAATCGCATATTACGTAATGTGTTTGGGATAAAAATCTTTCCCGATCTGTCAATTGCACACTCACACTATTGCTGTCATCTAGCATTTTGCTTTTTGCAACGATTTTTCTTCGAGTCGATGAATAAGCAATATCTTTAACTAATGCTCTTGCTTCCTTCTCAATCATTTCTTACAGATTGTACAAAACCTTCTAGGGACTCAAACAAAGGTACAATTGCTGCCATGTTGCTACTAACAGATTGGATTGATTTACTCACATTGTTCATTCTTTGAAGGATAGTGTCCAAAATAATAGTCATTAACGCAATCTTAAATGTATTGATTTTTAAAAGCAAGCATTTTGCGTGCATTTTCTAACCATCTTGTGCCTGATAGAGACTTTAATGTAAGGGCATCAATCCTTTGCAACATCTCCTATCTACGAGGTTACGATGAAAAGAAATTGAACTAGCTTTGGATGAACCTGAAATAAGTAATAGCAGAACGACAACATTCCACAGCGCTCAC
>QLNU02015360.1:194583242-194615344 GCA_006491805.2 Dysdera silvatica | reverse complement strand
GAAGTGATCATCGAATGGTGAGATGTAAAATGCACTTAAATACTAAACTAGAAAGGCAGAAGCTCATTAGGAAACAAGTAAGTAAGAGGGTGGATTTAAAGAAATTAAAAGAAAATACCGAGGCATTCAAGTTGGAATTAAAAAATCGCTTTTCTGCACTGGAAGGACTTATTGAAGAAGTTGACATCTCAGAAGCAAATGAAAACATTGTTAAGACAATAGTTGAAACTGCTGGGGAAATTGGTGGTGTAACCTGTAAAAAGCACAATAGCAAATTATCTGAGAAGACGAAACAGCTCATGAAAAGGCGAAGAGATATGAAGGTGGACAATCGAAATACCAGTTCCAGGATTGAGTACATAGAACTTTGTAAAACTCTGCGCAAAAGCATGAAAGAAGACATAAGAAAATTCAACTGTGAGTTAGTAAGGAAGGCCATTGAAAATAACAAGAGCCTTAGGGTTGTTAAAGGAAGTTTATCTGTTGGGAAGAAACACATCATTGCATTAAAAGGAGAGGATGGCACCGTAACAAGAAATAGGGAAGAAATACTTAGAAGAGTTGAAGAATTCTACAAAAAACTATATGAAAGTAACAGTGGATTAAACGAAGACACTGAAATAGTCGAAGGAACAGCTCCTAAAATCTTAAAAGAAGAAGTTTCATTTGCAATAAAAAGTATGAAGAAAGGAAGAGCCCCTGGTGATGATGGTATTACATTAGATATCCTAAAAGAAGCTGGAGAATATGTAGAAGACATACTTGCAAAATTCTTTACCAAATGTCTTAACAGCGGTAACATACCAAACCAATGGGATTCTGCAACAGTAATTCTTTTGCATAAAAAAGGTGATAAAGAGGATTTAAAAAATTACCGACCAATTAGCTTGTTACCTGCTATTTATAAAATCTTCACAAAAGTGCTAACACATCGCCTGCAGAAAAAATTAGATGCAGCTCAACCAAGAGAACAAGCTGGATTTCGAAGTGGATTCAGTACAGTGGACCATATTCAAGTATTAAGAGAATTAATTGAAAGAACACATGAATATGAACTTCCATTGTGTGTGGCATTTATTGACTATGAGAAGGCCTTTGACTCTATTAAAACATCAGCAGTCATCAACTCTTTAAGATCAGCAGACATCGAGGATGTGTACATTGACATGGTGAAATGTGTGTATAAAAATGCAAGTGCAAAATTTCGGTTACATAAAGATACCAAAACTATCAAACTTGGCAAAGGTGTGAGGCAGGGAGATACCATTTCTCCAAAACTTTTTACTTCTGCTTTACAGATGATTTTTCAGCTGATAAATTGGAATAACAAGGGAATAAAAATAAATGGTGAATATTTAAATCATCTGCGGTTTGCTGATGACATTGTTATTTTTTCAACGGACCCATTGGAACTCCAAGACATGGTACAAGAGCTCTCAACTAGAAGTGAAGAAGTTGGACTCAAGATGAACCTACAAAAAACTAAGATCATGTTCAATAATTTCGTAGAGGAAACAAAAATACAAGTTGACAACATTGAGCTAGAAATTGCTGATTCATATATTTACCTTGGCCAGCTGATTTCAATGGATGGCAACATTATGAAAGAACTCAACAGACGTATTAAACTTGGCTGGAGCGCATTTGGAAGAAACAGTTTTATCCTGAAGGGGAAATTGCCTTTATGTCTAAAAAGAAAAGTCTTCAACCAGTGTGTATTGCCAGTCCTCTCTTATGGATCAGAGACATGGAGTCTAACAGTTGGAGCAATACGAAAGTTACAGACAACCCAAAGGAGCATGGAGAGGTGCATGCTTGGAATAACTAGGAGAGATCGAAAAAGAAACAGGTGAGAGAGCAAACTAGAGTAGAGGATATTATTGTTAAAGTAAAGGGCTGAAATGACGATGGGCTGGGCATATTGCAAGAAGAACTGATCAACAATGGACAACGCGAATTCACAATTGGATTCCAAGAGACCACCGAAGACCTAGAAAACGTCCTCAAACTAGATGGGTGGATGAAATAAGAAAAGAGGTTGGGGTGACGTGGAAACGAATGGCCCAGGATAGACTTGTGTGGAAAGCATTTGGAGAGACCTTCATCCAGCAGTGGATAGATAATGGTTGAATATGATGATGATATATATATATATATAATATAACCACCATAAACCAACTCATCAGTATAACAGAGACATTCTCCAAGGACATAGGAATGGAATTCGGCCTCGATAAGTGCAAAATACAGAAGAATAGCAAAGAAGATTTACCAGGCATCGAACTCGAAGACGGGAGACTACTGAAGACCTTGGACGAGGGCGAAACCTACAAATACCTAGGGATAATGCAAAAACGGCAACAGGAGCACAAGAAAGTCAAAGTCCAGCTCACGCAAGCATTCCAAGAAAGACTTAGAAGCATTGTGAAGACGAAACTGAGCGGGAAGAACACCACGCAAGCAATTAACGCATATGCGGTACCAGTGCTCACCTACTCCTTCGGGATCATCAAATGGTCCAACACTGAACTAGAACAACTCCAGCGGAAAATGAGAACCATCCAGAGAAGAGCCGGACAACTACACCCTGCAACGGCAATTGAACGGCAAACACTACCCCGGGAAGAAGGAGGACGCGGACAAGCGGACCTCAAAGACTTACATGACAAGCAGATCCAGAGCATGAGGCAATACTTCCAGTTGAAGAGTCCCCGATCGCCACTCATCCAAGCCATAATACAAGCAGATGCAAATTACACGCCACTAAACCTGTGTAGTACCGAAGAGCGTGTCCTCGAAACAGCCAACGAACAGAAACTGAGAACTTGGGCCGGAAAACCATTACATGGCAGGCACTACAATGACCTGCAACAACCACACGTTGACAAAAAGGCATCAAATTCTTGGCTGGCCAAAGGCACTCTCCAGCCAGAGACAGAAGGATTCATGCTAGCCATCCAAGACCAAGTGATCGCAACAAGGAACAATCAGAAATTCATCCAGAGAAAAGACATAGAAAGCGACAAATGCAGACACTGTCATGCGGCATCGGAGACAATCCAACACGTGATGGCAGGATGCAAGATCCTTGCGCAGTCAGACTACAAACATAGACACGATCAAGTAGCGAAAATAGTCCACCAGAAATTGGCAGCGAATGCTGGCTTTCTGACAGAAAAATGCCCGTACTACAAATATGAGCCAGAGACCGTGCATGAGAACGAAACACACAAGCTTTACTGGGATAGAGCAATCATAACAGACAAGACAGTCCCACATAACCGTCCTGACATAACCCTCGTCGATAAATCGAATAAGACCACGTACTTAATCGACATAGCAGTACCCAACACCAATAACATACAGACAACCTACACAACGAAAATCACCAAGTACCAAGATCTCAGACATGAAGTACGAGATATATGGGGTATGGAAAAGATCCTCATCATCCCGTTAGTCATCTCAGCAACAGGGATAGTACCAAAAACGCTTGCGACGAATTTGGAGATACTCAACATTGACCCAAACACCTACATTGAAATACAAAAAGCCACAATCCTAAACACGTGTCACATTGTCAGGAAGTTTCTAGACATGGCACATTAAGAAGTGATGTAAAAAGAGGCTTGGGAACATGGCGCTCTGCCCGTCCCAAAGCCTGTTTCCGCCAAGAATGGGCGAGGAAAACTTTTATATATATATATATACATACATATATATACTCTATATACTATATATTCAGAATTTCAATTAATATGTTTGCGCATTATACTAATCTAATTAAATTTTTTGTAATTTCATTGCGTTATAGGTAACGATTCTAGAGAAACATGCGCCGATTCCGTTACGTGAGGAAAATCTTCTGCGTGGTTGTATTTTCGGTTTAGAAATTGACTGCTTCAGACCATACTTCTTCTTTGCTTCCTTTTGCAAACGACATATTTCATATTTTCACACGATATCGCATCCTCCTGCAATATTTTAATATAAAGAAAAAAAACGGGAACGTTAGAAGGATTGGAAAAATCTTCAGGCTTGTTTTTATCAGTCAAAAATAGCAATTTTTTTTTTTAATTTTGTCTCAGCAAGAGTAATCCATCATCTGGGTAGATTTATTCATAAAACTGGATATCTGACATCAATAAACTACGAAAATAATGCTTTTTTCTGAGACCATCTACATTTCTCACATCGTTTACATGCAAGCATGAGATAAAAAACATGAGACTATGCAAATGAATAGTTTCGGAAAGAAAAGGGTGCTGCTACGCTCTCAAACAGGAAAACGAATTTTTGAAATATAAAATAATTACAACACTGCACAGGGCTTTCTGACAATGGTTATGTTTCAACAAATTGCTATTAAGCACAATCTGGCTATTTTGAAAAAGTTTTAGTTATATTGCAATACGCAAAATCTTCGTTCCTAATATGCAAAATTATAAAATGCAAAAACTTTTTGCTTTTATTTTTACATATCCAAATGAATTTATTTTGCGAAGTTTTCAGTATATTTGAATTATATTTTTGTATGTTATACAACTTCAGAATTCATCGTAGCATATTTGAAAATAGAGCAAATTATGAGGAGAGGAGCTTTGTACTGCCTTTTTTGAATCGATACTTTTTCCAATACCAAATAAGAGTAAAGTGTCGATGCTTTTTTTTCAATCCCAAAAATGAATAAAGTATCGATACTTTATATTTTCAATCCCAAAAACGAATAAAGTATCGATACTTTTCTTTCGATGCCATATTCAAACTCGAGATCTCTATAAAATTGCTATTTCCTTACATGATGCTGATGTTCCAAAAATTTTATCAGTATTTAATAAGATTTAATGTATTTTAGGTATTGTCTTGCGGCGAAAAAGAAACTAGGATATTCTAGGTAATTTTATGGTACTTTTATTTAAATACTTTTATAATTAAGCATCGAAGTTAAATTTTCAGTATTTTTTTTATATTTGCAGCTTATTTTCCTTTGATATCATAATATGCAGCTATAGTATTAGGTGCGTCCTGGCCATAACGTATATTCGAATTATATAGTAATATATCCTTCTTTTTTAAAAAGAAATATTCACAGTTGAATTTTGGCACACTGTTCGAAAAATTTGATGACATAATACGCGTCAGGCTGTATTTAAAACAACAAATAAAAAAATAGTACTAGTACTCACAAAGCGCTATTTCATTTTATTTATTAAATTGGCAAAGGCGTCATCAATTATACACTATGTCCAAAACTAAGCCATCCGTCAATTTAATAGTCTGTCAACTCACTCTAGTTAAGCAAGTTTAAATGACAGAAAAGTTTTCGTGAGATACCAGCGAGTTCGAGTTTTTAGAAACTCACAGAGTGACGAAAAAAGTGATAAGGGAACATTGTCACCCGTCATTAGAGATACGTGGAATAAACGAGCTTTTTAGAATAAGATATAAAATTTAAGCACTTTAACCAGTAATGCTCTGCAAAGATATCCAAACTTCATCAGCAACATATGGGCAAGTAAATACATTTAATTTATTTTGGTTTATTGACGTCACAGGACAACAATTGGGAAAGACTCCCCCTACTTTCATCATTAATCACGTTCTCCATGTTAGCATTTAAAATAGAAACGGCGTGTGTGAGGGAGGATGATTGCGTGCATAACATTGGGACAAGAATTACGGATTGACATATTTGGTCAAACGATATCGAGGAAAGGCAATGCTATGAAAGCAATCCACAGATGTGTCAAATTTGTCTGAAGTGTTGTTGTGGAGAGAGAGAGAGAAAATAGAGTTCTTTATATTCTCTGTTGAACGACAAGTTGCCCCATTGTATCTGCAGAAAAAAGCTTTCAATCTGTGTGTCAACATTCTTCATACTAGATCTTCATTTTGATGGGCTAGTCCAGGGGTCTGCAACCCGCGGCTCGCCGACATATTTTTAGTGGCCCGCTGGCTCATGAAAAATTACAAATTGTTTCTCATAAAAATACACTCCTTTCAAATCCCAAGTCTATGTATTTTATTTTATTCTGTTCACATTTTCACATTTAGTAATAAATATCTTAAAATGCTAGAGAACTAAAATAACTCGCGGTCTTCCCTCAATCGTGTTTTACTTTAATCAGTGGCGCACCCAGGATATTCCCAACGGGAGGGGGCCCAGTGGTGCGACGAATTTTTGGTGGAAAAAATGGCCAGGGGCCATATCAACTACGATTGTTTTTTTGTGCTCATTTGTCATTATTAAATAACTAATAATTCTACAGTGCAAGATACTCAAATAATTAAAAATAGTAGTAGATTTTGTTTATACAATTCTACAATGGCCAGCCCTTGTCTTCCAAAAAAAAAATTACTGTTTTAGTAATAGGTTGAAAAATAGCCCTATTGTGCAAAACTTACTTTTGCTTGTCCTCTGTCCACAACTTGATCTACTGAAGTCTTTTTTCCTCTTGTGACCTTTAAAAACTCATCGGTTTTGTGAACTGAATCCTTACGATAGAATAAAGTTCTGTCTTAATGTTGACTGAACTTCTCCAAGGTCTTCCAGTTAATAAATAGTTTTGAAACCTGTTGATCTGAGGATTATGTCGATCTTAAACTGACTTCATGGGGTGAAAAGAGAACACAAAAAATTTGCTATAGACACTGTCTTCTACCTTTGGGTAAGCTAGATAGTTATGCTTACTCAGTTCAGAAGAGCAGAACTTCCGACTGTGGTGAGATTTTCCTTGACTTTATACAGCACTTGTGTGACGGTAGTGAGAAAACGCAATTTGTATATGGCTACCACAGACGTTTTAGTACCGTTATCCTATCTTCATCAGTGAGGTTAGATTTCTTGACATAATTAAAAATATCTGCAGTCAGAATTTCCATTCCCACTGTTTTAGTCTACTTTTACCTCCTGGAAAGCATTTGAAGACAGCCCCTAGCCACTGCTGTTGCCTTACTCAACAGCAATCTCATCAATGTCACAAGAGTTTAGGAAAATATCGTTGGGATCATCACTAATTTCAATTTGAGTACTTTTAAAAGAATAATTTCAGTGTCTGTTGGCGTAATAACTTTTCACTTTCTTTAGCCTATGGTGGGTGGCGGGCCCCTCGGCTTCCTGCGAGGGTGCTCCAGTGAGTTTAATTTTCTTACTTATATCGATATTAAAGGTAGTTTTATTGATTTGCAGTGTAACAGTGATTTTAAAACAAAATTCAGCTTACGACTCACTGAATTTTATTCTAAATACATCGATAAGAACATCTTCCCAACCATCCGACTGCATGCTCCGAAAACGATATCACTATTCGGGAACATACACGTCTGCGAACAACTCTTTTCAAGATGAAGTTAGTAAAATCAAAAATTAGGACCAGAATAACCGACGTCCACCTTAAAAACACTCTTAGGGTTGCAACGTCAAAAATAAGATATGACAGGCTTGTTAAAAATAAACAGTGCTATAAATCTCACTAAAAGGTTTGATTTCGCTTTATATATTAATAACTAAAAGTATTGTAAATTTTTTTTTTTTGCTTCCATACGTATTTTATGCTATTATATATGTATATTCAGTTCCAGCAGCGGATCCAGAAAATATTTTCGGTGGGGTGGGGGCAAATCAATATCAAGATCTAAAAAAAAAAAGACAAAAGCGAATTTAGGGGTATTACCCCCTCCCCCAAGCTCAACCTTTGTTCAGTCCTAATATTGCCGGTACAGTAGTGCGGCCCGCGAATCAACAGGAATAAACAAAATTGGCCCTTAGACTGAAATAGGTTTAAGACCCCTGGGCTAGTCGAAACTTTATTTATCATTGTCTTTGGTCCCATTCGACTGTGGAAGTAAAAGTTGCATGTGTTATGTTAGTTGCTCATAAAAAATCATAATTATATATTGCTTCGAACAAACACTCGATAACTAAACGAGCCCATCGACGGAAATTAGAATGGAAATGGGTTTCCAGCTTTGTCAAGAAGTAGGAAAATATTATTCTGTGAATTGACACGCGCGACAAGACAGCCTGCTTGTAACAGACAACGTTATTTCCAAAGTCATTTTCAAAAATCAGCAGGCATATCAATTTAAATCTTACATTGCATGAGGGAATAAAACAGATGTAAACTTTATCCTCTGCAGGTGGATCTTAGCGTGAATGAAAATCCTTTATTTAAAACAATTCCTTCAATTTCGCGTCGATTTGTCGGATCCCCTGGGCTCAATTTCAGCATTATCTTGTAACTAAATAATTGTTTCACGTATTTCAGTATGACAGCATGGGCCACAATAATCCATTGGCTTCAAATTTTCTGGAAGTAACTCATTTGGAGGTCTACCTCCGGCTTCGATAAGTATTATTTAAGCTTAAGATTTAATGAATTTCCAGTAAACGTATCAATGCTTACATATTCTAAATCTACATAGAAATAAAAGAAAAGTTAACTAATGTGTCCTCTAATTCGATGAAGCCTTCGAGACGCGGATGTTCATCTCTTACTGGTACTCGAAAGATGACATTTACAGCTACATTTGTTGAAAAGGGCATGACAATTTCAATTTAAAAATTCATTGCATCGAGAAATACCATCTTTTAATAGTTAATAACGGTTAAATTAAAACCGGCCTTTGAGAATTGAAATAAGAAGATGCGATTATTGCTCACGCTGTGAAAATGAGGCCCGGGGGCAGTGATGTAGGAAAGGAAGGGGCACAGAGGGCTCCAGCCCCCCTTCCACTGGATGTCAAGCACATCATTTTCTATAACGCTGTATCGTATGACATTCTTTAAGCTACCTGAGCCCCTTCCCATAATTTTTGAATTGCTGCGCCGCTCTCCAGAGAAGAGTAGAAGCAATGGCTAAATGCATCCTAATTGCCAGATTTTCATTTACGAGCGGGTTTTAAATTCTAGAATGTTGAGACGTTTGTAAGTGGTTCAAGGCTCACATTAGTTCTTCTGGCTCGCTTCAATAAGATATTGTAGGATGTAAAACTGATATAAACAATTTCCTGAAATGTGCAACCACACAAAAACCATCAATTAAGCTTTGAACGGATATCGATCATGAGCTGGCTTATCAATGCGATCATTCCTCTCAAATGTGGGAAGTAATATCGTCATACAGATAGTTGATAAAACTATATTTTTTGTCCAATATTTGAGGTGACTTTTTCTCTTCAAGGAAATAACCTGGCAAAGATATGAAAATGCTTAAAAGGGTAAATTTTCAGTAAATATAGAAATTTAATACTTCCCAAATTTTCTTAAAGATTTATATGTATCTGTGTAGCAACCGTCCTTCTATCCCATTCTGTACCCCTTAAGAAAGTTCACATATTATTTTTAAAATTTTCAACAACTATAACACAAATGTTGTTAAACAACTATAATAAAATGTTGTTAAACAACTATAATACACAACCTCATTTTTTTACGTCAGTCAAGAATGAACAAAATGAATCTCCTCTATGAAATAAAAGCGTAGTAAAATTTTAAATACAAAATATTACATTAAAAACAAATTATCAAAAATATATAAATTTATTTAAAAATAAGAGGCGATTCCGTTTTATCCTTAAAAATGTACACTATTGGCAAGAAATTATTTCACATTATTCTAAAGAAATATAGTCGTAGTGTTGCAGAAAATTTTCATTATATCTGAAACAAAATTATTATCACATATACATTCCCGAAGTGAAATTGTTATTATCATAGAAAATGCTTATAAGCGTTAGGAATTATAATCCAACGCGATTTAATATAAACTGCGATAATCTAATATAAACTTATGTATTTTCAATGTATTTTTCGATGATTTTTCGATGTATGATTTTAATATAAACTACAATTTAATTTTTGAAAAATTAAATCGCAGTTTATATTAAAAACATACATCGAATTTAAAGACGCCAGTATTAGCAGAAAATCGAAAAAAATTATTCAAAATTGAGAATTTGGGGAAATGTTTTAAAACATACATATTATATGAAAGAATATAGGTATTTTTTTGAGAATACTGAAAGCATCACTTCACCGCTTTGACTAATAATGTTGGTTAACAATGTAAGTTTAAATTTCTTTATATACGAAGAGTTTGGTATATCTTTCTTTAATCGTTTTATTTACAAGAAAATTTTCTACTAAATATAAGTACTTCAATATTTCTTGGGCAATTTTGTTCGGATTTTCAAAGATGAAAATCACATAAATTAGTTGCTTTTTAAATTAAGATTAATTGCCATAGGCAGCGCAGGCACGATATGACTATCCAGTGGAAAACATTAGTTATATGTTAAAAGTAGTAAGAACATCAATATAGGAAGCGTAGTTTTGGATGTTTAAGGGAAGCGTTTCGATGCGTTTCAGACAAACGAAGACGTTCACTATAGTCCTTTCGTCTCAAGCTGATGTTAGTCATATGGGAGCTGCGCCACCGATCAGCGAAAATTATAGTAAGCGAAAAATGAATAGAACAATTAAAAGGAGTGGTTCATTAATGGCTGAACTTTAATATGACCATCCGCGCGTGATTGAAGTTAGGAGTAGTTTTATGGTCATTCACAATATTATTGAGTATACATTAATGTGCAAAACTTACAGAAAATTAAACTCTAATGGAGACCTAGATTGGCAACCAAAGAAGGAGCTTTCTTGAAGAATTAATCATTCAGGGTTCGCTAACGTTTTTTCTAATTTAATGATAATTCTAACGATCGCTGTTACGGTTCGTGGGGTGGGGGGACTATTTTCTAGCTCAAAATAGCCGGAGAAAAGAAGACTATGTATTCATTCAGGCGCGCGCTCAGATTAAGTGCGCGGTCAAATTTTTTTTTCCAGCAATTATGAGCCGATGTTATGCCGATTTAGCCGATTAAGCCGATTATGAGCCAGTTTTAGTTTGAACATTAACCGTCAAATGCCAGACTTCACCCAAAATGAGTATTTCTTCTACAACCTTTTTAATTTAATTAAGTATCCCCCCGCTTTAGTAAGCGTAAATACGAAAAAGAGACCACGTCTGACTATACTGAACGGTCTTAACATGGCTTAACGGTCAAAGTATTAAAATGATAATCCAGCGATCACAGGTTTGGGTCCAGCCCGAGTGTTTGATCAATATTCTTTTCTCCGGCTATTATGGGCTAGAAATAGACTCTAGTTTGTACCCTATCGTGGAGTGTGTTAAAGCTAATTGAGATTGGCAAGCAACAGTGTCTTCGTTAAACTTGGAAGTGTGATTCTTCTCCCAGCAATGTGGTGCAATCGAAAATTCCTGGAATTCTTCATTTTCAATACATCTTTCACGCTCTTTTAATCAGTGTTTCAAATGAAGCTTAGTCTGACCGATATAGAAGCGATTGCATTCGCAAATGCCCTAGTAGAACAGTTTCCAGCGTCAAAGTGAATAAGAACATCATTTTTGAACTGGGAAGTTTGTTTCTCGTTAACTGGGATAAGTAACGAGAATGTTTTATTTATTTCAATTTTCACCATAGGCTTACTCGAGGGCAGATAGGGGTCATAACCAATTCACCAATATAAAACGATTTTGTATATGTCTATATATGGAGCTGTAGTCCTATAACCCCCCCCCCACCTTCTTTATGAACTTTCTTAGTACAGCTGCGATGTTTACTATTACAACGGAAATTTTAGGAAGTTTAATATTAATTAAATATTTAATAAAACAATGTCTTAACTTTGCCATCAATTATTGATATTGGGAAAGAAACATTAATATCAGATGCTGAAGTCAGTTGCGGTTAATTATATCAGGTTTTAGCAAATATAGGGGTAATTGAAATCGCAGTATCAAGTGTACGTTGAACAAATCATCTACATGCATAGAAATGATCTGAACTGACTCTCAAAGGCTTAGAAAGATGGGAGACCTTCGGGAAAGTTGAATAAAATTTTCACTGCTAGATAAATAACGCTACCCGAATTTTGATAATGAATGAGGATAGACGATCAGAGACAAGGAATAATTTTCTCTGCAAAATTTACATTGGTAGGAAATGGAACTTCGGCATTTTAGATGAAGTTGCTACCAGACGAAGGTAATCTCATTACAAGAATGGATAAAATCGTTTCAATCCTAGAATACCCAAGTTCCGACCTGTCTCCTGGATGCACAATATCGGGAAAGAGGAAGAACTCGCCTTCCTTAGTTTAAAGAAATAAGTAAGAATTAAATAAATCTTAAATATTTAATCAAAAAATTTATTTTGAAAAAGTTTTAGAAAAACCAAAAAAATTTTAAAAGTACACTAAAATTCTCAGATGATTACATTTTATTAATTATATTTGTTCTCGAGAAGCAAATATGCAATATGGATGGATGGATGCATGCATGCATGCATGCATACCAATGTCTTTATCACGCACAATCTACACAGAAATTATTTATTAAAACAGTTGAATTATTGTTCAATTGTCAGCAACACTTTCAATGAAAAATAAAAATAATTGTCTTACTAAACTGGAAGCGAACAAGATTTATTTTTATCTAAAAAATTTTTTACCCACAGACAACAAAATATTTGCATGCAAAAACGTAACTAGTACTATAGCTAATAAATTCGTATTTTAGTGTTTAAAAGTCAGAAAAGTGCAGAAAGTCAGAAAAAGGGGGCAAGTTCAAACAACATTGTCGCTCAGATTAAGTAAAAATTGCCCACTGCCTAAGTACTAACATTTTATTTTGATATGAAATGTACTTTTGTGATAATTTTATACTTTAATCTTACTTTTGTTTATAAGAACTAGGAAAAAAAATCAAAACTACTAACATAGCCGTAAAGAAATTGCATTAAAAAGAAAATTAAGTAATTTTCCTCCATCTTATACATCCAAGAGTTAATATAAAATCTGTACAATAACATGTTGTACTGGAACCTATTGAAAGGTTGTTCAAGAAGTATATTAGTCTTTTGTGTGTGTGTGTGTGTGTGTGAGGAACGTTAATCTAGTTTTAAAAGTTCTCTGTGTATGGGGATCCCGTTCAGTAGAAGCAAAAATATAAACGAGAAACAATAATATAATTGGCAACATGTGTGGTGTATTTGGTAAAAACGCAATATCACAATCCTTGGAATCCTATTAATCATAGAAGGGTTCCCAAATGGAGGTTTAAAACTAAAGATTTTAAGATTAATTTACTAACAAGATAGTAAGTTTAATGACTGAATAGTCAAACGTCCGGCGTTAATTGTAATAATATTTAATGAACGAAATGGTTTGTATGAAATTAGAGTGTTAAATAAAACATGATAAGGTGTAATATATGGTATAATGAGGTGTAAAATACAACATAATGATTCGTAAAATATAGTACAGCGAACACTCAATTAAGCTTTACAAAACTGCCGTGATGATTTTAATAGAGGTAAAGGAAGTCTGTGAGAGAGAAGTATTTTCTTGCCCGAAAGTTCCGTGAGTTCATTGGCATTTAAAACAGTTCTGAAGCCCTAAATCTAGAGAGGCCCGCCCTCTTGGGAAGCGGCAACTATTTCTGACGATTCGCTTATTATAGTTGCAAACTCCACAGCACTGGCGATACAACAGTTACCAATAGATAAAACGCGCTATCGAGAGTTGGAGGAGGGTCAGCACAGTAAAAGCACGCCTCAAGTGAGCGAGAACCACACCCTGTTAATGTCATTATGGCCATAGGGGTTTGTTTCCCCCACGCACGCAAGTCCCTGATGAATCTTTCCCTATCCCCTTAGCGAATATAGAATCCCCCCTCCCCCCAATTTAATTGGAGATAATTGCTTGGTATTTTGTTTGTGCTGCAGCATACAAGGAACAGTCCCATTCATTTATTATTCATAACTTTGCAGGGAAGTCTTGCAAAGACCTAGCTCCGAGGGACGAACCAATTAACGGGATGGCCCTGTTTTGAGCCTTCAATTATTTACGAAAATTCTCTTCCAAACTTGGTCATTCCCGCCTTCCTGCCAAGAAGATGAAAAGTGCTCATCAAGATGCATTGAATGCGACTCATACCACCTTTCGCAAATTAAGAACAGGTCTTTAACGGCTCGAAGGTTCAGCTCAGCGACACAACATCTAAGGAGTCACGAAGGCGCACGTCTTTATTTGTGTTCAGCAATGTAGAAGTGGGCTTAATTTTTCGAAGTTGTAGTGTGTCCTGAAAATTGTTTCGGATTTAGGTCTTAAACGTATCACCATTCTAGTACGGAATCATTAAGATTCCTTTTCAGGTCCTTCTGATTAAATCTGCAAGCTAACTTCGAAAGGATCGAATTAGAAGGTTTATACGTTAGTGTGTAGTGGTTTGTAGATCAGGTGTTAAGCCGCTCTATATTAGATGGTCCAATGAACAGTCTTCAAGCGTATAACTCAAGCTGATCCATGGTAAATTTCAGCTTCCAGTTTCTAACGTATTTAATACCATTAAATAATTTTAACTCTTTAAATACTGGAGGAATTTTCAGGTACCTTGTTTTGTTTTTTTTGTTTTGTTTTTTTAAAGAAGTCCAGGCCTGGAAACTATAGAATACCCGTAGTATATTATTTATTTCAAGTCCCAAAAGATTTGCTCTCATGGTTGGAAATAGATAGTGTCTAAAATAAGACAGATGACTTAACGTAAGCTTCGTACCATAATATATTTACGCACGGCAAAACTAATTAGAATTCAAGCCCTATCCACTGACCAGAAATTATGGCAACGATTAAACAACATATAATAGATTATTCGATGATACGCTATATATATATATATATAAATAGTATGGATAATAAAAAGTATGAAGAAAGGAAGAGCCCCTGGCGATGATGGCATTACATTAGATATCCTAAAAGAAGCTGGAGAATATGTAGAAGACATACTTGCAAAATTCTTTACCAAATGTCTTAACAGCGGTAACATACCAAACCAATGGGATTCTGCAACAGTAATTCTTTTGCATAAAAAAGGTGATAAAGAGGATTTGAAAAATTACCGACCAATTAGCTTGTTACCTGCTATTTATAAAATCTTCACAAAAGTTCTAACACATCGCCTGCAGAAAAAATTAGATGCAGCTCAACCAAGAGAACAAGCTGGATTTCGAAGTGGATTCAGTACAGTGGACCATATTCAAGTATTAAGAGAATTAATTGAAAGAACACATGAATATGAACTTCCATTGTGTGTTGCATTTATTGACTATGAGAAGGCCTTTGACTCTATAAAAACATCAGCAGTCATCAACTCTTTAAGATCAACAGACATTGAGGATGTGTACATTGACATGGTGAAACGTGTGTATAAAAATGCAAGTGCAAAATTTCGGTTACATAAAGATACCAAAACTATCAAACTTGGCAAAGGGGTGAGGCAGGGAGATACCATTTCTCCAAAACTTTTTACTTCTGCTTTACAGATGATTTTTCAGCTGATAAATTGGAATAACAAGGGAATAAAAATAAATGGTGAATATTTAAATCATCTGCGGTTTGCTGATGACATTGTTATTTTTTCAACGGACCCATTAGAACTCCAAGACATGGTACAAGAGCTCTCAACTAGAAGTGAAGAAGTTGGACTCAAGATGAACCTACAAAAAACTAAGATCATGTTCAATAATTTTGTAGAGGAAACAAAAATACAAGTTGACAACACTGAGCTAGAAATTGCTGATTCATATATTTACCTTGGCCAGCTGATTTCAATGGATGGCAACATTATGAAAGAACTCAACAGACGTATTAAACTTGGCTGGAGTGCATTTGGAAGAAACAGTTTTATCCTGAAGGGGAAATTGCCTTTATGTCTAAAAAGAAAGGTCTTCAACCAGTGTGTATTGCCAGTCCTCTCTTATGGATCAGAGACATGGAGTCTAACAGTTGGAGCAATACGAAAGTTACAGACAACGCAAAGGAGCATGGAGAGGTGCATGCTTGGAATAACTAGGAGAGATCGAAAAAGAAACACTTGGGTGAGAGAGCAAACTAGAGTAGAGGACATCATTGTTAAAGTAAAAGGACTGAAATGGCGATGGGCTGGGCATATTGCAAGAAGAACTGATCAACGATGGACAACAGAAATTCTGAACTGGATTCCAAGAGACCACCGAAGACCTAGAAAACGTCCTCAAACTAGATGGGTGGATGAAATAAGAAAACAGGTTGGGGTGACGTGGAAGCGAATTGCTCAGGATAGACTTGTGTGGAAAGCATTTGGAGAGACCTTCATCCAGCAGTGGATAGATAATGGTTGAATATGATGATGATGATATATATATATTAGATTCATGACAGTAGTCCCAATATAGGGTTCGCGACAAGCATATAAAGAGTTCGCCATAATTTCACGTGGAACAAGACTTTAGTTTTTGAAATTTTATTAATAAGATGCTTGGTTTTCTTCCGTTGTACTGACGAACCTCGCTAACGCAAACTACTTTTAACACGAACTGCTTATTAAATTCACGTCAAATTGTATAAGAATTCCTGTGCTTTTAGTTTCTTCAACATGAACACGGTTAAACACGAAATACCGTTTAACACGAACTGATAATCAGTGACTCTTGGAAAATCCCTTACGCTTAACACGAACAACATGCCCTTTTCCAAGTCTCTCGATAATTGTCTCCCTCCCTCTCGAATTTCTTTTTTGCGAGTTCTGTCCTTTCTCTGAAATAGAGAGTTCCATAGAAAGCCAAAATAATAATATATTTTAAAAGAAATATCTTTTGTTCTGATAATTTTACAACAAAAATCGGCAACCTACAACACGCGTGCTTTATTTGGCACGGGGACTATATTTCGACTCTGAGCGGAGTGATTTAAAAGTAAAAATATTATTCCAAATAATGATGTTGTTAGTCAGAGAAACTATTGTATTTTTTTTTTCTTCAAATGAAGTACATTCCAGTTTTCCAAACAATAAATCTGCATTCAGACTGACCTCGCGAACGACGTTAATTATATTTTAATCAGCTAGGCCAGTTGTTCCCAACCTTTTTCAAGCCGCGACCCACTTTTATAGTAACCAAGTAATTCGCGACCCCCTTTATAGTAACCAAAAGATCTGCGACCCCTCTGTCCGCCGCCGACACATTTGTATAATAAAAGCATTTTTAACAAAGTAAAGAAAACACATTAGATATAGAATTATATTAATTATATATACTATATCAATTATATATATATATATTATATTAATGCACATTATAGATGTAAAATTAATAATCATTAGTGGAATATATTGCAATGTAACCATGTTGAAATATAAAAAGGTTGGAAATATTTGGTATGAAATTCCTTATAAAAATAATTGCAACTAAAAATAATTGTGGCGACACCCCCACCCCAAAAATCTGTTCGCGCCCTTGACGGCCGTGCACCCCCAGATTGGGAACGACTGAGCTAGGCAGTGATCGTGTGAGGTTCGTTCCGTGAGTTCTTAATACTGTCAAAATGTCTTCTGCAAACAAGTAGAAGTTTGATATTTGTTATTTTCAAAACCCTTGAATTTGTAAATACGCATTGATACAGTAAAAGAATTGCGGTGTTTGAGCTCTGTATTATTGAACTGTTGACAATAATGCGCCTAGTGCAGGACCGTGTTTATGGTGTTAGCGGCCCTGGGCGAAACAGATTTTAGCGGTCCTCAAAAATGTTTTAACATAACACAGCGATAAAAAAAAATAACCAGGCTTTGTCGTTGCAAAATATAGGTTTTCGCTGGTCCAAACGCGAAAGGTAAGTAGAAGTTAATGAAATGGAATTAGAAATAGGAGATAGAACATAATTAATCGAAATATAGATTATTATAACATGCGAATTATTAGAATTATAAAGAATTAATGAAAAGCTATGAAAATAGTCACCTTTATTATACTGTACAACTTGCAATTTTAATTAATAACTTTAATAATTTAATAATTTGATAATATATATAATTTAATATTATAATAATATAATAATAATTTAATATTATAATATTAAATAATTTAATATAATAATTTAATATTATAGTATTAAATAATTTAATATTATAATATTAAATAATTTAATATTATAATAATAATTTAATATTATAATAATTATAATATATTAATATAATATAATTTAATACTAATTTTAATAATTTTCAGCCTTTTGTGCAGCGAAATTTGTCTATTAAATGTGAAAGCTAAAAGAAAACATTTTCAATTGAAATAAGAGCTAAAACGATGAGACAGGAATCAGTTATAGTAGACCTTAAGTACGTTTTAATAAGTTTCAATTTAGAGCACGAACGTTTTGCTAAGACTACAGTAATAGCGATCGGATTGTTGGCAAAATTCCGAGAGTGATCGCAATGTTTGGTAAAGCGTCCTGGAAACCGTTTTCAAGTACACAATTTAGAGCACGAACGTTTTGCTAAGACTACAGTAATAGCGATCGGATTGTTGGCAAAATTCCGAGAGTGATCGCAATGTTTGGTAAAGCGTCCTGGAAACCGTTTTCAAGTACACTCTATAACAAAAAAATCCACTCACCAAGAAAGAGTTGTCCGATTGTAATGAAATTTCGTATGCAAAGACATTTTGACCGAACATGCAAATGATTAAAATTTGGTGTCCAATGAATGAATAGCGGGAACTCCAGCGCATCGGAACTGCGCATTCAGCAGGTGTATATAAGGAGCGATTCTCAATATGTGGTCAAAATTTCTGTTGCATTTTGACTGCGGATATCTTACGTCGACTGTAACAATGCCTCGCCGAAAGATTCGTGCTCATTACGAGCATATGTCAGAGTTTGAAAGAGGTTGTGCTATCGGATTGAAAGAGGCTGGTTGGACGAATCGAAGAATCGCTGGACATGTGGGTCGAAGCGATGCGGCGATTGGACGGTGCTGGCAAGAGTGGGTCAACAACGGCAGATGTCAGCGTCGGGACGGCAGCGGTCGACCTAGGGCCACAACAGAACGGGAAGACAGAGCAATTGTCAGAGCAGCTGTCACAGCACCGGATTCGTCGTTATCAACTATCCAACGTGTGGCCCGCACACATGTGTCCAACATGACCCTCTGCAGACGACTGAGAGAGCGGAATTTACGCTCGCGCCGACCGTTACGCCGCTTACCTCTCACGCCTTTACACCGTCAAGTCCGATTACAGTGGTGCCGGGCTCGATCAACTTGGAACTGCGCTGACTGGGGACGTATAGTCTTTAGTGACGAGTCCCGTTTCCAACTGTGTCCTGACGACAACCGCAGACGTGTCTGGAGACGTCCAGGGCAGCGTGGGGATCCTGCCCTTACTATCGCACGCCACACATGCCCACAACAGGGCGTTATGGTCTGGGGTGCCATCTCCTTTGATAGCCGGACCCCTTTGGTGGTCATTTCTGGCACACTTACAGCACAGCGGTACGTAGACGACATTCTACGACCGGTTGTGTTACCGTTCCTTTTGCGACACCCTGGACTTACGTTTCAACAAGACAATGCCCGGCCGCACACGGCACGTGTTGCTATGAATTGTCTTCAAGCTTGCCCAACACTTCCTTGGCAAGCTAGGTCTCCTGATCTCTCTCCCATAGAGCACATTTGGGACGCTATGGGAAGGCGATTGCAACCATCCCGGAATGTTGACGATTTAGCCCGACAGTTGGAGACAATTTGGCAAGAAATTCCGCAGGACACCATCCGGGATCTTTATCAGTCTATGCCACGCCGGGTGACAGCTTGCATCCAGGCCAGAGGTGGACCAACGCCTTATTGACTTCCTCCCTTTGTAACGGTCAAACTCTGCAATAAATCATTCAATTGTTCTGAAATTTTAATCGTTTCTTTTTCTATGTATGTTCTTCACATCCACCAATTTTTATCGCAATCGGACAACTCCTTCTTGGTGCGTCGATTTGTTTGTTATAGAGTGTAAGTACTTAAGAATGATCAGTGGTGAAGAAGCTAGTGTTTCCGGAATCGATCGAATAAAAACTTGCAGTTCTGCGTACTAGTGATGAACGATTACGAAATGTTTTTACAAAAGAAAGAATCGCGATCAACTCGAATTTACAATCGAGTCAATGATCGAGTCGTGGAGCAACTTAACAATCGAAATGTTCGATGGTAATCGCCAGTCAGCTGCTCAATCACATTGCGCATGAAAATGGCTGGATCACACTGCTACGCACTTACTAGCACATGATGTTGTTGTCAATTTAGTGAGTGGATAGAGGTTTTTCAGACATTCGTCCATTTTCAGACATCAAGCTATTTTTTTTAGACATCTAGGCAAAAGAGTTATAGCATTCGTTTATAGACTTGTTGGAGAGCCTATGCAGTAGAACCCCAATTTAAGGAAATCCAAATAACCTGCACTTATTTGTTTATACGCGAATATTTATTTATTTATTTATTTATTGTAAACACACAAGAACTTCATTTTAATTCATTTTGTACGTATATGGCAACTAAAAAGTATCTACTTACTATCTCTGTGCCGATTTTATGTGAAATTCATTCATTATTGTTACAATTCCTTATGAGATTCATTACAATTCCTTATGAGATTCATTACAATTCCTTATGAGAATTATCGTATACAACATCGTATCGAGTTATTCAAAATTAGACCCTTGGCATTTTAAGCTGCATTTAGTTTTAAAGTTATTTATAAAAATATTTAAATTATTTTTGCCGTTATAAGAAATGCACAATATATATATAGTACACGTTATAATATTTATATTCAAAAACATGACTGATAAAAATGCAATTACAATTTCGTTTTATCATTCAAAACAAACACTGGTCAAAGATCGTATATAAGTAAATAGAAATGGTAGTCAAATTTCCATAAACTTTTTATGCATGTATAATCTGATCTTGTTGAACATGAAGACTTAACGTAAGACAGATTAACTGTTAATTTTATGAAGTAGTTGCATACTAGCAAAGCGAAATATTGCTACGATGAAACAAAAACATGGTTAACAAGCGAAATAATCGAATTGTGCGAGTCAGCTTGCGTGTTTCCATTAGCCGGAAGGAGCGGCGACTGCTCGCTAACGAATTGCATCTGGACGAACGAGAGAATCGAAGAGAAGCGAGTCAGCCCAGCGGCTGATAGTTATAACCGAAAGCACAGCCCTTCGTTTACTGACGGCTGTGACCAGAAGAACTGATGACGTCAAACGAACGTAGTAGATACCCCGGTTGTTGAAGCGACCGCGAATTGACTTGAATCCGTGCATTTGCGTAAGGAACATTGTTTGCATAATTAATTGTTATTGCGTTATCATTACGGACTGTCCCATTTTCAAAGACAGGGAATTCTCACCCCGCTCTCTGTCGTTCCTTGTCCCCTTTTCCCCGAAAACTTTTTTTTTTTTTTTATTTTTAATAAAATCAAAAGCCAAAGATGCTTCTTCTCGTTTCACTATCGCGCAAAGTCTCTTTCAATAAAAGCCCGTTCTCCAAACAGAGCGGAGATTTCACCACCACGCAAAATATTTGAAGGAACGAAACGCACAATTCTCGCACTGCTCACTGTAGTCTGGGGTTTGGTTCTCTAGGCCTTAAGAGGTTTGGATTCCTCAGAAAATTGTAGGTCCAGAGGTTCGGATTCCTCGGAAAACAGTAGGTCCCGATGCAGCATGACCATTGTGGTCCTTGAGCCGTAAAACCACAAACAAACAAACGCACAATTCTTCTCTTAAGTTAAATTAAGTTCTTAATATTGGGCACATGGGCCTTACGTTGGCGCAATAATCACGCGTTTGGCGATCACGCAATTATTCCGTGTTGATTTCATCCGGTACCTAACGTTTGCTAGGTTTTTCGACAGACCCGCACTCCGGGGTCTGATGCCTTAGGCAAAAGAGATTCAGATTTCTCGACAAACTGTAGGCCCTAGCATGACATGCCCTTGGTTGTCCTTGCACCATAAAGCACGAACAAGCCTTATGGCGGGGTAGCGGTAACGCGTTCGTCTATCGCGCCTTTAACTCTGGTTCAATGGTGCCCTAGACCTCGTGCCATTTATCTGCCTACTATAATCCGGGACATGACTCCCTAGGCAACGGAGGTTCGGATTCCTAGGACAACTGTAGGTTCCAACACAGTATGACTTTAGCTGCCCTTGCGCCGTAAAACATAATCCAACAAAATGCAAATAATTCGATCATATGGTAATCTACACATATTGTCTTGAAAGACGTAGTTGGAGATGACAAATGGTAGATCACAATACCGTAAAAAATGTACTACACTACTACCCCAATGTCACCTGTACGCCGATATTTTTTTACGTCTTACGATGGCGTTGAGGTGACGTGTCCGTCCGTCGTGCCTTTAACTCGGTTTTGGTTCAAATGAAACAATAGAACGCATTTTTTCTGGGCACCGTAGTCTCGTGTCTTAGGCAACGAAGATCCAGATACTTTTGAAAACTACAGGCTGCATGACCTTAGATATCCTTGCGTCGGAAAATACAAATAAATGATTTTTTTTTAAATAAAATTACTGAAATAAAAGCAACTTCCTTGAAATCTGGTGGTTATAAGTGTAAACGCACTTTACCTGATGGTGTTAAAAACTTGATTTTGTTTTGTTTTGAAATTTACGTCTTCGGTGGTCCAAGGCATAGAAAACTGGAGCGTGAGCTTACTGGGCCGTTCGAATCAATCTTAAATTTACGAAATGAAGAAATAACTCTGAAGTTCACCGTGGCGTTACTTAAATATGGGGCCCATGGCAGAGTATTAAGTAGTTCGCAGGGTCTTCAGGAAATATTGGAAGAAACAATAATGAAATAACGTATGTAATAACACAGCTCGTCTTGCCCAAACTGGTTTTTTGCACGGGAAAAACCAGTTACGGCAAGAAGCCCTTCCCTAAACTACAATGGAACAACCCGTCTGGTAATCTCTGGTATCAGGCGTCAGGTCTGCGCGAACGTACTATGTATCGCGGTTTAGATGCCACGTCTATTCTGTCCCAGAAACCTCATGGCGCAGTCTAGGGACATTAAATATATAAATGCAAAACACAAATAACAAAGGTTGCCAAAACTCGATACGTGTATTGTATTTGTGAAAGAAGCGGGGAATTCTGTCATCCAACCCTTTGTTTTAGATTATTTTATGGGCCAAGGATAACAAAGACTATGCGGCTCTAGTACTAATACAAGGTTGGACAATGATTCAGAATAAGTAAGCTAATGGGATCGACGCAACAGTTCGCATGGGCGCCGTTGGTGGAGGGGGACAAGGGGACCCGTCCCCCAATGATGGCATTAAGTTTTCATGCCCCCCCCCTCTCCAATTTCAAACAAAAATTTTATAATAGGTAGCGTCGTTCAAAATTTATTATTTTTTTTTAATCTAAGGAGTGGTTATATTTTTCGGCGCAGTGTATTTAGTGAGAAATAAAAAAAAATGCACTTTGTCATTTGATGTAATTATACCTTTTGTTGGATTGTATTACAAGGTCGTAGCAGGATTTAATTTCGAGAGTTCAACATTTTTAACATATATCGATAAAATCGCATTTTAAAATTTAACCGTACCTACAACTGGCACAACTAAAGTCTGCCTTCCACTGGTATACTGTCCCCGTATTTTTATGCCGTCGGCGCCCACGAAATGCGCAATTTATAAATTGGGGGTTCGTAAAAAATGCGGGCGTCCATTATATAGGAGCCGTTCAACTATTACGTAAGCACATTTCTGGCAATTTTATACTCCCCTCCCCCTTGTAAGAAAAAATAAGCAAATGCCTAACCCCTCTCCCATGCTTATGTAAGATTTCGGTTTTCTAATTTTTTAGTTACTAATATTGTTAAAACTATAAATATTATACATATATTATTAAACTGTATATAGTATACATATTATTAAACTATATATAGTATACATATTATTAAACTACATATAGTATACATATTATTAAACTATATATAGTAAGCCATATTATTAAACATATATGGTATACATATTATTAAACTATAAATGATGATAACATAATATTCTATTATAAAGTATTTTATCACATTACGTTTTAATAGGCCAATGTAAGTAAATAGTGGATAAATAAGAAGTTGATCTGATAAAATGCATTTATTAAAAATAATACGTTCGTTTTAATTTAAAAATATTAGAGGGGCCACGGGGAGTATAGAAGGTAGCCTCCTAGCGAATAAGGGTTAATGGCCAGCCACTGGATTAAATAATTAAATATTTAACTGCGATTACGTTTATTTTATAACTTTCAGTTATAACTATGTCAGGGCGGCTATTATTTCCTGACTATGTGCTGATTTTATTATTTTCTGTGTCTTACGTAAGCATGGTCCAAACTCCCCTCTTTCACCTTTGTCAGCAAAAATAAGCAAATCTCTCCCCCTCCCCCAAAGATGCTTACGTAATACTTGAACGGCCCCATATATAATTAATAATATATAATTTATAACACTTTTGCATGGTTTATTTCTATTTCAAGGGTTAAAAAAAATCGATAGTCGTTATGGAATTAGTTAAATTAAAAAATACGATTTCAAATTAAAGAGGAGATTTTTTTTTTTGAAAGTCCTGCTAAAGGCGTTGTGTGTGAATTAAGCAAGCAGGTTAATTCCTAGGTTTATCCGTCTGGCGAAGATATGCTTGAGGACCATGGAGTGATTTCTCTTCGATGTTGGTGGATAAAACTCGGTCATTCCGTTTTTGCCATTGATTTTAATGGTAGATGTCGCCGTAGGAAAGACAGGGAAAGGGGTTGATTTGTGTGAGGGGAAGTTCTTCCAACGAAAGAACAATGGAGTCGAATGGGGAAAAGGAACCACCTTAAGGAGAAAGAATAAGGTAGTTTCCGAAACTGCGCCTTTAATTTGCCTTCCAGTCGATGGGTTTCGTTCACCACAAGCTATCAGCAAAAGAAGTAATTCTTGGCTTGGCCGCTATTTCATTAGAAAGGGACTTAAGTTTTCGTAAACTCTTAAAGTGAAACTTTCCTTAACGATATAAAAGTTTTATAACTTTATTTTCTGCCATTGTATATCCACTTTGAAGGTGGAGGTCTTTCCAAGTTGTTTTCGTGCATATTTATCTCGTGCTGTTTTTTTCCATGGTATCCCCTAACTGGTTTCGCTATTTTGTACACTCTACTTAACACAGTCAACCTTTCATTTGACTCCCATTATTCTAGATTTTGTGTGATGTATCGTGATTTGGAAGTAACACTAAAACCAGTTTACCCACAGTGTAATCTTGTGTGGGACGTGGAACACATAATATAACAAGCAAGTAAAAGAAAATTGCTTAAGGTCGATATTTAAATTTAGCGGGTTTCAATTAACATTAATCCGCAACTCTCTAATTCTCAAGTAACTCGGTAGGTTTTCAACGTTAACAACAACCATCATTATTGCATTTACGGAAGACCTTTACCTTGTCCTTTTTATTGCGTATAGACAGGCAGACAGGAAAGCCAAAAGCAATAGCGGGTTCAATATCTATTGAAACCCGCTAAAAAATCAAACCTGAGGTGTAGAAATAATGGGACTGTCTCATTTTATGGCGCAGTATAGCCCAGATGCTCTTGCGCCATAAAACATCCAAACAAACATTTTATGGAGAAACTTACTGAGATTTTACAGTATCAGTTTTTTGACACGTTTCCTAATTTATACATTCTGCTTTCAGATATTCATTACTTCCCCCCAGTCACAATAAAAGGCACAGTGCATTGAGTGGTTTGTTCAAGCAAATTGCCTTTTTTTTTTTTATCCTAAGCCAGAAGACGGAAAATTATCCATTCCCTTTCTTGCCGTCCAGTAGAAACAAGATTTCGCAATCCACAGGAAGGGAAAGGTGGTCTTAGAATTATCGGAAAATACTGTAGTTCAGGGGTCTTGAACGTTTTTCAGTCCAAGGGTCAATTTTGCTTATTCTTGTTGATTCGTGGGCAGCACTACTATACTGGCAATATTAGGGCTGAACAAAAGCCAATCCGGGGGGGGGGGGGGGTGGTGCCCCTGAATTTGCTTTTGTTGTCATTTATTTATTTTTTTAGATCTCTATATTAATTTGGCCCCACCCCCGAAAATATTTTCTGAATCCACCGCTGGAACTGAATATACATATATTACAACATAAAGTACGCATGGAAGCAAAAAAATTTACAACAGTTTTGGTTATTGATTTATAAAGCGAAATCAAACCTTTATAGTGAGATTTTTAGAGCTGTTTATTTTTACCAAGCCTGCCAGGTTTTATTTTTAACGTCGCAGCCCTGAGTGGTTTTAAGATGGATGTCGGTTATTCTGGTCTTAATTTTAGATTTTATTAACTTCATTTTTGAAAAGAGCTTTTTGCAGACGTAAGTTCTCACGAATAGTGATACCGTTTTCAGAGCATGCAGTCCGATGGTTGGGAAGATGTTCTTATCGATATATTTAGAATAGAATTCAATGAGTCATAAGTTGAATTTTATTTTAAAATAACTGTTGCACTGCAAAACAATAAAATTACATTTAATACCCATATACGCAAGAAAATTAAAGTCACTAACGCACCCTCGTAGGGGTCGAGGGGGCCGGCCCCCTTGGGGTAACGAAGTGAGAAATTATTACGCCAACGGATGCTGAAATTATTCTTTTAAAAGTACTCAAATTGAAATTAGTGATGATCCCAACGATATTTCCCTGAACTCTTGTGACATTGATGAGATTGCTGTTGAGGCAAGCAACAGCAGTAACTAGGGGATGTCTTCAAACGCTTTCCAATAGGTAAAGGTAGACAAAACTGTTGGAATGGAAATCCTGATTGCAGATGTTTCTAATTATGCCAAGAAATTTAACCTCACCATTCAAGATAAGATAACAGTGCTAAAAAATCTTTGGTAACCATATGCAAATTGCAATTTTCCCACGACAGTCACAATAGTGCTGTATAAAGTCAAGGAAAATCTCACCACAGTTGGAGGTTCTGCCCATCTGAACTGAGTAAGCATAACTATCTAGCTTACTCAAAGGTAGAAGTTAGTGCTTATTGAAAATTTTGTGTTTTCTTTTCACTCCATGAAGTAGATTTAAGATCGACATAATCCACAGATCAACAGGTTTCAAAACAATTTATTAACTGTGAGATCTTGGAGAAGTTCAGCCAACATAGAACTTTTCTCTATCATAAGGATTCAGTTCACAAAGCCGATGAGTTTTTAAAGGTCGCAAAAGGAAAAAAGGCTTCCGTAGATCAAGTAGTGGACAGAGGGCAAGCAAAAGCAATTTTTCCGCAATAGGGTTGTTTTCCATCCTTTTCTTTTTTTTTTTCTTTTTGGTTTTACGGCTCAAAGACTACAGTGGTCATGCTGCGCCGGGACCTACTGTTTTCCGAGGAATCCGAACCTCTTAAGGCCTAGGGAACCAAACCCCGGACTACAGTGAGCAGTGCGATCTTTATGAGATCTCTGAGTAAGCGTTCTTTGCACTGCTGGGAGTCGAACCCGGATTAGCGGCGCACTAGGAGAACGCGTTACCACACTGCGCCACCGCAGGGCAGAACCTTTACCTGAACAAAGATTCTCCTAATTACAAATTCTAATCTTTCTCCACAGATTAGAGATAAAAAAAAATCATAGAAGACTAAAAAAAAAAAAAACTACAAGATAAAAAAAAATCTTCAGGTAAGACGAAACGTGAAACGTAAACATTGCAATTTACATATATGGATTTAAAGATTAAAATTTAGCTTCAAATTATAATCAATGAATATTTAAGGTGTATCTTCATTTTTCAAAGTGTGCTCACATTTTTAAATAACTATTTAATAATTTAAAGATATACGGCACACGTTTAAAAAACACCAACAGAATATTAATGAAGTAGCTTATGTTCCACACACTTACATTTCAAGCCCAGAATGAATAAATTAGATACTTTCCAAAAATCATTCCACGTTAATTAAAATCATTTATAATATTTAAAAAAAACATCAAATACGGTTTACTTGTCAGCTATATTTTAATCCGCAATGCCTTCAATAATTTTTCACGATATCTTTATCCTTTTTCAGGGATGGATTGAGGTCTAGTTGGTATAACACTTGGGTTACAAGAACAAAGAGATCGCTGGTTTGATTCCAGACGGGGACGATGCCTTTTTCTTCTTTCCGACCCACTAAATCTCTTGATAGTGAGTCAGTGGGTCCCAGTTAGAACTGTAAAACATGGATGCCAAAATATCAAAAATTTCACCTCAAATAATTGATAATAATAGAATGAAGAGCTACTTTGCCGACTCAAAACGAATGTTATCGAATTTGTCATTTTATTTATCGTTAAATAGCTAATAGGAATTATGGTATTAAAGTAAGAATATGTATACAAATAATAATGAATAAATTATCAACCATAAAATGCGTATCCTCTACATGTTGCAGAAAAGAGGAGAAAGACTAAACAATAACAAATAAATTCGGTACAAAGAAACCGTGTCAGCTAACTTGTCAAGAGGCGAAGCCTTCTAAACAAAAGCACATATATCACCACCCAACAATTCTCGCAATCAATCACGAAGGAAAAATGTACGGGAGCAAAATGTCAATCTTTTGAGTAAGTGCGGTTTTCCGTTTTTGTTTCTAGAGTTCGTTTTTAGCATTTTTTTTATACATCCTCGTGCTTATATATTAAATATTTGTATCTTAACGTTGAACATGAATGTCATTTAGAATCTTCACTAAACAGATATCACTTTTCCCCCCTCCTCGTAAATAAAAGGAACCTCTACATTTAAATTAGATGTATAAGGACTACGCTTACTTAATACTTAACCCACGATCTTTACACGAGCTGGTTTGGGTTTGAATCCTAGTATGTTTGTCTGTTTATCGACCTAAGGTGGTTTGGAGATCAGGTTAAGCTATTCATCAAGTTTCATTTCGATCTTTGAGAAGATTTAGGCATTGAAACAAATTCAAGTGATATGTAAGGTATACTGTTACGCAGGGCCGTTTCTACCATTAGGCCGGGTAGGCGACTGCCTAGGGCGGCAAAATGGCAAAATAGCGTAAAAATTTTAATTTTAAGTCAAACAAAGAAAAAACTGAGCAAATGAGGAGAAAAAATGAAAAAGAAGAAAAATTAAAACATCGAATTGTTTTCAAAAGCATACGGAACAATTGACGAATGTAAAAAATTTTTTTATGTTTCATTGTTTAATTTTCCACACAAGTTCTTTTATATCTAATACATTTAAGCCTTCTAGCTCTGATAATACAACGTTGTGTTTTGAAATATTACTCCGTCAATATTACAGTTTTCAAAAATATAAAATGTTGAAATTAAACAATTATAACATGTAGCAATTGTTTTACTATTCACAATATTCTAATATTACAAAATAACTAATATAAGTTTAAAATATAAATATAATTAACGGGTTTAATGATTAAAAGTATAATAGAACATTTACATTGTTGTACCGCTGGATGTTGCTGGTGGTAAAAAAAGGCGAAAGAGTGATGATAGTAAAAGGGTGGGGCGGCAAAACACTAAGAAATGGCTCTGATAAGAACTACGCTCAATACTTATCTCACAAGCTTTACATGAGCTGGTTTGGGTTTGCATCCCAGTATTGTTGACTGTTTATCAACCTAAGGTGGTTTGGAGGTCACGTTAAGCTGTTGATCAAGCCTCAATTTGGTCTTTGAGAAGATTTAAGCACTGAAAGAAATGCAAGTGATACGTAAGGTACATTGTTACGTGAGCTTTGATAAGGTACGGCCAATTTGGCGAATCATTGGTCGGATAGCGCCAATTTGGCGAACCATTGGTCGGATAGCGCCAATTTGGCGAACCATTCGTCGGATAGCGCCAATTTGAGGTGAAGCATCCTCTTGCGACACTTAGACCATATGGTCAAAGTTGCGACACTGGAATTGTTCAAATATTGCGTAAGCAATATTTTGGCTATTTCAACTCCCTTCCCTAGTAAGCAAAAATTAGCATTGGTTAACATAGGAAAGTAAGACCAACGGCAACTCTCTACCCCGCAAAGGGTGCTCACGTAATGCTTGGACCCTCCCACTTCTGAAACTATCATGACGAAATAGAAAGATGGAAATGAAGGGTTAGTAATGAGTTCAGCCGTGATAGAATCTAGAACGAGTTTTTTTGAGAGAAAATTTAGGATATTATTAACTATCTGCAACAATTACATGACCCCATAAGAAAAGGTGAACCTGTGCCAAAAGGCTAAATCACTTTTGCATATTTATATTTTTGTTGCCTAGTTTGTACTAATGCAAAGTATAGGTTATCTGTGTCTACCCTGTGTGTGTTAGTTTACGTTATCATGCTGGCTTTGTTTTCTCCACATGTGTAAATTGCACTGTTTTGTAATTGTTTTTTTGCCTTTATACTTTCTAATTATAATTAAACGAGTTTCATTTTTTTTTTCACTTTACACGCCCCCTTCGTATTTCTTTGATGTACGAATAATACCCCCATCTTATTCAACAACGCATTTTACGCTGTAAATTCCAAATTAACATTAGGTTCGCCTTTATTCAACGACGCATTTTACGCTGTAAAATCCAAATTTACATTACGGTTCGAAGCTCAGATAGCTACATTCTAATTTGAAATAACACTGACTTATTTTAATTGAAATTCAGTCATGGAATATTAACATTATTCTGAGATTCATTTTTATAGCCTTCTTTTTCAGCTTTTGGCAATGAAATATTATACTGAAAGAAAGCAAAATAATAATTTCGAATTGTCAAAACAGTTATTTAAATAAAATGAAATTTGCAAACATCCAAAGCCATACATGAAATGACAGAAGAAATGCAGCTCTTTGAATCACAATATATCCCTAGTCCTCATGGAAATTTTCATTAATTAGGTAGAACGTTCTACATAGTAATCATTCAAGATTAAAAAAAATAATAAAAGTACAGAATATATCTTTACAAATGTTTTGGAAATTATTAATATACTGAAGTATAGATATATATTAAAGAAACACCATTCATAACAATTTATAAATAATCAAAAGGTATTTTGTTTCTATTTTTTCAGCAATGGTTAGGGAATTTTGTTATGTTGAATATTTTGCTTTATTTCAATGAAAGTTTGTGTTGTGTACAGGCAGTATGTAGTTCTCTCCTTTACAAACTAATTCATTCCGAGCCCTCATTCGTGAAGTGAAAATTCGTTTGTTTGTTTGGCTTTTTTATGGCGCAAGAGCATCTGGGCTATACTGTACGGAAAATTCGTAAAGCGAAAACTCACTTCCCATAGGTCCAATGTAATAAGTTGGGTCCGGATTGTTATGCACTTGCATGTTTTTGCATATTTCGCCTTTGTCAGCATATTTTTCATTTTTTGAATGTTTCTGCAAAATTTGCATAAAAGTTTTAAAAAGTGTATATTTTTCTAATCCGCTAGTAATTCAATCAGTTCAATGTTGTTTTTTTTTCAAAAAAAGGCCTCTTTCTTAAATTTTTTTTAAATAAAATGTAATAATTGCTACAAAATATGTTTCTATTATAAATGATATAATTAGATAATATTAAAGTTAGACAAAAAAAATTATTCGTCTATTCATTTCTGTGGCGATATTTCTCAATACTTTTCAAGCCAAGACCAGTGTAATGTTTTCCAGCCCTAGTCATGGGCGCTGGCAGGTATAGGCAAGGGAGGGCCATCGCCCCTAGTTCGATTTTCTTTTAAAAAAAAAGGTAAAATTAAAAAGGTATGGTAGAAAATTTCCATTTTTTAAGGCCTTTGACTCCACCCCACGAGATACCACGGTGCCGGCGTCCTTGGGCCTAAGCTAATGCTCATGATGCCATATTTTCAAACATATCTCTGTACGTATCACATACATTTTGGTGTGTATTTTGTATTAATTTTGTGCATACTCATATTCGAGGACGTAACAAAGTGATATTTTTTATGCATTTCAGTATATATGTTATGCAATAATTCCAAGAACACTTGCACTGTTTCAATAAATTGTTATTTTATACATTTCGAAACATCGCTTATGAGTAGGGTCCAAATTTCTATGCACTTGCATATTTTGTAATAATTTGGAGAATATTTGCGTATTATTTGGGCTAAATTTTATGCATGAAAATC
>QLNU02015360.1:194506723-194583142 GCA_006491805.2 Dysdera silvatica | reverse complement strand
AAAAGTGTTTTGAAACTTGATTGTGTGCGAATTTGCGGTATCCCAATCACAAACAATTTATGCTAACACAGACATTAAATTTAATACATTTTTTTCTGTATTTTGTACTACATAATATCTTTTTTAACATTGTCACGTACAGGAAATTGTATTTTTGAACTCTGTTGTCGGCCCTAGGCAGGTTTGTTTATTTAGATATTTCATAGCGCAAGAGCATATGTGCTTTGTGAACCCATTCGTTTGAACTCTGTTGTCGCCCCTAGGCAGGTTTGTTTGTTCGAATATTTCATGGCGCAAGAGCACATGGGCTATGCTGAGCCAGCCGTAGGCACGTGCTTTGTGTACCTATTCGGAAATCCACCACTGGCAAGAAAGATCTTTAGTGAACGAAGTCGTTGCACGGAACCGACTATACCACTTCAATACAGAATTGCATATATATTTATTATTCGACTTGCATGGTTTTGACTCTGGTCAGCAGTTGTAGGGCCAGCTCTAATATAATGTTCGGGACTACGACAGTATATAGTAGACTCCCGATTATTGGACCTAATAGGGTCCTGCAATAGTAACGCATTTCGCTGCCATCCGAATGGTCCGGGTTCGATTCCAACAGGTATGCAGCGTTGGTTTTCCGCAGTCAAGGATTTGCTTCTCTACGAAAAAAAAAAGGTTTGGATTCCTCGGAAAACTAAGTCTTGACACAGCATGATTCTAAATGTCCTTGCGCCATAAAGCACAGATGCATTGAAATCTGCAGCGAGTCTACCATAGTTTATAATTCTATGGTAACACTGCTTCTAGGATACGATGATTTATTTTAGATCATTTATTTCGCAAATATTTGATACATTTTTAGAAGGGTGAAAACATGCATGCAGCTCACTGATTTTTTGTCGAAATCTTGTTTTTACGTTTAACATTGTTATTTTTAAGGGAGCTGAATCTTCAAACAAATTTCATTTACTTAACCACTGACGTTAAGACCATCTTCATCGGCTTTAACATCAGGCGCAAAAGACAAGTATTGATAGCTTATCCTTTGCTTCTAGTAAAATATATATATACACACACACGGTAGAACCTGCTCTAAAGTGACCAACTTTTGAATGAACTGAAATTGTCACCATAGGCAGGTGGTCAGTATGCACGACAGACTTTGGTATGGGCATAACTAAGCCCTTATCAGTTCTCTCTTATAAAAAGTGGCCATTTTATTCAGATGGTCAATTTACAATGGTGGTCAGTTTACCAGGTTACACTGTATTAATAACCTGTTAACTGGGTATGACATTTTCGTCATGCCGGGAAGTAAATGCGAGGCCAGAGGAAACCACGCATATTTAGTATAGTATCTCCTTAACTTGTTAACTGGGCATGACGACATTTTTGTCGAAGCTCGGAAGGCTACCCAAAAAGTCCCCAGTGTGAAACGAGTTTCACAAAATTTTATTCCCCGGTTAATAGGTTAAATATGAACTTCAATCGTGATAACAGGAAGAGCGTAGAGAAGGTTGGGGAAGGTTTATTCTTCAAATTGTGACTCACTCAATAATCAGTTATTCATCTTTGAAAGAAAGGCAATTTCTACATAATACAATTTTATCTAATGCAGCATATAAATTATTTCTCAATACAAAAAGGAGTGTACGAGTGAAACACGGTATTTTGGTTTAGATGGGATACGTTTAGATTTTATATTCTCATTACCCCTCCTAACCGCGGATTAAACATTCGAGGCTAAACTGTAGTTGCGTGTTCATATATGCCATAAACAGAAATCACACAAAAAACTGATATAGTGCTGAGTACCTCACCCCATTTCGATATGCACGTTAGTTTTTGAAAAAGGACTAGATTTAAAAAAAACAGATTTAAAACGTCTAACAACAAATCTCTATGCACGAAACAGGTTTCTGGAGTTAAAATTTTATAGACCTCTTACCCATCGAAACATACTTTGCTCTTTTAAATAAATGTGTTCGTTTCGAAGAATCGAATAATTTCAGTGACTCGAAATTTTTTTCAGATCAACGAATTGTAAAATGCGAATAAAATAAATTAAGTTTTAAAAATGTGTTCCGGACCCATCCTGCGTTACAATGATGTTTACTAACACACACTGTTTTAAGTGGACGTTTACACAAAATTGTTATTGAGAAATTTTAAGGGGACTTGGTGGTTTTAAGTCATCGAAAACAATGGAAAAATGCACTAAATTTAGGAACAATTTGTAAAATAACTATTCCTTGATTTTTATAAAATTTTCACAACTTATAAATTAGACAATTATCTCATCAATAACGTAGTTTATAGCTAAAAACACAGTTTTATAATAAGAAGGAGGGTTGCATGTAGAGATTGAGTGAGTAGTATTTTAAATTTATAAGCATATTTATAAAATATGAATTTTTAAATTATCGATTTTCTCAAATATGGATATTTACGTGATTTTTTAATAGTTTTATGTGCATGATTTTGTAATTTTAACTAGTATAACAAAATTAGCTCACTCATTTTGTGTAATATGATTATACGAAGGAAACTGCCAAATTTTATTTGAATATAGCAAACAGCAAAATTATATCATGCGCGCAAGATCCAATTTTGACGTTCAGAGAAAATTGAGTTTAAAGTCAAGTTTAAGTATAAAATTAAATATGCTTCACTACATACCATTAAAATCGACCAGCTTCATATAACACTCCTTCATGCTGCAAGTCCTTTTTTAATTTTTTACAAAACAGTTGTCGTTGAACTTTACGAGCTGCTTTTGTGGACATCGAAGCTTGCTTTTCTGCATTCATCACTCACACTTTATCTGCTGCAATTGCAGCATGTCTTGCATTGACACCTGGCATAACCACTAGGTTTTCCATAAATTGGAGACGACCCTGACTAACTTTGTTAAATGCGATGACAGCTTCGTAGGTTGCTATTTCATCAATGGGCCGACCACTTCCTGAAGTTTTTGGGCAATACTTCCAGATTACTGAGTTGAAGCTCTCGTTTGCGTTCTACGTTCCATTTCCTAAACGTCTTTTTAAAAGTTGGGGATGTGCTAAATCTTTAAATATTGGTTTAATAGCATCCATAACAGCAGTTGGCACTGAATTGTTGTGTTTAAAATTATGGTGTGAATTGTTGACAACTGCCCTTTGGTATTTACAGTATGAAGAAACGCCTTTGGGGCAAAAATCGTGAGTGGGCTCCTCATCTGTGGCACGTGAGTGATAAAAGATAGCCCATACAGCCTTTTTCATTCCATCTAGAGAATCTTTATGTTCTCTTATAGCATTTCTAAAGTATGCGGAGAAGCGGTCAATAATTTTATTAGTAAGCCTGCGTTTACCGCTTAACGGTCTGCTGTCCGAGTTTTTGTCCTCTTTTTTCTTGCTTCATTTTTCTAAGCAGGGCGCCCATTCTTTTGCCTATGTGGTTAATACATTCTATTTTTTCAATGTCTACAGCATTGACATATGGTCGCAACTTTTTAATTTCAGGATAAGTTTTCGTATCTCCATCACCTACATACTGAAGGTATCGTATACCCCTGTGGGTCTCCGACCGAGTAAAAATTCGACACATACCTGTGACTTCCATTTTCGCTGCTGAGCCTGTATGATTTTTGTACACTTTGATTGGTGAGATTGCAACCAGTTAGTATACGCCTGACCAACTTTCAGTCCTTTGTAGTTGCTACAACCTCTGCAGGCAGAGGACAAAATTTCGACGTCAATTACTTTGCCTGACTCAGCACCGATTACGCTGCACACACCGATCTGCGAAGAAAAACCTCGACTCTTCCAGGTGCCATCGCCACTGACACATACACCACCATCTAATGTCGTCAATGACTTTTCTTCTACTGCTGCTTCTTTCATCACTGTTTCTGCAGTCATTGCAAGAGCATTTTTAATGCTCGTTAAGATTGGACGACTGCTAGAAACAGGAGTAGGCAAATCCATGATACCGCAAAATGTCTTCAAACTCGACAAACCCAAGCCAATGGTACGCATAGCATAAACACTGCGTCTGTTAATTTCTGGAATGTTATGCTTTACACCCAGCATTTTTGAATTGCGAAATGCTTCCTGAAGTACACATTTTTCCCAGCAAATACTGAATTTGGACGAAAGCCCTTGCTGACATTCCTCCCTAATTTTCATTTTACCACCATATACCTTACAGCATACAAAATTTTCAAGCGTGTTAACCAGCAAGTCCAAATCAAATATTCGATATCCATTAAATGCATTCTCACATTCAAAATTATTTGCTGGTTGACTGCAATTATCTAGTTTCATTTTTTTAGCAGAAGCACTACTATATTCAGCAGTGGATGTATCTTCAATACTGGCTTCTTTTGTCCCATAAAAACATCGCTTCCTCTTTCTCGGACGCATTCCCGACTTAGATTTCGCTTTAGCCATTAGTCAGGTAAATAATGAAAGGCAATCACCAGTAAAACTGAAGTAAATAATAACGTCAACCCAAAATAACTCACAACAAATAACGTTTGAAATAGGCAACAACTAGTAATTAACGAAATAGGCAATAACAAATAACTAACGAAATAAAATGGTAAAAGAATCAAACGTTTGAAAAATCAGAAACGTGTGATAAAGCGTGCGTCCGTGTTTGTTTACAACAGAAAGCGAGAGTGAACGACGGGTATGAAAGTTGTTCGCTTCGTTTTCGCTTACTTTGTACATGTATATTTGGATGTGATCCCCGTTGGATTATTGTTTCAAAAAAAAAAAAGAAAGAAAAAAGAAAAATAATTATTAAAACAATGTGTTAAATTTGAAATTAGGGTATTTAAAGTTGAAACCACGGCGCATTGGTACATTTAAAACTTCAAATTATTCAAACAGGGTTTGCTATTTTTGCTATATCTCAGCTTCTGATTAAGTTAGAAGTTTACGGTTGGTCTTAAAATGCTCAGAAATATTCACACTTTTACATAAAAAAATAAAAATAAATTATTTTTTTAAGGTTTAAAACCTCCAAGTCCCCTTAATCTTACGGTGTATGAAAGCGGAGAAAATCACTCAAAATTAAATAACTACAATCTTTTATATCTCGGCGTGTTTCCTTGTACTCCCTTCTTATTCTGTTTAATGGCTTATCAAGCTAGAGGTTTTTTTTAGGAGAAAAAGAGACGCCGTCCCCATCCTGGATTCGAACCAGGGTCCCTCCACTGAGCCCGGAGTATCTTGACCACTAGGCGAACGAGGACAGGAACAACGCGCTCTTTCTCCGTATATAGGAAGTCATATATCATACCCTCTCAGCTATAACACAATTGCCAAATAATGGTCAACACACAAAGCCACCGGGGCGAGTTTTCGTGGGAGGGAATTTATTATAGTATACTTAATATTTTGACACTCATGTATATGCTCAAGCTAGAGTTTCTTTGTTTAGGAGAAAAAGATCTTTAAAATATGTCTCACAATAAAGGGTGAAATTCTGTAACGTATAAAGTGGCAAATTTTATTTCTAGTTGCAATGAAACGTTGGTTATTGATATAGTGCAAAATCCCTGGAATATAAAAAAAAAAAAAATTGAACGAGCATGAATTCCAACTCAATTTAATTGTAAATAAACCGTTTATTAGAAAACTGTGTGAAATGTACAATCGCAATAGATGAGAAGGGAATCTTAAAACAGAACTCGCTCCCTAAAAAATGACTCTTTCATCTGGTGGTGAATTTTGAAATTATTTACTTTTTTGCTTTTTGCCGAATACTTATTTTCCAGTCGTTCACTTACCATTGCCCAATTTCGAGAATTTGTAAAACAAGCCACCCGCAGAGACATAGGGACAGATAAATCTAACTTATAAATACCATTGCATCAATGTTTTTTCTCCTTTTTATCCACAAAAATTGTATTTCGTGTTGAGGTTCGACCAGAGGTTTCTTCATTATAGGCGCCGTCAAAATATTAAGTTTTTTTTTTGTTTTTTAAAATCTATAATAATCCATATAGATTGAAATTCCTTGATGCTGCAATAGTTATATGGTGTCCTGCGAAATTCAATTTCAAACTCCCTCAACTTTTTTAAACCAAATCTTAATTTCCACAGTTTTGCTAATTATATATAAACACATTAAAATCTGCATAATCAAGACAAGTTTCAAGTCTATAAACTCCACTAACAGAAACCAAAACTGTTTATAGTTCTTCGATTAATGACCTTACAGGTATAAAGATTGTATTTAAAAAAAAAAAATTCTTTATACTAAAAAATTTACATTAAATATTTGCAACCTCCCTCAGCACCTATTCGTTATAAACAGATTCAACAATATAATTGCAAAGCTGGTGTCTCATCTTTCTTTGTTTGCTAGCTTCTACGGCGCCAGGACAACAAGGGACATGTTGCATCAGGATCTGCAATTTTTCGAGGAACCAACCCTCGCATTACAGCAAACCGGTAAGGTTTTTTTTTTCTTCTTTTCTTCTACTGTTGGATGCCGAACTCCGGACAACTGCGCTCCAGGCGAAAGCGTTTCTGATGCATCACCTCAGGGCCCTCTCACTTTTGGTTGGTTGGTTGTATTATGGCGCTAGGACAACAACAGCCATTCTGTCTTTCATCTTTTATTATATTTAAAAAGTACGCATGACCGAATGATATAAGGGAAAGATGATTTATTATCAGAATCTCTTACAGATAATTTAGGCAAAATCGTCTTTTTTTTTATGCTTTAGATACGTTTGGAAAACGTTCTTTTATGAGAAATATAGGCTTAATAATTTTGTACAAATTATTATTTTTCAAAAGGTAATTTTGGAAGTATTTTGGCCAAAAGTATAAAATTAAAAAAAAATTTAGTATGCAATGCCATACGAAAAGTATAGTTCAGAAAAATTCTTTAAGAAGCTATTTATTATAACACTGAATTTTAAATTTCCCCGACTCGGGTCTCTGCACTTCAAAATCCACGCCCCCCCCCCGATTTTTCGATGGCCAAATAACCTGTAGTTAGTAATGTAAATATGCGTTTTGAACTCACGTTTTATATTTTTACTCCGATTTAAATGTCGTTTACTGTAGTATCCATCCAAACCTACAATTTGCATGAATTTTTGACTTTTTTGGATGTGATTTATTTTTGTAATGTCTTGGTTTAGAGGTTTAATTTTTAGTTCATCACTCATGTCATATATTTTTATCACTCATTTAACAAAATAATATTTTCTCACGACATGTCATACAAATTATTCATTTTCATTGCTTACGTTATGAAAACATTGCTTTCATTAAACGTATGGCAAATAATCAGTGCTCGAATTGGAGAAAGCCGCAACTAAAAGTCACAAGTCAGGCATGTTTGGACTCAATTACACCAGTTATAATAGTTCAATCATTTGATCAGATTATAATGTTGATAATATTTATCCACTACTTTCAACTGTCTTCAAAACTATTCAGCTATGTGGCAGTGACCTTCCTTTTTCACTTGACCTTAACAAACTTACCATAATGTTGTTTCAGTTGCCAAAATCCTCCACTTTGAGCACCGGATGCATTCTCATGAATCAAGCTAGCAAACAACCAGACGACACTCCCAACGACTGACGCAGAATTATATAAATAAACCAATTTATTACTTCAACATTTACAAGGTAGGTAGTTTCAAATGGAACTCCTAGCACAAAAGTATCACAGGAACTGCCGCTCGTGTCCGTGTCAAACAGTGAATACCACTACATATGCACTAACACCACAGATGGCATTTTCAGGCATTTTGAGCGAATTATGTTCAGAAAAGTTTTAGTTAGTGATAGCTGGTGAACGTCTCTGAAGGCATGATAGTTCAGAGTCCATTTATTAACAATTGTGGAATCATAATGACATCAAAGAAATTGCAAGTTTTACTCACATCTTTCGTAACTTGTGCTAGAGAAACACTGTGTATCCTTTGAAGCCATTGAACACATATTGGCACAGCCTGGATATAACATTGTCGGTGTGTAAAAAAAGACTCGTGAATCATAAAACACCCGCGAAAATCCAGAGGGCGGGATAAACACACACACACCAGCATAAGTATCGAAGCACCGAAAGAAAAATCTGCCGAGTAGAATTCCATCGAAACAGTCGTATGAAAATAAGAAGAGTTTGTGTCTTTTCACTTCAGGAAACACAAAGTCTCATTGCAACAAAACCCATAGTCGCACACTAGCGTCCCCATGCACAAAAATAATATATGTGTCGTTCAAAACTTGCAAGCGGAAAGAATAATGCCAACGTAGAACACTGCTTCCGATAATGCTGTACATATATAAATTGCAGAAAATAAAAGTCATGAATATGAAAGAAAGAGTTTGTCCCATTATTAGAACAATAATTACATAGGATGCTGATGATGCCATTGTCTTTTAAAAAAAAACACACACAACTTCTCTCTCAATTCAATATCACCGAAATTTGTCGACCATTATGATTATCCTTTGATTTGACCTAAGTATTCGAAGTACATTAATAGCTGCGTCATTAAAAAAGGAACAGTACTGATGATTTTCCAAGACCTCATCAAGGCAGGCCGGCCGCAGGACGTTGGCATTGACTAGCGTCGCCGCCAGGAAACAACAAAAAATACGAATTATCTAGAAGTGGAATGTACATTATTTACCATGGTTTCGTCTTCATTGCCACGACTGGGTAACAAGAACACTGGCGGGCGCAAAGTAGATGGAAAGTCATCGAACCATTCTTGAGGAGATGGTGTACTTCTAGCAGTTCCATCCCCTTCAAAGGTCTCAGAGTCTACTCTTGGCGCAGTCCAGTCAATGTCGGAAAGGCCGTTACGAACAACGTCTGGGTGAGTGTTGTCCGCGTGGCACAACTTCAGTGAAGTAGGAGAACAAGGTGGGGTAAGTTGTTGGCAACAGCGGGAAAGAGGCCTTCCTGTAAGACCATGACGTTTACGCGAATTCCACGAGCGCGGGTCACGAACAATGTCGTCGATGCATTCGTAAATGTGCTCTGCACTATTACGACTTTCTGCCTGTGGACGAGAGGAGGCTAAAAGGTCTAAGAATGCGAGATCGCGCTCCTTAGATTGTTGCCACTCCTCTTTCCACATAGGACACCAACCGCTGTCACTTTCAACATCAATATCTTCAGGTGACCAACTCTTCCGTATGGCAGTAGATTGGTGACCTAAGATGAAGAAGAAATGGTGTCAATAGTTGAAGAGGAAAACATGGGGAGAGGCCATTATCACGATGGTTAAGACGGCTGTTTCAACATTTACCTGGTGTGGCACAGATCTGGATGGTGGAAGTGGTGTCCTGAAGTTGGGGGTCCATGGTTGAATTCCAATTCCGGTGTGGTAACTGTAAATGGAAGAAACAGCATTTTAAAACATGTAGATACTTAAATAGTAAGCGGCAAGTTTCTAAAAACGTATTTTGCGTCGCATCAGACCTTAACTTTCCCAATCACCAATTAATTTAGCAACCAACTTTGCAGGAGAATTCAGAACTTCCCATACAATGTTAAAAAATTGAACGAGACAGCGATAGTCAACAACCTATGTATGAATGAATTAAAGCCCATCACCCTGCTATAAAAGTTTTGCGAAAATAGAATTAGTAAGAAAAGAGAAATCTTTGAAAAGGGAGAGGTAAGGTTAGGAATAGTATGGTATGAAAAAGGGAAAGCAGAGCTATTTAATAACCGAAACCAGTAGCAACCCCGTCAGTGAGAAATACTTCTTCCCAATAATTTGCAAATACCTTTATGACGTATTTCATTCCACAAACATTGTACAGTAATTTAAAACTACTTATTGCCAGGGAAATCATGAATCTCAAATTCATAAAATACGCCATGCACGTAAGCTTTATACTGTGTTGAAAGTTTTTTCCACAGATAATTAGTGGTCAGCTGGAACTTTCTTTAAAATATTTTCGAAAGTTTCGAAAGAACAGATATCTGAGTTTTTTGCTATATACCACGGAGTGCAATCGGGCTCTCATAAAATCGATTATTACACTTTTAGTAACCAATTACTGTAGATAATTTCCTTTTTGCGCAGGGAGCTTGCGGTTTACGGCGCAAGGATAGTTTTCCCGAGTAATCCGAACCTCTTAAGACCTAGATAACCAAATCCCGGACTACGGTAAAGAGTTCATCGGTATTTATTTTTTTTTTGATGGGGTGGGGGGAGGTCAAATCCACCGTCAGAAGTCGAATCCAGATAAATGACATTCTAGGTGAAAGCGTTCCCACTGCATCACCACAGGGTCTTCATGGGAGTTTTTGTAAGTCCTTTGATGGCTCCTTTCCCGTAAGACAAAACGCTGTGTCTTTACATTACGTATGGAAATAAAGTTGTCCATATTTGTAATTGTCTTACGAATAAAATATGATTTGGTTAACATAAAAACTTGCACAGATCGCATCCGTATTGCAGCTGAATTGTACAAATGTGTAAAGGAACGTGAAAAAAAAAAATAGTGTGCAGTTTCAAGCAGTTCGGTCACAACCCCATATTAGCGGTACAGCATATTAAAGATGGCATACCCTGAACCTCCTTTTAGTATTACGAACCAAACTGCTGACTGGTTAGTATATTGTACAGCTACGTACTAACTAGTTAGGATATTGCCAGTATATTTAAAAGCAAGCAGAACGAGCGAGGTAAGAAGAGTGCAAGCTAACATGTAAGCGTAGAGTGAAGCGAAACGAAGGAAAGGGTATAGGCACAGTTGGTTCAGTACCTGTGGACAGAGAAGAGACAGTAGTGGGAGTGTGAAGGCATGGAGTACCCACATTGTGCTGGCTAGAGGTAGCCGGCAATACAAACTGGCCGGCCGGATGATGATTTTCAGTTTTGGGATGTTGTTGAGCTTGCGGTTGGCCACAAGATGAGCCGGAACAGCGCTCCTGCCACTTACGGTATGCCTGACGAACCTAAAACAAGAAAAAATTGCTACATGACCAACTGAAACAGAAATATCGTCATTTTGCTTGAAGAACATTTACAAGTCAATCGAGGCCTAGTGAACTTTGCCCATTTTCGGGAAATAGTCTTCATCAATTCAAACTAAGTAAAAGATAATTATGCACCCAAACATCAATTCTCAATGTCACAACGGCATGAGGAAACACCGACAGTACCACGAAAATTTAACTTCACAAGCACATCAATGAAATGAGTTTCTATGGACACAGTTGATTACACTGACATTTATAACCTGTTTCTTGCATATAAAAATTCAAAAAGGTCTACGGCAGATTAACATTTTATTAACTAATAAGCGATCCAGATTATTTTTCGTTCTTTCCTACTTATAGTCAATGGATTTTTTGATATTTTTTATTAACCGAAAGAAGTTATTAGTAGGAAGTTATTACTATCCCTTGCCTCTTAAAAAAAATACTGGTTATAATCTTAAAAAATATTGTTGTTAAAGCAAACCACAAAATAGATTGCACAAAAACTCGATAAGAAAAAAGGTCCGAACACAATTAGTGTGTGCATAATTACTTTCAAAATGTTTTTTGATTAATAAATAAGTAACTATTTGTAAAGCCTGTTTTGTAAAAAAACAACAACACACCAATTATTTTAACAAAATGGCAAATGTTTCGCGTTAGATAACCATTAGGAAACGCAATTGAACTTTCTAAACAAAAAAATTAAGGCACGTAAAGAAGTAAGTTTCCGATATTACTATTTATACGAATCGTTTTTCCCCACGAATAAAGTGAAAACACGCGGTTAATTGGCAGCGGACGGGCTTTGATTTAATTCCTTGATAAATGGAATTGGCATCCAGGACGTCAGGCACGTGGGGGGTCGCAAGGGGGGGTTTCTTCAGCTATAATTATATCAAACGCTATTTTTCATCGTGATAAATAGGAGCGAATGAACAGCTTCATACTATTTTAAGATTATCCATTTGATTTTTTTTTTTTTTTTTAAATTCTACCGTCACAAGAATCTATAGAAGAAATAATTCGTTGCCCGTCCTAATAGCAAGTTCATTCGGATTTCGGAATTTCATCACTGAAGACCGACGACTGTTATTATACACAAGATTGCTCGGCAATTATAGAATTATTGGTCGGATTGCTCGTATTTTTTATTCCAATGAAAGCAAGACATTCGTTAATCTGTCAATCGATTTTGCAATAATGCAAAACGCCAGAAGTAAAGATCGATTAGACCAAAAAAAATTACAACTCGACATTAAGGGGGGAAAAAAAAGTAGTTTTGTGTTAAAGCCATTGATTAAGCTCCGATATAAATCGTCAAGTCAGGTACAGGGTTCACAGTGCAGAGGGGAATTAAAGGTCAATTGTTTATCTGCGTTTTACGGCGCAAGGACAGCAATGGTAATGCTATATCGGGACCCATAATTTTCCTAGAAATTCGAACGTCTTATGATCTAGGGAACCGAGCCCTAGACTACAGGTAAGCATGTAAGCGTCCTTTTATGGCACCGCTGTGAGCCGAACCCGTACTAACGGACACGCTAGGTGAGCGTGTAACCCACTGCACCACCGCAGGACAATTAAAGGATGATCTGCTTGACAAACGTGATTCCATATATCCGTGTCAACTTTAAACGATATACAGGGTGTTCGTAAACTCTTTCAATAAAAACAGAGGGGTGGTAGTACACATCAAGTCGAATAGTATTTGCAATGGAACCTGAGGCCGCATTTCATTCCTAGTGCCAGGGAAGACTGAGTTCGATAAAGGTCTAGCATGCATAAGTACTTGTTATCAGTGAATGGGAAGTACAAAATGCGAATCAGGTCAGATGATGAAGTACATAGACACCTAGAACATAGCATCTTATGCACTGATAATGAATACTTCTGCATGATGGACGTTTATTGACGCTTTCCTGGCACTATGAATGAAAAGTGGCTCTAGGTTCCACTATAAATATTGTTTGTCTTGATGTGTATCATCGCCCCACTTTTTTTGTTGAAAGATTTTACGAACACCCTGTATATACTACAATCCAAGATTGTGCACAATATAATTTCGTACAAAACATAACCGGAGAGAATCAATTGCTGTATTGTGAGGTTTGCATCCCTAAGCCTAATAGGTGATTTGAGGAGTATTATTCAGTTGACGTAACTTCCGAAATCAACGCCCAAATGTCCCTTCCCTGGACTCGAACCTCAGACCAGTATGTTCAGAAATGAAGCATTAAATTATAGCGGCGTGCAAATATTTGCATTTATTCCTGCATCACACTCTAACAGCAATATCATTTAAGGAAATTAAAGTGGTTGATTGAAATTTTTATGCCGCAGAGGCAACAAAAATTCCTCTGCGTCAAACGAAGTGTAAGTAGTGCATGCACTTTGTGTAAGAGACTGAGCTGTATACAAAGCTAAAGAAGTGCATTAAATGCACTACGAAATTAAAACAAAGCAAGACACAACCACCCAATACATTTCCTCTTCGAAAGATTTCATATGGGAAAACCTACTGTTGACGCACACTGTATACATGTCACTTGGAAACCTTACTCAACAGGAATTTAAGCAAGCTGCATGTATGGCAGAACCCATTTCCCATAAATGGCTTACGGCAGCGTATTGCCAAACAACAACAAAATTAACCCGGACAGACATACCAGAAACACAATAGAGTTGAAATATATCAGTCTTGGGCAATGAAAGATACAGCGGGTTCAAGGCGTGCAACCTAACCTATCACGAAAGTTGAACTACTTTTTATGAAGAGAAAAAGTATGGAACGTAGAAATAATGATTATCTAAAATCGACCGTCGATAAAAAAAAATTGACGTGCGTGCAGGGGGCACCAATTAACCAATAAGTCAACGTTGCTCATTGCCTGCAGGGAGAAATTTTTGACAACGATAGCTCAACCCTGACATCTGGTTAATTAAAGCTCACGCAAACTCACGTATAGGCCGACATTTTTTACAGTTTCCCTACCAGGTGAATGGACGCTACCGACTTGAACGGAACTGACCGATGCAAATAAAAAACATTCCCAACGCGGTGTCATCTGCCTCAAAGAAATTCTTTTTTTATCAGCGAGTTTTCTTACTTTTTCTACCGAAAATTTGAAAAATTCTGTTGAAACCAAGACCAACAAAAAGCGACGGAAGAAATTCGAAAAACGAAAGTGACGACGCAATCGACAGAAACTGGCTAGAATTTCTGAAATGACAGCAAAACCCCATATATGAAAGTGCCTTCTTTTTCTTATCTAGATATGTTACCTGCTGTAAACTGATAGAATTATCAAGTAGCTGTTTTTTTCCTAGCTGCGTTGGAATGCATCCGACACATCGATATCACTCATATTTACGTAAAACGTATATTCAACGTCAGCAGGTGAAAATAAATTTGGTGAGCTTTGATCCAATTCAACAGAATAAACGCTCGTGGAACATTTTAGCAATGAATACATTTCTTGAAACAACTTGTAGATTTCGCTTTTTACTTTGTTTGAAATACGCAAGCAATTGAACACAAACCCATACATTTTAATTTAACAATGTAAAATGCTAATATCAACAAAGATATTTATAGAAGAGATTTTTTTTCCTCCAGTTAACGTAGGTCACACAATAAATTGCACGAGCGATAAGCATATACTACATTTTAAGTAGCAATTTTACACGTATTAGAAAAGTCTCTCGAGATTGTGTGTTAATCAAATTTTGATGAATAAATTGACGAATCAATTTTTGAGTGAAATCGACGAATCAATTTTTGAGTGAAATTGATGAATTAATTTTTAAGTGCTAAAATCCACTCGAGTCATAAAATGGCTATAACACTGCATGGTAAAAAAAATATATTTTGCCTTAAGGGCCAAAATTCTCGCTACATCTGATCGCTCGCAAAACCCGTTTTGGAATGTAGAACTTCAAACTTTGAATATAAATCTGTATAGGTACCATGTGCGCATGCATAAAAAAATATGCACAGCTTTGAATTCGCTTAAAATTTAACGTATTATATTATTACTTGAATTTCAATATAATAAGCTGAATAAAAGAAACGTGATACAGAGAAATTGACATTAGTGACTATTTGTAAAGTATGCTTTATCTGGCAATGCTAAAAAAAAGGTCTATGATTGGTTGTTTCGTTATGCAGGATCTTGCTCATTAAATTAACATATTTAGAGCATTAAATTTTTGTCGTAACATATTTAGAGCATTAAATTTTCGACGTAACATATTTAGAGCATTAAATTTTCGACGTAACATATTTAGAGCATTAATTTTCATCGTAACATATTTAGAACATTAATTTTCGTCGTAACATATTTAGAGCATTAAATAAACACAGTCGTCAGTGTAATTCATTGCATCAAGAAAGTGTTTATTGCGAGTCTTCACCACGCATTCTGAAAGAGACGAGAGTTTAAAAAAAAATTATCTGATTTTAATTGCAAGAAATTTTAATTTTTCGTCATGTTCGACTCCGTTAAATAGGCATCCTCTATCATTGATTTTATTATTTTTAAAGAATTTTCTATATTTTGTTTACAAGTTTCTCACTATTTTTACTCGTTAAATCCTGACTCCGCAAAAGCAGTCTTCATTAAAAGTAATTAAATTATATTTCAACCATTATGCCAAACAAAATTTATTTTCCTCGTTATATCCGAAAACTCGCTAAACGTGGGCTCGTTATAGGCGGAACCCGCTGTTTTGTGAGCATATAACAATAATTACCCAATTCTATGTTAAAGCTCCAACACCGATGATAAAAGAACGGCGCATTATGAACAGGGATACGTTGCGTCTTTATATCCATATTTTTCCTAAAGAACTGAGATAGTAAAGTTACATATACATAGAGTTTTATTCCTCGAAACCGTTAGTTGGTGTTCGTGAAACAACTGCTTCGGAAAGATCTCTTATCTTCCGCGGTAGGAGGGTAAGTGAATGGAAAAGACGTTATGATCCATCACCCGCGGTCCATCTGCGTTGTAAGTGGTCCGAGCATCTAGCAAGGAGCCATTTCGTCCGGGATATAAAAATAAGATCTACAATGAGCTTCAGCCTTACTCTTATGACATCCGGAACAAAGAAACGTCCCGATCACGTCACAAAAGGAAGACTATTCCTGAAGTACCGTGATTCCGGTAATTCATTTCCACCAGTGGGCCATCCATCATCTCTATTATACCAATTGTAGCTCTTCGGCCGAAAGGAAAAGAACGAAAGAGCCGCCATTTGGTTAAATCTAAAACTATTGGCAGTTTACGAAGGAACTCACCTCCTCGTTGCGTAGACCAAAACAGATAAATGCAGCCAGGCTTTGCAAACAGTTCAGAGCAGTGAAAAGGTATGCCAATGCCGGGGTCCTCTGGTCCCAGTACAACAACAGAAAAGTCCAGGTCCCGGTGCTGCTTAACAGCACTAGCCATGCTTCCCTGCTTCGTACCCTGAAGTACAAAAGATTTGGGAGTCAAGGCGTGATGTCCTTAGCATTAATAGTGAAGTAAACAAATTAGGAAATAGTATTACGTATGGGGTAATTGGCGACTTACTTGGCAGTATTGGCATTAAAAAGCTCCTTATGTTTGGCTGATGAGGATTTCGTGGAAACCCAGCAGGTTCTACAGAGAGTTAGGCCTAAGAACATCACAGCTCCCTAGATAAATCACATAATGAAAAAAAAACCACGCACAATTATATACAGGTATCTTTATATGGAATCGGATGCCGCAGATAATGCATAATTATACACAAGACTACACAATTATATATAGCAGGGGTTTTCGAACCGTGCGTCGTGATATTAACATTGTACATGACAAGTTATATAAATATATTTATGAGTTTTGATCAATTTTGAATATTTGGAAGCCGTTAATAACTTATGAGAAATGGAAGGAGTTAAGGATAAAAAAACCTGATATAAAGGTATACATGGTAAAAAAAAAGAAATTGACATATATATATATATGTGTGTGTGTGTGTATTTAAATATGGATTCGGTTATATCACATATATAGAAGGACATATTAAAAAGCAAATTAAAAAAATTAAAACGAAAATGCTAAGAGCTTCTCTGTAGAAAATTTCCAGCAAGGAAAATGACGAAGTTTCCTTTTAATTTTCGATTTCTATTCTCTTTTAAAACGACGATCAATAGTTATATAATTCTAGTCCATTATATAAAGTTTGCATTGAAAAATATGATTTCGCTCTTTCAATATCTAAACTAATAATAGTAATCGACAGATACCATATAATTGTCAATTTCAAGCAAGTGGAAGTAATTCGAGATGGCTTAATGGTCCGTGGATATTATCTCAGAAATAGACATCCACGAACAATGGAAACAGAACACTCAAGTCTCATCTTACAAGCTGCCTAAAAAATACATCACATACAAAAACAACGGTAATTTGCGTTCCTCCCAATTAAACTAAGCAGATTACATTCTTATTTTTGCATAATCCAACTAAACACAGTGACCGATTTCAGAAAAGGAGCACGCTATTAAATTTAAATACGATTAGAAATCAACATGAGGCAAGCTTGTCATTGGATTTAAAAAATACCTTCTCTTTCTCCGTCCCCATGAAAAGAGCTGGAATCTAAAGCTCTTGGGCCCGAATTACCCCCCCATCCTCATAAAATACCAAAGAAAACTTTTAATTTATTCGCAAACCATATAATACTAAACTTAATTTAATGATATCTTTGGGCTCCAAGACAAAAGACAGAAAAAGGAAGAAACCAAGGAACGATTCTAAATTCCTAATTAAAAAGGAATCACGAAATTTGATTTTTAAATTCAAACTGAAATGAACATGAAGAGATCTAAACTGTGCGCTTGTTAAGCTAAACTATATTCTCGTTTGTTTTCGTTGGTAGCTTGGGGGGGGGAGGAAGGTCAGAGGAAAAGAGCCGAGCTCTTAGCTATTTTTAAGGCCAGATTTTGGTCGAAAAATCTGGATAGGTTTTAAATACATATAACCAGATTGCGTATCATGTCAATTGCAGTTTATCAGACGTCAATTTTAACCTAACTCTGTGGTGTTTGGTCCAACTAACCCCCCATTTAAATGACTAATAGGGTTAAGAGATGTCTATTAAATCACAAATGCTTTGAAAAGATAAATAATAAAACAGGAAAACAACGTTTTTTGTACGTAAAAAAAGTTGCTTTCTCTGCTTTATTCTTTAACATTCAGCTCCTTTACAGTAGATATATTTGCAATTAAAATGTCGTCATCCATAATTCAAAGTTAATAAATAATCTTTTCAGATATAATTCAGGGGATATTTAATAACGGGCGTCGCGACAGACAGACGGATGGAGGCACAAAAATACATAAGCCGCCATTGTTCTGAAACTGAAATTGTGCACTAACGTAGAAAAAATTAAAATATTTCATGAAAACAGCAAAAAAATGCAAACAAGTTTTTGAAAAAAAATAACAGATGATAAAAATGCCCAAAGCCAGCGTTGCAGAAATGCTGCTGTGGACAATTGGAACCGCCCAACCTTGACGAGTAGAGCTGGATACAAGTTCAATATTTTACGGTCTCTTGAATGCTTGCATAGCGTTGTTTGTTTTTACCTATGAGGGGCCTTTCTCCATAGGTGACATTTGTTTTACGATAGTGGTACACACACATATCATTTTATAAACTTTTTTTTCCAAATATAGTTCTCGGGTGATTAATTTTTTCTTAAGCATTTGTTCAAGGCAAAAATGAAAGATCGAGTTATATAAAAACTATTTTTCAAAGTAGGGAGACTTAAGTGTCAAATCGACGACGCAACTTCGTTCCCGACGGTGTAGTGTTAATTTCGTTAAATGTTCAATTGGTTAAATTTTTATGTATCCATGTGCGTTGCATGTTCTATTAGTAATGCAAATTAACATGGGTCAATAATATGGCATAAATATATAGCGTTATTCTTCGGTGATGTACAATATCCTGAAATTGATTGGATTTGTAAACGATTCTGATGATTTGATGGAGATAGACTCGTTAAGTCTGATTCGAATAATGAATGATCACGCATACCTTTATTACCCTTGTCCATTTCAAGACAAGTCTACGGCCGGCCTTAAGACGAAAATCTGCGAAACAATGGACATTGTCCGTTATTTTATAAATTTATAATTAGATTAAAATTACATCAGCTGGGGATAGCATATCAATCAGAGTGTCTACCTAAATTCTATTTCAAACTTCCCTGACTTTTCTAGGTTACCAGACCAAATCTTAATCGATTTCCAGTCGCTAATTACAGTAAACAACACACAACGCATTAAAATTTGCGTAATAAAAATAAGTTTCTAAGACCATAAAATCCATTAACACAAACTCCAAAGCCATTTATAACTCAATTACAGTGAATTTACAAATACAAAAACTGTATTAAAAAGTGCATTTCTTTACACTAAAAACTTGCACTAATTAAATATTTACAACAATATTTTCATTCATCTCTTTTACAATTTATTATAAGAGAGTTTATATAATCGCAACGCTGATGCATCATCCTTTATTTCATTGTATGTATGACTGAAAGGAATTTGGTAGGATCAAAATCCCTTACAGATTAAATAATTTAGCTAAAAACACTTTTTGTTTTTCAAGTTTTAGTTATATATTTGGCAAACATTTTCTTCTGAAAAATATATAGGCTTAATAATTTTATATAAATTATATTAGTTTTGGTGCAAAATGGTAACTTTTGGAAGAAGTTTAGTCAAAAGTACAAGTTTTTCAAAATTTTCAGTAGGTAATGTGGTATGAAAAGCACAGTTCAGGAAAATTATTTTAATAAGTTATTTATTATAACAATGAATTTCAAATTTCCCTGACTTGGGCCTTTGTATTTCCAATTTCCCGACTTTCAAAAAACACCTTCCCTGACTTTTCCAGATCAATCCATTAAGCCCTGCGATGTGTGTAGTGGTAAATCATTGGACTGTTGTGAAAATAATGCGGGTTTCAATTCAGCAGGTATCCAGCGCTTCCCATTTTCCCCTACAGTCTGGGTTTTGATTCCCTGGGTGAGAAAAAGGTTCGAATTCCCCCGAAAACGTACGTCCTAACACAGCATGAATTCGGCTGCCCTTGCCCCACAAAATACGAATTAACCCAGTATTGTAGTAACTACTATAACACCCAGTGGTTATAACAGGGTTCCAACTCATTATAGAGAAAAAAAATTCCCCGACTTTTCCAGGTTTTCGCTTGATTATTCTAACAAAATTACCTGACTTTTCCAGGTTTTTCCCCCTGAATATTCTAACAAATTTCCCTGACTAATCACAAACACAATTTTGATTTGACTGATTCACATTCGCGTGGAATTTAGCTATTCAGAACAGCAGCCAGGAAGAGTTTTCCTGACTTTTCAAGGTTTGACCAAAAAATGTCATTTTTCCTTTGATCTTTAGGGGAAATTTCAAATTCCATGTCAATTTCAGATTCTTCAGGTGGCGTGGGAACCCTGCTATAGTCCACCGCTTTTGAGATCATTGGAGTAGGTTCAGTTCAAAGGAAGTTGAATTACGTGTAAACGTACCGGTGGTCACATGAAGCCATCGATCCCGTCCGAGAAAACCTGCAGTGTAGTTTTCGGACGTAAAATATAAAAATTCTGATTATCATAAAAAATATTTTCCTTTTTAGCAAAGTAGGATTTCTTTTAGCGCCACTTAAAAATGAGCGTTATCAGGTATATTGCATATTCATTTTCCATATACAGATATGAGTTTAGGGCCCCTATACACAGATCGAAAGCTTGCGAATCACAGACTTTGATAAATCGAAAACGTATCACTTTCAAAGTTGATTGATTTCTTAGTTAACTGAAATTGACGAGAACATATATAGACCAAGGAAACAGACAATTCTTGTTCTTACCTTTAAGGTGCACGGACAGCAAAAGTTATGTTGGGCTGGGATCTACAATTTTCCGAGGTATCCGAACCTCTACCGTAGGGAGAACCAAACCCCAAGTCTACCCAGTGAGCCAAAGAAGATACGCATTTTACAACACCATTAGGAGTAGAATCCGGGTTAACGACAGGATATGGGCATGCGTTACCACTACGCAACCGTGGGGCAGTGAACCTATAGTTTGTTCGCGGAAAGTTGACCGATGGTACCTTTAGAAATAACGGGAGCTGACGTCACAAACGGGTTGGTTCATTACAACAGAGGGGAGGGCGTCATTTCAGAACTGATTCTTAGCGAACGTTTGTCTGCGCCAAAAATCAGTTCGGAAATGACGTCCTCCCCTCTGCTGTAATGAACTAGCCCGTTTGTGACTTCAGCTCCCGGGAATTCTAACAGTACCATCGGTCAGTTTTTTGCGAACGAAGTATGCGTTTTCCCCGAGGAATTCAGACCTATTAAGACCTAAAATACCAACTCCCCGAGATTACATTAACCAGTTGATCGGTAAGCTGCTTGTTGGGTGCTGAACCTGGATTATATATGTTAGGTGAAAGCGTCACCATTGCGCCACCGCAGGCCCAATTAATTCTTGGTTTATGTTTCTCCGTTGACATACTCTATATGTGCGCATGATAACGATATAATTTTGAAAAATACATAATATTACTTTGTTGACACGTATTTTCTTAATCTGAAATTCAGTTAAAATAGGCAAAGTGTTGATACCGAATCTCAAGTCAGAAAGAGATTGACACCAAATGAAAAAATAGGTCGTAACCTAATTGGCGAATATCTCACCTGTGCATTGAGTGCGTACACCTGGAATTGCGCGCCCTTACTTGTGTGCTTCTAAGAAATGATTAAACACACTTCCGTTGTGTACACACATAATTCTTTTGTGAAATGGAATATAATATCCCGCTGATCATTTACAGTGACAATCCTGTCATTTGCTTTTCTAAGAAGGCTCCCTCTCTCTAGTTAGAACAAAGAAGTAGTCTGAAAAGACTTTTTGTCATCGTTCAATCACCATCGTTCAATCACCAGGTTATACAAAATATATTACAACAAAAATGAAGAATGCACTCTTTCTCCCCCCCCCACCCCAAAAAAAAATATTAGATGACTAACATAGTTTTAACAACATTCTGCGTTTTTCTATAGACTAAGATAAATGAAATGCCAGAAACCACTTTTATAAGGAATGCGATGCATAAATTTTATTTTCTCCGGTCATGCATTAGAAGTATCTAACGAAAATAAATAAAAAAAAATATATATATATATAGTTGAAACTGCTGGGGAAATTGGTGGTGTAACCTGTAAAAAGCACAATAGCAAATTATCTGAGAAGACGAAACAGCTCATGAAAAGGCGAAGAGATATGAAGGTGGACAATCGAAATACCAGTTCCAGGATTGAGTACATAGAACTTTGTAAAACTCTGCGCAAAAGCATGAAAGAAGACATAAGAAAATTCAACTGTGAGCTAGTAAGGAAAGCCATTGAAAATAACAAGAGCCTTAGGGTTGTTAAAGGAAGTTTATCTGTTGGGAAGAAACACATCATTGCATTAAAAGGAGAGGATGGCACCGTAACAAGAAATAGGGAAGAAATACTTAGAAGAGTTGAAGAATTCTACAAAAAACTATATGAAAGTAACAGTGGATTAAACGAAGACATTGAAATAGTCGAAGGAACAGCTCCTAAAATCTTAAAAGAAGAAGTTTCATTTGCAATAAAAAATATGAAGAAAGGAAGAGCCCCTGGTGATGATGGTATTACATTAGATATCCTAAAAGAAGCTGGAGAATATGTAGAAGACATACTTGCAAAATTCTTTACCAAATGTCTTAACAGCGGTAACATACCAAACCAATGGGATTCTGCAACAGTAATTCTTTTGCATAAAAAAGGTGATAAAGAGGATTTGAAAAATTACCGACCAATTAGCTTGTTACCTGCTATTTATAAAATCTTCACAAAAGTGCTAACACATCGCCTGCAGAAAAAATTAGATGCAGCTCAACCAAGAGAACAAGCTGGATTTCGAAGTGGATTCAGTACAGTGGACCATATTCAAGTATTAAGAGAATTAATTGAAAGAACACATGAATATGAACTTATGAATATGAAATAAGAGAACAAGTTGGGGTGACGTGGAAGCGAATTGCTCAGGATAGACTTGTGTGGAAAGCATTTGGAGAGACCTTCATCCAGCAGTGGATAGATAATGGTTGAATATGATGATGATGATATATATATATATTACATACGAGAAATTGATCAAAGGATGAGAAAAAAAGTGATCGGAGTATTAATATTTTTTAAAATTCCAGGCATGCATGTTGAAAGCAAAATTATAAATCACGTCTTTATCATCCCCACTCTCTCTTTTAAATCATTCTGGGTATGTGGTTCAAATTAGAAACATGTAAGTAAATAAAATTCTGTTGATTGGTTGGTTATATTTTATGGCGCAAGGACACCAAGGGTCATACTACGCCAAAGAAGGGGGGAAATAAAAGTCAACGGTGTATATTTTACATCCTAAATTTGGCGCAGTATAGCCCAGATGCTCTTGCGCCATAAAACATCCAAACAAACATCCTAAAGGTGCACACACATCACCAGTATCGGGATCAATGACGTAACACTTCCACATACTGAAATTAACTTCACTGGAAATTGTCAGGCAGGTTAATTGGTTGGATTTCTATGGCGCAAGGACAGCCAGGGTCATTCTGCGACAAAAAGGACTGCTTATAGGGACGCAGGTGAAGGACTGCCTACACAATGTATATTATCTCTGAATCACGAGGCACGCACGAGAAGATTCACGTTCATTCAGATTCGATTTAGTATTGTTATAAACATGAAAATTCACCCGTACTCATCAAAACGCTCATAGGGCGCTTGTGACGGGGATCCCCTACACAATGTATATTATCTCTGAATTAGGAGACACGCGAGAAGATTCATGTTCATTCGGATTCAAATTAATATTGTTATAAATATGGAAATTCACCGGTACTCACCAAAACGCAAGTAACTGCTGGTCCAACGAAACTGAAGATGTAGTAGTTGTCGAAGCGAAGAAAGCAGTAGCTGGAGGTTCCGTAGCTCTTTGGATCGATGATGGCCGACACAGATACAATAAGAGCAGACATACCGTAAGCCACTAAGCAATAGCATCGAACCCGGGATCTGCTGGAGTGTGCGGGTCCCAACAACAGGACATAGAGTTGAAACGCAGCTAAGAAGAGCCATACAAACACTGACTGCAACACCAAGTGAAGAGCACCAGCCAAGAAAGCACAAACCACTGGCTGCGTGTACAGGTCGGCTCCAGCGACGAAAACAGCTTCAGTCAACAAGAGACATATACAAAGATGTTTGTGTATAGTCGAATGATCATTTGGAAAATTTCTAAAAACAAAAGAAATGAAAATAGTTCTTTAGTAACAACTTCAAAAATTACAGCTCTATACCCGCCCACTTGTTGCGCATATTCAGCATAAACACGACCACATAAACCCCACTGCGTGGTGGGAGGTAAGATGGAGGAGGACACACTCTTAACATTCAAAATAGGAAGCTTAATATGAGGTTTGCGTGGGCAGAAAAAAAGGAGGGCACGTTTAATAGTCCCCGTCCATCCAGCAACTGGGAAAATCTATTTTGTGCAAAGTAAATCTCGAATTCATCAGCAATTGGAAGACAATTTCACGATTTCAAACTCAGACTGTACATTGCTCACTTCTAAACGTTGTGGTAGATAGTTTGAGCTCATTTCACAGATATTCCATTGAATAGAACGTCAGTGTGATGAGACAGCCGCTGCATCTCATTTCACCAACAAGGTCTTCCTTTACAGCAACATTGACAGCAGCTTTGGAATAGGAGTCATTATATGCCTCAGATATGTAATGACAAGCGGACCTAAGAAGATCGCCATAAGCATTGTGGTTAACCACGGACAGACGATATTCCAATTTCAGGGAATAAATACTATTATTTCTATTTGACTGGGGTATCCGAATACTTTCGTCCACACAGGATGTATTTTCGCTCGCAAATGAAAGACATTTCTTTAGAGCGCCTTGTCGTGAGGGGGAGGGCTGCAAGAAATAATTTCGTCTTTATTCACATTGCCAAATTGAAAAAAATTAATGGCTATTTTGGACTGTCAGGGCGCCATTCAACAAATGATACCGCAAAAAAAAAAAAAACCAGTTTAAACGTTCAAGAAGATCCGAGAATCACGTTCTTTTCTTTTGACAAATCGTAGATCTCTCTTTGTTGAACAATTGCGACCTACCCTTCACCTCGCAAAAATGGAGTTGCGCTTTCTCAACAACAAGAATTGTTAAGTAAATGTAATTTCAACAATTTTCATTTGGACTGATAAAGGTGACCCAAAAGTTCCCAACAACGGGGGCTGAAGAACAGGCGAAATTGCCACAAAATTCATCCACACTCTTAGCAAAAGTAATAGCTATTCCATTAGCAATAAATCAAATTATTCGGAACAGAATATATATTTCACCCCAGTATAATGCGACGATTACGATACTTCGGCTATCATCGACAGAAAACCATTATGCAGGTTTCTTGCTAAAATAAAGAAAACAACAACACATAAATATTAAAAAACATAATCTCGCCGAATCTAACCATGGAATTATGGAATACCGAAGATAAAGCTAATAAAGGCACTTACTAATTCATTTATACCTCCGAAAAATTCCCGGGAAATAAATCTGATGCATGATTCATAAGAATTCCAAATAATAAGATTTTATCCAAAAAAGGAAGCATCTTGCCCCAGGGGAGTTTTCTCGGAATTAAAGCTTGAAACAACACTTTTACACGATTTCTATTTTAGCACTCGAATTCTGCTCCGGCCTCATTATTTAGGATTATACAATGGATACAAATAAAAGTTCGACAAAGGGCAAACCGCCCGTTGTTTTATAGACTAATTTCTTTTGTAATCGTACTTGAAAAACTGGTCGAAGCATTTCAATAATTACGGTTTTTGCACAATTTGCACAAGATGTTTTTGCTTGGAAGTGCCTGCAGAAATGGAATGAAATTATAAGCCGCCTACAATTGAATGTCGTTCGGTTTTTATCATATGCTAATGTGCTTTTCTGAACAACAAACAACACTCGGTATTTGAAGAGCCTGCGGGTAAACTCCGTAATTAGAAGGATGTAATGAAGGCAGGGGGTGGACTGAGACCTCTCCAAGGACGCGAGTCCTATCTCTCATGAGAGCGCACCGGCCCAGTCGGCCCCTGAATGAAGGAGTTATGACGAAATCTGCAATTTTAATTACTCTCCTATCGAACATAGAGGTACGCAACCATACAGCAAACATTCTCATTGGTTGGTTGATTGTATTTTTACGGGACAAGGGCCATTCTGCGCCAATCAAGGTGAGGAAAGTTCTCATAAAGGTGGCTCTTATTTTCAGAACGACCGACATCATGTGCAGACAGCAACGGAATTAAAAACATTTTATGCAGTTGATATCTCTAATTTAAAGACCTCCCCAGCAGAATCAAAAGTACTTTCTTCGATATTATTTTTATGTATAATTTACCATCAGTATTAACACTGACTACCAGTCCTGGAAATCAGTCTTAATTTTTTGTTTCTTTCGTGAAAAATGTAACTTCTTTTAGAAGCGTTTTTGTTTTATTAAAGTGGGGGTTTTTTTCTTGGTTCATTGTTATTTTCTTTTCAATTTTTTGGACCAATTACTTGAGGTGAGTTCCTATGTTATGCAAATTAGGTAACAACCAGATTAATTAAGCCTATGGCATTTTTAGATCTTATATTGATTACCTTCTATTGGTGCATAGCTTTGGTAATAACTTTGCGGTTACAGGCTTTTTTAAATAAGTTTCTCGCTATTCGGTTTAACAGTATTATTTAGGGGCCAATTAATAACAAGCAAGCGAAAGATAATCGGTTATGGTCGATATTTAAATTTAGCGGGTTTCAATTAACATTAATCCGCAACTCTCTAATTCTCAAGTAACTCGGTAGGTTTTCAGCATTAACAACAACCATAATTATTGCATTTACGGAAGACCTTTGCCTTGTCCTTTTCATTGCGTACAGACAGAAAAACCAAAAGCAATAGTGGGTTCAATATCTATTGAAACCCGCTAATAATTTATTTATTAAGTTACAAAAATAATATAGAAACCGTAAGTTAAGGATAATGGGAGATCTACAGTGGGGACTCGAGCAAGAATATATTGACGAAAAACGGCAGAAATAGTTTATTGGCATTTGTATCACTTGCGTCCCGAGACTGCCCTACGGGATAAGACCGGCGGCTTAAAGGGACCCGAACGACATATTTACTGAGAGCCAAACCTACCCTGTTTGGCACAAAAGTGGCGTTTATAAGCCCTGGATTATTGGGGAGCTTTATCACCAAAAGTGGAACACACCGCTGATCTCTATCAATTCAATCAATCAATCAATCGATCAAAATTTAATGTCAGTTTGATGGAAGTTGATATTTCACTTTGATGCTATTACTAATATGCGACTGTATAGATAATACCGTAGGATATTCCGGAAGATCTTATGGACAGTAAAAAATAACCTATCTATAACCTTTATACGGCACGGCACACACTATTGTTTTCTATAAAGTTTGAAGTTCTTCCACTTGAACCGCAACCTCCTCTACAACCTCTGCAGAAACGGGTTTTCTGCCTCTTCCAGGACGAAAAGCCAACAATTCTGATGCTTCAAATTTTATCATTTTTCGTAGTCTTTTAGAAGTGATTGGACCTCTTCGAAGAACATTCACACTCTGAAATTTCCGAAATGCTGCTGCTGCGGAATCGCCGTTTTGATAAAAGAGTTTTATAAACTCAAAGTCATTTTGAGTGGCGAAGGCACTGAAAACAATTCTTCGTTGAATATCTCAACCCTTTCTAGTGCAAAAGTTGGTAAGTGATGTTGTTGCAAAAATTTGCATGTGTGCTTTGGGTGATTTTAGAGTAAAGCGCCCCTATTGGCGATTTTTTCCCCCTAAATATCTTTCCCATCCCTTCATTAAGGGGTACCCATAATTTCATGATGTTCTGATGAATAGTTTTAGCTGTAGGCAGCTCCGAATAGGGGAACCTTAATTATGGTCAACCTGTATGTGCGTGTGTTTTAATTGATGTAAACAAATTAAATATCCCGACTTACCTAAATATCTGCAGAAGAAGAGCCGTCAGGACTAGCAAAACCATGGACACGGCGCAGCCAACGAGGACAATTATTCTAAGCAATAACATATCACGAGTAGTAGGCTATGTATGTTGAAAAAAAAAAAAAAAGTTGTGCATCAGTTAAAGACGGATGAAATTTTTTTTTGTTTTGGTTTTCATTAGACCTTACAAAATTGTAGGGGACTACATTCGTGTTCTGAAGATCACCTACCTCAACAACTTTCACTTCCATAAGTAGAGCAAAATTCGTAAGATGATCGCATGCGCACACAGCATGAGTACGATTAGCTTTGCGTAACCAACATCCTTCGATAGACCATAACCTGTAAACAGAAAGATTTGTTTTAGTCAAAACGCGCTTCAGATAAACGGAAGCTTCATAGTGAGGCCATACACGTGTATACAAAATTCACTTTAATCATTTAAAATTCTTTCTGTTACCTGGTGTCCAAGTCCCAGTACACACACTGAGGATTAGTTACATTTTCCTCCTGAAAATACAGAGGAATTATTTGGAGTTCTTCTATAATTATATCACTCTAAACCAGTGTTTCCCAAACTCTGCTCCACGGGACCCGAAGGACCCATGAACGGTGTACGTCGGCTTCCGTATTCATTTCTATAATAGCTTTTTCGCTCTCATTCTCCCTTTTTATTTCGAATTTTCCTTATTTTTTAGTGGATCTATATCCTGCTATCTGTGTATGTATCTTTTTCTTTTTTTTTAAAAAAATACATTAATATATATTTTTACAACTGACAAACAAAAAATACAGATTGAATATCTGTTATTGGGACACACTATATGTGAGAAGGGATGTAGGGGCCCGCACGTATTTTACGAAGCCAAAAAGAATCCACATACCAAAAAGTTTGCAGATATACTTTTCTAAACTATTACGCTACTTGAATTAAATTTGTAGAAACACTGGCGTGTTCATATTGAGTTCGTTCAGCCGTTAAATGTTACACGAGAAATTCAGTTTAATGTTTTCACTAAAAGTTCGTTACCTGAACAAGCCGAAAAGTCACAGTCACTGGCTCGGCCAGTTTTACAACCGGATAACGACTGGTCGACGCAGCTATGACTCGGGAATTGATAATGTGCGATGCATTGTGCACTACACCTCGTCTGCTCGATGATACTGTCCCCAAGAAATCTTCAACTTCGTTATAAGCCGCGAAGACCATTTTCACCACTCCTATAACGAAGACAATAATGATTATATCATTAATCGATGATTATATCGTAAATCGCTAAGACAAGCAATGTGTAATACCGTTTTATATTCGCGTACATAATGAAACAAAAGTATATAGAATCGTCTGAAAATGCATACCATTTGATGCTGATCCTAGAAGAGCTTGAGTTGGTAAATGAACAGAATCCTCTAAATCGGCCCAAATGGTACCATCGATGTCCTCTGGAGATGGAAATTTCACTTCTGATATTGCCCATGATTCTACCACTCTCACCGAAAACACTAGGGGTGAAAAAAATCATCGTTGACAAGTCTGTACTCTACCAGAAGGAAAGAAAAACTAATTTGCAAGTTTATCCTCATTGACGTGTGTGTGTGTGTGTGTGAAGACGTTACATACATTTCCCTTTTCCATTGCAGGGGAGTATTCAACGAAGAGGCCTTGTTTGAGTAGGCATAATACTTCCTTGTCATGACACACCATGTATTGAATAAGATTATAATTAACATGGGCGAAATTCAGATGACAGACACCTGAATCAACATATCATCGTCAAGTCCCGTCTGTAGTCAAAAGGCTGGAGCACATGGAGCGTGGTTTATTACCCATACCACCTCATTTGTAAGCATTGTTTTCTTTTTGAGAATTAGCACATCATCGTGATTTAGTTTCATGCACCCACCCATCCCCCAAGGGTACTCAAAGAATCAACTATGCGATGGCTTAACATGAGGTCTGGCCAACGATTTTTCCTCTCGGAAAATGAACCACCAGAAGAGAGATGAAAGCACTCATAGCCTTATGCCAACTGTGACTTCGGTGCAATGGCAACACACGAAGTTCATGTTCACGTTGTTCACACTATTCCAAGAATTTTTCACTTTTGGTTTTTTACCAAAATGAAAGTAGCCACCTTTTATAAATTTTGGGTCGCTGAAAACAAAAAAACACCCTTAAAATTCTCTCCTAGCTCAGAGTTTTGAGTAATTGCACAGTTCACATTTTACATATAACGCTATTGGACGTGATAATTACGATACATGAACTAAAAAAATAGGGGGAAAGCAAATAAAATAGGCACTAATCTAAATCATGGGCTCCCCACGTTTATGGTACGACTTGTTTATCCACCCTGAATGCTTGGATGCTTAGAAAAAAAGTTTCCATGCGTTTTGGTGTGCTCGCCGTTTGGCGTGAACCAACAAACCATACCACCGATTGCTATTTCTGCATGCTGCCGTGCTTGAAGAAAGGAATTAATACGAAGAAGAAGACTGAATACCCTGTGATACCATCTGTCATTCACCCAGTGGTCGAGGATCGCCAGTTCCAGATCCCCCTGATAACATTCCGACAGTGATATGAAGGATGATGGAAGTGAACTTGATGTGTTAGAAACTGTTCCAAGCACCAGTGATGCAGATTCAACATTTCAATCGACAAGTATCTCCTGTAACACACACCGAATCTCACAATGTGAACTTCATGACTTTATTAGAGATTTAGAACTGCCAAAGAATAAAGTTGAACTCTTAGCATCCAGATTGCAGCAGTGGAACCTCCTGGCGGATACTGATAGAATATGTACTCTTCGCAATCGTCAAAAAGTACTGTCAACGTTTTTCAGCAGTGACGACAACTTACAAGGGAAGGGCCCGAGCTGGACGACACAGATTTTAATGGGAGTGGTCTCATTTGAAAGCTGTCAAAAAATTGTTAGGCATATATTGGAGCGTTTTTCAGCATACGCCTTAATACAGATGTCAGGGGCCAAAGAAGGGCAAGATTAGGGGCATTTTCGAAGATTTCAAACGGCTGTATCTCGGTTAAAACTTAGAGCTAAAGATAAAGTTTTGATGTATTGTATGCATCTTTCAAATATATCGAATACATGTTTCAGGATTTTTCGGACAAAACGTTATTAAATGAAATTTTTCAATTCTGAACATCGCCTCTATTATTGATATCCATTAAAAGACTTATTAGCAATTCGGCGAAATCATTGGCGATATTTCCAGAAAGATGTTGAAACCGGCTTGCTCTTATCATTATCTCACCTGAACCTGTAAGAGTATATAGAGTTATATTTTGCGTTTGCCGCAAAATATAACGCTAATATAACGCTAATAATTGCATTTTTTCTGCATATTCTTGCAGTAAAATTTAACATGTATTATTTGATCAGAATAAAAAATTATCCGATTTTTTTTTATATTTTTGAGAAATCTGTTTTTGTTTTTGTAAGTAACAAATATTCACTTTCGCTAACGTTCTTTGCAACTAAAGTCATAATAATTGTCAAGACGTTATAATTTCCTACACAAGTTTTCTGTAACTTAATATCAATCTGAATAAAACGTATAAACGTAGTTCATATCGTTCAAACACACATATACATTACTCATATACAACATGCTCATCCTATAATATAACAACATAAAAAAAATGAAAATTATTTTTGGAGAACAATGCAATCCTTTTACTATTCCAAAAAAACCCCGAGCGATACATGATGAAGAAAGTAGTACACTCTAACGCAGTGACGCACCCACGGGGGGGGGAGGAGCGATGGTGCCCAGAATCTAAGGGCCAGGGCTTGGGTTGACCAAACGGAAAAATTATTTTGATATTGCTCTTGAAAAAAAAATGCACAGAATACAACTGCCTTACTAATTAATATAACAGTTCAAAAAGGTTATTGATGTTAACCCCCTTCCCCCCACACCTACACATCTTTGAAAAAATTCTGTGTGCCACTGACCCCCCCATTCGGAAAATTCTGGGTGACCCACTGTTCTTACGCAAGGTAGTGTTTGGGGTTTTCGGCATATTCAATAATACAAACGCAAACAGCCAGCTTTCTAGAAAGATCGCCATTGATTTCACCAAACTGCCAAGAAGTCTTTCGATAAATAGCAGTAATAGAGGCGATATCCAAAATTACAAAATAACATTTAATAATATTTTATCCGAAAAATTCTAAAACAAGTATTCGATATAATTGAAAGATGCATATAATGCGTCAAAACTTAATTTTTAGCTCTAAATTTTAACCGAGATAAAGCCGTTTGAAATCTTCGAAAATGCCCCTAATTTTGCCCTTCTTTGGCACCTGACATCTATATTAAGGCCCACTATGAAAAACGCTCGAATACGTGTCTAACAATTTTTTGAGAGCTTTCAAATGAGACCACTCCCATTAAAATTGGCGTCGTCCAGCTCGGGCCCTTCCCTTGTTAGTATTTCGCAATGATGTTGAAGGTTTGATGCTGAAGCTGAACATTTCGTACAAAGCAGACGATAAAAGACTTTATAGATGCCTCAAAAACAAGCCTGAAAGCTGTGCTATTGCATAATAGTAATGGAATATCACCATCAATCCCTGTTGCTCATGCAGCCCGAAGTAAAGAAAATTATCCCATGTTTCGACGCCTTCTAGATCTTACAAATTTCAATCTACATAAGTGGTTAGTATGTGGTGATTTCAAAATGATAACGATTATGCTCAGTTTACAATGTGGCTACACAAACTGTTGCTATATATCCCAGTGGGGTAAGCCACGTGATACATGCCCATTACAAACAGAAGGAATAGCCTTTATGATTAGCTTTGTTGCCTGGCACTAAAGACGTTTCATACGAACCTCTAGTGAACCCTAACAGAACTGTCCCGCCACCTCTACACCTAAAACTGGGACTTGAAGCCATTTGCGAAGGCCATTAACGAAAATAAACGTGCATTTGAATACTTATGCCAAAAGTTTCCACGTCTAAGTACGGAAAAGGTAAAACAGGGAGTATTTATAGGTGCCCAGATACGCAAGCTTTTTCAAGACAAACAGTTTGAACGCAACGTCAATTTTGATGAGCTACAAGCCTGGCATTGTTTTCGAAATGTTAGTACACAAGCTTCGTGCTGAAAATTACAAAGACCTAGTGGATGAACTTATATCTGCCTACCAGAAAATTGGATGCAACATATCACTAAAAATGCACTTCCTGCATTCACATATTGATGTCATCTCAGTGAATTGTGGCGCTTTCAGTGACAAAACAGGAGAGCGATTCCATCAGGACAGTTCTGAAATGGAACAGTATTACAAAGGAACACAGCCCAGTTATACCAGCAGAAGGAATTTTGTTTGAAATCGGAGGGGGTACATGGAACTCTAATACTAACACTGGGGGGACGGGCCCCCCTGTCCCCCCAGCTAACGGCGCCCGTGCTTAATAACCCCATAGTAAAACTGCCAATCAAGGCCATATAAATCCCCAAAGAAAAACCGTTAAACCGTCATCTTGGTGAAAATAAAAAAATTGATATACTAGAGTTTTAAAAACGATTTTCAATTTCCAGTCTTTGAGATTTCTCATGTGAGAAACCAAGTTTCGATGCAACGTGTTCCACCAACTTCTCCTTCATTCCAACCGCCCCTGATCACGCTTACGTCTACTTGATTTCAAATTTCTTAACCCCGTAACATTTAATCTCTTCTCAACTCCCATTACTCTCGCTAACTTAATATACTTAATAGTGACATAGCCAACTAACGTGAGGTTAACGAAACAGCCCAATTCCTACGCCTTGAAATGGTAACTTGCTGAGGCACGTAATGCGTGTGACGGCATCGTATAAGTAATCCAATACTTTTGTGCGTTTTCCGCTATCTTTAACATCTAGAGCTATCGGCATTAATGCATTAGAATTAAGGACATCCACTAAAAGACTCGAAGGTTTCGCTGCGACTGCTAAGTATGGGATCCATCAATTACTAATTCATTGGGTAAGGAAATATTACTTACAGACATTATTATATGCTTTCCTGTAGTAGTAAGGCCCTCTTTGCCCTAGGGCCAAAAGCCATCCGCTATGCTCTAGAGACTCCAGGAGTATCGAAGCAACGTGGCGTCTTTCGCTGGGTGGCAGGTCTCCCCAAGAGGCTTTCTGAGATCCTTCAAGCAAGTTGTTGGTTACGTCAACAACGCTCTGTTTTAACGAGAAGTAAAAGATACATCGCTATTATTGCATTTTCATTTTTTTACGAATTAAAATTGTGATGAAAACGTAATGGCACAATATGAACAACAATTTAAGATTAATGCAACACTTGTTTTAAAGTACTTTATAAGACGTTATTTTTATTACATTTGTTTATTACACTTGTTATAAACAACTATATAATCGAGAAGATGATGCTTCACCTTCTATCCCATTTAAAGAACAGACAGGGTGTTTCACAAAAGACTCCCTGACTTTGAAATTAACTAACTCGGAAACGGTAATCGATAGAAGAATCAAACGAGTGATATGTTTATTGAGAAAGCGGTAGAAAAAAAGATACAGAAATTTCAAAAAATTAGTTACAAATGTTACGAACAGATGGCGCTGTACACTGTAGTCGTAGTACGGAGTCCGAGAAAGGCTATAAATAATGGCAACACTGTCCTTTAAAAGCAGTTGTTGCAATCACATCAAAATCCATTCAAAATGTACACCTTGCACAGCACAGAGATGGCTCAAACGAAGAATGAAATTGGCAGTCGCCCTCTGTAGTGGATCAACTCTTCAAGCTCTTCCAGTTCCATTCACTGTGTTCTACAGAAAGTAGTAGTAAGGGGTAAGATTGGGTGAATATGGAGGCCAATCCATGCCTGTTCTAATAAATGTGGAATAGTTCAAAGCAATGACTATTACGGAAGTATTTCCCAAGAAAGGCAAAAACAGCCGGGGGTACGATGTGCTCGGGCTCCATCTTGCACGAACCATGAAGTGCTTGGTTGATCCTCCAACGATTGTAGTGTAAGTCTGAGATTGAAAACTGCACTTGTTGCTGTAGTACTGCGATTTAACCGGCGATACTCGAGGACAAGAAAAGAACGTTGCTCCACGGAAAACATGGCTTCATCCGCTTCCTTCAGTATTCTAACCCCCTTCCACATTTCAACAGCGGAACCGTCCGAACACTGATCGCTCTGTGCTTCACAGCACATTTTATAAGGCTCCATACTACGACTACAGCGTACAGCGCTATCTATCGGCAATATTTATAATTAATTTTTTGAAATTTCCGTATCAGTTTTTTTTACAGCTTTCCCAATAAACGTTCCACTTGTTTCATTCTTCTTTCCATCACCAGTTCCGAGTTATTATAATTTTAAAGTTGGGCAGTCCTTTGTGAAACACCCTGCATGACTATATATAAGGGAAAGGAGATAGTATTAAAATTCTTTACAAATTACATAAAAACAATTTTTTTTTTCAAGTTTTAGTTATATATTTAGCAGACATTTTCTCGAGAAATAATTGGAGGGCTTAATAATTTTTGGTACAAAGGGTAATTTTTGGAAGTTTAGTCAAAAGTACAAGTTTTTCAAAATTTTCAGTATGCAATGTGGTACGAAAAGCACAGTTCGGGAAAATTATTTTACTAAACTATTTACTATAATAATGTATTTCACATTTCCTCGACTTTCCCGGACAGAAAAAACTTCCCCGACTTCTCCAGGTCTTCCAGGATCTGTAGACACTAGAGGTGAGACGGGCTCATCCTGAGCCGCGGCCCGAAAAGGACTCTATACCTCATATTATTTTCAGGTTCGGGCTCAAATTTCCACAAAATATTTTGGGCTCGGGCTTGGAAAATTGAGCCCGAACGCACCTCTAGTATACACCCTGCAGGGATTACCGCACACAAGGCGAATGCGTTATCACTGAAACACAGCAGGAACGCTCTTGCGTCATAAATGGTTATTTGGTTGTGTTTTATGGCGCAAGGACAACACGGGTCATTCTGCACCAACCAAGGTGAGACCGTGTATACGGTTTACTTGCGCCATAAGAAACACATTCTTTTGTATAAATAATTAGACTGTTAATCAAAGCTTTAGTCTCATTTTGTTTCAAATCTAGGGTATTTGTGTACGCATTTCACATCTAAAAAATTATATGGGCAATGCCGTACAACGGTTACCAAATACCTTTTACCAAATTCGCTTTAAGAGAAAAGGGTATTAAAAAGATTTAACAATGGTATACACGTATTTCAATCGTCGTAAATTATAAGCTGTGCTTAGCAAGCCCGAGCACGATATTTCAAAAGGGCAAGAGGGTTTTGATGAAAAAGAGGGTACGATAAGATTTTTCTTTTTTTTTTTCCCCCCTCGCCAATTTCCAACTCTCAAAACTTCCAAATATGAACTCGCCAAATTTTTGGCGAGTTTGAATTTGACGAGTTGCAGTTTTTTTCCCCAATTTGAAATATCCAATTTTCAACACTATAATTCAATAAATATTCAAACCCGCTAAAAATTCAAACTGTTTCAAAATGTTGAAATGATTTCAACATAAAATTTCAGATTGCGCCGCTAAGGGTTTATCACTCTTCTACCCCCTATTTATACGGTGAAGGGATGGTCCGATAGGTTTAAAATTTTGTATCTGTATGTAACTCATCGAGATGAATCGAATAAAATTAAAATCGAAGCTCTATCTCCCATAGGAGCGAAACTCCGTAGCGCATGCGCCGATCGACACCAAATCAGGAACCCGTGACGATAATGACTGTCTGATTACCCTATCAAAATTTGAAAATTTCGCCCGCCATTAATTAAATATACGCCATTAGTTCCCAATTTGGCCGCCACGGGCTAAATTTTATGAAATTCAATTCAAAACTTTCAGCTGACAAGGGGAACCCACAGTGAGTACCCAGCCGATTTTGATGAAAGTATAGCCGAAATAAGGAAATACGTGTCTCGGCATTCGTGCCAATGCGGCTTATTTTCGGAGATATGGATTTTTAAAGATTTTGCATCCGATATATGAGCTTAAAACACAACGCCCTCTACAAGCCAATCGGTAGCCTGCGCGGTAAATTGTCGGCTCGTCGCGCCGTGTTTTTGTATTCGATGCCCCGGGACATCGATCACTTTTTTTTTTTATGTATCCTTTTTACATGTTTGTTTATGTATTTTTATTAGTAAAAATACTTTGCTTACAATCGAATTTTGCTCATAAACTTACTTTAATAAAATTCATATTTACATATTTAATTCTGTGATACTATTTTTCGCAGTTATAATTTTTACACGAATTTTAATTTTTAATTGAAGAGTTGTAAAGGTACAAAAAGTTTAGGAGTTAGCTGTAAGTTTTTATGTGAATATAACTTTTATAAAATTTGCGTACTCATTGTCAACCTGTGAAGGGATAGAATTACACCAATAATGCAGTTTTGTTTTATTTAAGGATTGAAAGATTTTTTTCTGAAAACTTTTAACAATTCCATTAAATAAAAAAGAAAACTGCGTTAATTCGTCTTATTTTGTCATTATTGGCCTTTGCAGTCATTCACTATTAGTATCTATTATGCATAATATTTTTTTAAAATATATTTATCTATTGTCAAATGCATTTTTAGTATGTAATATTTTATTTTATAACATATAAACATCATTTTGTTTTATAACATATAAACATAATTTTATTTTATAACATATAAACATTTTATGTGTATCTCATTTATGTGCATTTTATTTATACAGAAACATTTTATTTTATAAAATGCAATCAATTTTATTTTAAAACTGACTGACGTGAACATATTTTTTGTGTATCACTATCGGAGGTGTCGGAATTGTATACTGGTACACAGTTTTGGATGATAATTATCATAAAAATAATAAAAACATAAAAAAATTCTACAACGTGAGCATTTTATAAATGAATTGTTCGAACAACTGATTTTCTTTGTCTAATATCATCTGGAAAACAAATACCATCTACATTTTCAAAAACGCTTCTTTCGTTTGTTAACTTTGCAACAAACCAAGAGTACTGTAATGTATTCTTAAAATTCGGCGCCGAAAGTTGATTATAAATAAGTGAATGGATCTTCAAAGCATCTATCTGCTCGCGTGTTTAAATGACTATTTTCTTGTAAGATTTCAACACAATTTTGTAACCTTTTAATGAAATTTTTTACTTGACGGAAGAAGTACACATCACGAGGTTGACAGTATGGGGTACAATGAGGTGGAATTACTTCAACAGTAGAAGAAGAGGTGCCGTCGTCATTTGTAAAAACATTATTAAAGTGTGCTGGATCTACTTAACTACATAACAGGCTGGATGGCTACACCAAAACTTTTTCTACTTTTCAACTTTTTGATAATCAACAATTAAAATTTGAGTAGAAATTATCACTGCCAATAAGCATACAATTAACTTAATTACATAAATATGAATTTTATTAAAGTAAGTTTATGAACAAAATCCGATTGTAAGTAAAGTATTTTTACTAATAAAAATACATAAATAAATGTATAAAAAAGATGACTAAAAAAAGTGATCGATTTCCCCAGGCATTGAACACAAAAATACGGAGCGAAGAGCCGACAACTTAACGACCCAGCTACCGATTGGCTTGCAGAGGGCGTCGTGTTTTAAGCTCATATAGAGTATGCAAAATCTTTAGAAATTCATATCTCTGAAAATAAGCATCATTGGCACAAATGCCGAGACACGCAGTTCCTTATTTTGGCTCTACTTCCATCAAAACATTTCATCAAAATCGGTGGGGCACTCACTGTGGGTTCTCCTTGTGAGTTCAGAAGAATCACCCAAGTTCACAAAATTGAAAAGGTTTCAACGTTTTGAAAAGATTTCAATACAAAGTATTTATGGGAACCTTTACCCCTTTTTATTGTACACAGACAAACCTAAAACAATAGGGGGTTCAATATTTATTAAAACCCGCTAAAAATCTAGAAATCTGGTTAAAAAAAATAAGAATTCCCAGTCGTCAACTGCAAAAATCTAATCTCCCAGTGGCAATAGGATTTGCCAAGTCCTGTATATAATATATGTAGTGATGTAAACTGGGCCCTGGACGCCCGTAATGTTTAATTTATAGATCACGCACGGCCGAATTGCAGAAAACTCCTCAATTCATTATCCGCTATCTGCTGTACATGGATATGGGACTGCTTGACCCCCATGACGCAAAATATGGCCGTTAAACTCCAAATCACGAAAGGTTTTAAAAATCGATATATTGTTAGAGACTAAGCGCAATGTCGAATTAATCGATGAGTGCATATCATTATTAAAGCGAACATTGATGAAATATTCCACGCGATATTAAACGGGTAGTTTGATAGCAGTTAGGATGCGAAGTGATTAACTCTTCCCAGTTTACTATTTATCGTTGCATGGATCGGGCTTTAAATCTAATACCGACGCATGGACTGGCATTTACTCGATAAAAGCGTAAATTCAGTTTATCTATGCACCAGACTTGCAATGGCCTGTTCACCATTTTGGGTTATAGGGCCGTTATAGTTTCGAACCCTTCAGCTCGCATTATAGAATGCTGTTTACATAGATTTATACTTTGTACTCACGCGGAAAATTACTTGACACACTATTGTTAAAATTTGGAAATACGTGGATTTTCTAAATTCACATTCGCTATATTTCTATGGACGGAGTACATCTAAATAGACTTACGGCAATTATGCGCGCTTATTTTCTTCCTTCCCCACCTCTCATACCTTAATTACCATAACAAAATTCGCCTGAAGAATAAATATAGGCGAAACGAATGTGAGTTCATAATTAGCCTTACGATTTTCATTACTTCTTACCGAAAAGAACTTTACAGCATAAGTTCTGTTCTTAGTCTCTTGTGAAGCTCAATTTGTGAGAGTAAAATCTTTAAATCACACTTTCCTTTCCACGAAAAAATATGGCGATGAAGTAGCCTATTGGGAACTGCGATCGGGCTGCTTCTCAACGTATATTTAAATTTAAAAGAAACTATACATATTCCTATTTTACAAGTCTTGTTGGAGGGAAATTATTAGACTTTTTTTTAATATCTAGTACAGTCGAACTTCGTTAAGATGAACACCAAGGAGAACAGAAAGTCTATTCGTATTTACATTAATTCGTCTTATCCGGAAAGGCCAGTTAGTGGCGATTTCCCCCACCTTGAATGAAAATTTAACATTGAAAAGATACAAGGTAAAGGTCCAATGAGGTATCATTTTCAAAAATCAAGTCATTAATCGCCCCCCGAATGACTCCTAAATCCGCCCTTGAGGATAGTATACAATACAATCTGACGGAATTTCAGAAAACGGTTCGTATTAAAAGTAATTCGTCTTAAGGAGATTTGATTGTATTAACCTTAACATTTTTTTATATATCCATACGTTGAAGTGGTTAAGTGAAATTCGTTGCACGTGTTATTCAAAATGAATTGAAAAAGTTTATTTGTACCTCAAGAAGTTCTTTCAAAACTTGGTGACGCTGTTTGTCGTCTGATATATCCTGCATCTTTTCAGCCATCTTTGCTATCAGCCGTTGAACAATGATGGTCGCATGGCGAATATCGCCGCCATATAAGGGCTTCCTGTACGTCACAACAGCAAGCTCTGCAGCAATATTCACCACTGAATCGCCACCGTCCACCTATATGGAATAAAAATAAGAAACGGGGCATTTTTCATTAACATTTTTAGTAATATACAAGTTTATAATGTACTTGTACATGATACAGAAGGTAAAGTTTTACGAAGAGATGCATACCCTGGTGCGCAAATTTTCCACCCAAAGTGAGCTACACTGACTTAGATCTGCACTGTCTGGAATCCATCGAGCAGGATTTGGCCCGCATCGCCATCGAGCTTCACCTAAAATATAAATACACGGTTTTTTTTCTAAGATTGAACTGACTTCGGATCCCGCGTTTCCATTGAACATGTTGAAATATATGCTTCAAAATATATATGCATCTCTCTTGGACTTACCAACAGTGGCACCAGGACATTTTTGAACGACCACGGCCCCTGCCTTAGTCCAGCCCCAAGACAAATTTCGGAACACTACTGGAGAACAAAATCCATCATCTCTAATCAAGTTACCTTGAGTCGTTGGCTTCCACTTTTGAAAAGTGATTTCTAAAGGAGAAACAAAAGTTGTCGAAAACTTCACACACACACAGTTTAGACAGAGATACGTTGAATTTAATTTCAGCAAAAACGTCTTGCATGCATCTGGTAATCTCAGTATCAAAGAGTAAATAAATATTTACCTGTGGTAGGACTTGAAGATACACCATGCCAAGACAGCATCGGTCTTTCGTCGTCAGCAACCGTGGGTGAGGGTGTTCTGATTATAGGTGGTGGAGATTCAGATGTTTTGACTGCCTGATCAGCAACAACCGTAACAGGCCATTTCGAAGCAGACACAGCCGTCGTCATCGGAAGGGCTGAAGTGGGGACTGCACTTTCGGATGACGGACGATTAAACCTCGTAAGAGGAATAATTATAGGTGGGCGCGTTGTTGTAGTAGTAGTCGTCGTAGTTGTCGTGGTTGTTGTTGTTGTGGTGGTCATCGACTCTGTAAATATACGCATTTTAGCTGGGGAAAACAGTCTGTACAAGAACAGTGCAATAAAACCCTATGGATGGCTATGCAAGATGGACATTTTTTTTTTAAATGTATCGCAGATATTTCTTCACTGTGGGTTCTTATGATTTCATGAGGTTTAACGACAGCAACATACCGTAGTAAAACCAATCAACAAATATATTATTTTTCCATTTGCAAGATTGCAATTATTTGTCGAAGTTTTCGTGGAGAGACTGTGCTCAGCAAATTTCCACGAAGAATTACAGGCGGAAAAAGCCCAAATGTCCCATGATTTGCAAGCAAAGATTGAAGATCTTCTTAATGCGAAAAGAAATCACAAATTATGCTTGCACCTCGTATATTTTATGACTCGTTTTCTCAAATAGGGGTATTTTTGAATTCTTCAAAAAAATATTGCTTCCATTTACGTTATTGCGAGTAAGATTTTTTAATGCATAGCCCGTCCATTGGGAAATTGCAAAGAGTGAAATCAATTAATTAAATTACATAGGGTGCCTGAAAAGTTTCCGGAAATCATTTTTTCCTTCATTTTTTTTTTTAAACGCCAAAAAATGTGGTTTTTCGAATAGTTGAAACTCGTTTGGGAATACGCTTTACCCATACATGTTTTCGCGTATAAAACCCATGATCTGATTGCAATAACTCGTAAGGAAGATCGGAAAAATCTAAAAACTTGTTATTTCAGACAAGACATCATACCCCCACTTTCCCTTCTCCGTTAATGGATGATGTGGAAATATGGATAACTTTAAAGATGTTTGTTCGCTTTACGTTCTTGCAAAAGAGTCTAAAATATAAAAGTTAATTTTGCGAAATTCTATGACCTTTTAAGAAAAACAAATAATAGCTTCGAAAACTGTGGGAAAAACAAATATTTCAGGAAACTTTTCAAAGATCGCTTACACACATAGAAAGCAAAGAAACATTGAATCATTCCATGTCGATTTCACATGTGTAATTGATAGTCTTATTTTTACTAATTAGCTCACAAACAGGACTGACGCGGCTCAAAAATAAAGCTGCTTGTCTAAAGGGCAACAGCTTGTAAATAAAATTCAGTAAATTTCGAGTTCACAAAATTAACTTCAGTAGAATTTTCATTGTGGTGATTTCCTGTTTATATAAGTTCAGTGAAAAGAGATGACTAACTGTATGTCATTTTCTCGAGGAAAGCATTGCCTTTAAAAAGCAATGGCACATCAACAAAAAAGGGCATTTTTGGGGATAGAAACTGGACCAAACAGATGCATTAACTCGGGCGGACTTCAAGCACAAAACTTGGTGTTGATACGATTTTACAGGAGTCTTATAGGATTACAAATCCCTATAGTCTAATGGTGTAGATAACACGCCCGCACCTACAGCGACGCGGGGAGTTACGAACAATGAACGGGGATCTAACGCACAAGACGTTAAGATAAACGACACTTATTATCGATCCAATCGGAAGTGGGGGGGGGGTAACTGCGATAAAACCTAGTGCAGGGGTGGGGAACCTTTTCATGTTGGAAGGCCGCATGAAGTTAGTCATAATCCAAGAAGGCCGCATTCAAGACATTTCAATTAGATACAGGGGCGTAGTAATTAAAAAATTATGGGAGTGGGGATCAAACAGTTTTTTAACAGATCACGTGATTTGACGTAAAATGGAACAATTTATTTTACTACCCAATTTGAGGGTGTGAGCCTCCCTTCCTACGTCACTGATTAAATATATAGCAGAACCCCGATTATTCGAACTCCGTTTAAACGAAATGGACAACTGTACTTGTTATTATTTTAGTAGATACTCGCTCAGTGCTTTCAGTAAAAACGTTCATGTTCACTTTCTAATGTACTCCACAAATGGTAGACTTACAAATGGTAGATATTAGACCTACGAGTATACGAATAGCCCTTCCGGTTTACTAATTTTTTAATTGTGGAGGTCAATTTGGGAGAAATATTTGGTTGATACTTCTTTTATTTTTTTTGTAGTAAAATACGTTCATTTAAGACGATAATAAAAATAAAGTACATAAATAAAAGGCCTGCAAAAGGGTTGCTGGTATCTAACTGGAAGGAGACCCACACGCTGAACGTATGTGACGATGTGTGGAACCGGCCAGGCCAGTAACCTAGTGTCCTACCCCGCCTTCAAGTGGTGCAGGCTGAGCTTTCTATTTATGTGGCAAATTAATATTTGCTGCACGGATAGAAAGGCGGAAGGGGAGGGCTAATTCACCAACCCGTCTAGCCAGCGTGGTGAAATTATGGCTAATTCCTCCATTATGTTGACACACCAGAAACCATGGCCCCTAGTCTCCAGGTGCTGGAGTGCTCCTGATCAAGGCAGCGGTCAGTGTGGCATGAAAGCAGGGGGTGCTAAGAATCACTGGAATGGCCCAGGCTGCCGTTTGTTATTGACCTTGGCTACGTTTAATGGACGATCCCTTGCTTCTGAAGCAAAACTTCAGGAATTGGAAGAAGAACTTGACAAGATCAAATGGGACATTGTAGGACTCAGTGAAGTTAGAAGAAAAGGTGAAGAGTTGGTGGAACTTAAAAGTGGACATTTGTTTTATTATAGAGGAACGGAAACTGGAAGAACAAGTGGTGTTGGCTTCTTAATCAACAAAAGAATTAAAGACTGTCTTCTGGAAGTTGAAAGTACATCAGATCGAGCAGCGAGGCTCGTTGTTCAACTAACCCAGCGATACCAACTTCAAATAGTACAGGTATATGCACCAACATCAAGCCATACCGACGAAGAGGTTGAAGAATTTTATGAAGAAATCAAAGAGTTACACACCAAAGGGAAACAACATATCAAGCTCATCATGGGGGATTTCAATGCAAGAATTGGACAACAGGAACAAGGAGAGACATCGGTTGGTAAATACGGATATGGGGAAAGGAATGAACGTGGCGATCAACTCATCGAATTTGCAGAAGCTGAAAACCTTAGCATCATGAATTCATTTTTTAAGAAGAAACCGCAAAGAAAATGGACATGGAAACACCCAAATGGGGGAACTAGTGAAATTGACTATATCCTGGCAAACAAGAAATCAATTATTGAAGATTGCAGTGTACTGAACAGATTTAATACTGGAAGTGATCATCGAATGGTGAGATGTAAAGTGCACTTAAATACTAAATTAGAACGACAGAAGCTCATTAGGAAACAAGTAAGTAAGAGGGTGGATTTAAAGAAATTAAAAGAAAATACCGAGGCATTCAAGTTGGAATTAAAAAATCGCTTTTCTGCACTGGAAGGACTTATTGATGAAAGTGATATCTCAGAAGCAAATGAAAACATTGTTAAGACAATAGTTGAAACTGCTGGGGAAATTGGTGGTGTAACCTGTAAAAAGCACAATAGCAAATTATCTGAGAAGACGAAACAACTCATGAAAAGGCGAAGAGATATGAAGGTGGACAATCAAAATACCAGTTGCAGGATCGAGTATGTAGAACTTTGCAAAACTTTGCGCAAAAACATGAAAGAAGATATAAGAAAATTCAATTGTGAGTTAGTAAGGAAGGCCATTGAAAGCAACAAGAGCCTTAGGGTTGTTAAAGGGAGTTTGTCTATTGGGAAGAAACACATCATTGCATTAAAAGGAGAGGATGGCACTGTAACAAGAAATAGGGAAGAAATACTTAGAAGAGTTGAAGAATTCTACAGAAAGCTGTATGAGGGAAACAGTGGATTAAACGAAGACTCTGAGATAGTCGAAGGAACAGCTCCTAAAATCTTAAAAGAAGAAGTAGCATTTGCAATAAAAAGTATGAAGAAAGGAAGATCCCCTGGCGATGATGGCATTACATTAGATATCTTAAAAGAAGCTGGAGAACATGTAGAAGACATACTCGCAAAATTCTTTACCAAATGCCTCAACAGTGGTAACATACCAAACCAATGGGATTCTGCAACAGTAATTCTTTTGCATAAAAAAGGTGATAAAGAGGATTTAAAAAATTACCGACCAATTAGCTTGTTACCTGCTATTTATAAAATCTTCACAAAAGTGCTAACACATCGTCTACAGAAGAAATTAGATTCAGCTCGACCAAGGAACAAGCTGGATTTTCAAGAGACCACCGAAGACCTAGAAAACGTCCTCAAACTAGATGGGTGGATGAAATAAGAAAACAGGTTGGGGTGACGTGGAAACGAATGGCCCAGGATAGACTTGTGTGGAAAGCATTTGGAGAGACCTTCATCCAGCAGTGGATAGATAATGGTTGAATATGATGATGCCATAAATAAAAATATTAACAAAATTATATTAATAAAAGTGTTTATTAATAAAGGGGAATAAGGAATTATATTACTGCAAATAAAAGGATGAGGAACCATGATGGTAAATAATTAATTATTTTGATCGTGGTGTTTTTTGGTATTTGGATTGAAGTAGCTGAGACTCATTATACTAATATCACATGAAACTTTACAACTACGTTTTTATTTTCATTATTATTATTTTTTATTATAGTGAGATGTTCATATTCTGATTATGGTGATAGATGTTTTTGTTCCTATGAGGTATGGATTGTGAGACCCAATATAGTTTATTAAGATGATCATCAGAAACTAATGTATTGTAAAGATTTCCTCACATGTATAAATAATTAGAGTTAAATTTGTTATTTATGTTAAGATTAATATACAGCAAAACCTCTCTGAAACACTATTATATGGACCGAGAAATTATCGTTGTAGAGGGATTTATCGTTATATCGGATATCGTTGTTGGAATGTTTTACTGTATTAAAATTATAACTGTATGAGTTTTTATATGTTTGTCATGCACTATTTCGTCATCTTCTTTTATTGCAGGACTTCCTTTAGTCTATGTTGGTGGTATCCTGGGCTTTTACCACCTTGGTGTAACAAATCTTTTGCATTCAAACTCTGAATATTGTTATTTTGTTACAAATTGATTAGCTTAAGTTTTGTTGGAATTTTTTTCTTTTGTCTATTATACCTACCGATAATTTTATTGTGGAAGTATCTGTTAACTATGGTTCTCGTTGGTGTTTGCCACTATCCATTTTTCTTTGTATGTATATGATGGGGGATCGTCAAACTGTATTTACACAGTTTTTTTCCTGATCTCCCATTAGGATACAGTTTTTATATTAGTGGTACTAATTTTCAAATTTTTATTTTGAATATAGTCTTAATAAATAAAAAAAATTGAATTGATTTGGTTTGCAAATTTTGGATTCGCCCAAAAGACTTAGTCGATCACTCCAGTCTAGTTCTATCCTCTTCAGCATCTGTATGGTCAACACAGTGTTCCCATAGATGAGGACAAGGAAAATTAGGGTGGGAGAGATCACTACCACAGAATAAGGTAGAATTGCCAGAGTTAAACAAAAGTCGGAAACTACAATTTCACCAACTAGGGTTTTTATTTGCTATTTATTTGCTTTAAAAGCAATGTAACATTTAAAAAGCTGCTTACCTGTATGAAGTTCTCTCCTCGCTGCATGATTTGGTATGAAAGTATCAAAAGATTACATACATATAATGTACGAGTACATATAATGTATCTGTTAGGATTTATTAAAGTACTGTCCATTGTTCTGCAACTTTCGCAGAGAAATAAATGGTAAGCAAAATTTAAAGGGGGTGCCAGCATAAATATACAAACTTGGGAGTGACGTAATTTGACATGCTGAGAAGATTCATGCATAAAGGAGGAAAACGAAAACAGAACATCTGGGAAAGGAGTTCTAATTGATGGAAGAAATAGAATTTTTTACATATACATTTAAGGAATTCATATAAGAGGGAATCAATTTCCATCGAATGCAATTTATTAGTTCTCAAATCATTTAAAATAATTCTCATATGTCTTAATCACAATAACACATTTTGCATGGAATAATTCATTAAAGAAGGTACGCCGATTCATGCTTTATAGTTACAAAAAATGAAATATTTTACACGGATTTACAAATATGATTTTTTGCGATAATGCAGTTCATGGGGGAAAAAAGCATTGTTAGCTAAATTCATTCGGTGGGAATTTTCATTTTCATAATGCCTATTCGCCACAGGAATTTTAATTTCCAACTGCGTAATTTTCTAGTAATAAATTTGGAATATATGCACTTCGGAGAGGAAAAGCATGAAAAGGCAAGGAATATAAATATTAAATATAAAATCATAATAAAACGAAAACACACAAAGCAAAAACTAAATAATGACACAAAAGGCTTTGAAAGAGACGGGTTCTAGTAAAAATAAGTGAGAATATGCAAACGTTTGCAAAATGTTATTCTCCATGTCTTGGCTATTGGGAATCGAGAATACGGCGGTCCGATCGAACAAACGTCTGAATTCTCTTCAATTTATTTATTTTTACTAATTCGATATAATCAACCGATTAAAAACAATAAAAGTGGTCAACATATTTTTTACGAGAAGTGCATGGCTGAAGCAATCAATGCTAACTTATGCACGAAGATTTTAAAATTGCAGACATGTGATGGGTATATGTGTATGAAGTCAGTGTGAAAGGTATAAATAAAGGGTAAAAAATTTGGATGGGGACATGCGGCCATGCAGAAACATGCCGGCGGCCGTACATGGGTACACGAGCCCCCTGAATTAAGCGTCCTACCTGGTAGGCATTTGTAGTGGGCCTCCAAGTACTTCAGGGTCCCTGGACAAGGATCTCCAAAGACAACACTCGCAGCGGGAAGACTACAGTTATTCTTCATCCCACAGCTTGAATAAAGGGAACAAAATTGTTTACCTCATTATCTTAGATAGTGAAAACCTTTTATGCGCATCTCGTCCGGCAATTTCCGATAGAAAAACTTGGTGGAACGGAATCTTTTTTGCAAGTAATGATGTCACCATCTGTACCATATTGTTTACGCCCGATATGTTACAGGAACTTCATAATATTCGTTCTGCCAAGGTTTTCTATCGTCAATGCCAGCCGCGATTTGTTAAGCGATTGAAGGTGGCGGAAGTCAAATTAAGCGCCAATGTCGGATGGCACGTGTTTGTCATCCGCCACGTTCAGGGGAGAGGATGGCACCTATGTTGCTGGTGGAACAAAAATAGCAAACCAACCTAGCGTGCACTGGTATTGGACTTCTAAGTATTTATAGGTGCCAGTACATGGATCGCCAAAAGTGTCGCTGGTTGCACTCACAATGCAGCTGGACATGCGATTACATCTGAAATAAAAGTCATTGATCTCTTACTAGCTGCTTAAACATGCAAGGAAACAATAACTCAGACAAATGGTCACATATTCCTGCACGTTCACTCGTACCATCCTCCGCATAATTCTGAAAGCAAACTAAATGCATTAGTATGTAGCCATAGACCAGCTCGCACCTGCGAAAGGAAGATATCAATCAATGTGGCAAGTCTTAGAAAATTTTCTTATGTAGTGATTGATGCAAACCATTTTTTAATTCGTTGTTTATTGAGTTCAGTTTTCTTCTTTGCCTTTTGTCCTCCTTTTTGCTGACATCAAAGTTAAAAGCCAGTGGCTGCGCAATGGACCCACTTCCATTTAAGTAATAGCATCTCCATAGGTCTGTCTAACCCAAAATAGGCTAGGTAGGAAAAGGTGGCAGCACAAGTTGAAAAGCTAAAATTAATAGATAAAATTCTTCACGGAAAGCTCAGCGGCATAAAAGTGTCGAAAGTTGTAGGTCAGAAGAAAATTGGAAAGACACTATATCCCCACGCGGAAACAAAACCGTGACAATCGTCGTAAAATAAATGACGTATTTATCTCACCATTCTTAAAATACAGTTGCTTTGGCGATTTTCTTAGCTGAGATACTGCCTGTCTCGAAGATGATTATTTTTCAAAATGAGTTATTCTCTGCGTCCAGAAGTTCAAAAACCTTGTTGGAAAACTACCGATTTTCGTGACCCTCTCTGTCAGTCGACAATAAATATATATAGAGCTGTTTCTTTTTCTTTTTTTTTTTACCACCACCAAGTTCGGCATGAATTCTTTCTTGAGCGCAAATCATTTGATTCATGGGCCAAATTCTGATCGGGATACGTCCAGACGTTACTTAAGACGCGACGTTTGGAATCGAAGGTGAGTAGAGAGATCTTGAGGGGAAGCCAGGTTATGTCTTTATTTTATCGTAGGCTTAAATCCTTAAAAAGAGAGAGGAACCATCTTTTCCCATCTTTATAGGCGAAATCTCGCATGTCAAACAGGCTGCCGGTGACGGATCCGAGCGTAAATTTGGGATTCTGAAGTGCCCGCAAGATCATTACAAAAAGAGTTATACCAGGATCTCAGGAAGGCTTTGGGAGGAGTGCGACCATTACTCTTCTTCGCCCTTCTTTTTGTTCGGAAAGCCAGGCCACGCAGGAAACATTCCGCCACATTTGATAGTCCACGGAATTCAAGTTCCATCGTCCTCCGGGAAGCATTGAGAGGTAACAAAAAGGAGATTTAGGGATCAACGAAGAAGAGCTTAAAGAAAGGGAATGGGCTTTGCCTTTTTATTTCTCGGAAAACGTGGATTTCCTGCATTTAATGCTTGATATACAAAGTGTCACTGACAAATGGCTCGCCAGGCGACGTTAGGCTTGGTGGCCGGCACTGTCCTGGATACGAGAACTGCTGAGGGCTGAGAGGGGAAGAGCAAAATTTGATTTTTTTTTTTTTTAAATAATAAAAAGGTTCGGGCCCTCCACACCCATTACAGATTCCTGACGTCTCCTTAAGTAGGACATACTGTGGTTTATATGGGTGTATTCTCCCAATATTCAGAAGTACTGCATAAAGGTAGAGTTCTAGTAACAGGGCGCGTACTGGACTCCGCAGGCCCAGTCTCAACCACACATCTCTTGATGGTTGGTATGATTTTCTATCGCAATTCGAACACCCTGGCAAGAAACTAACTCAGCACGGGAAAACAGTGAAACCTCGTTAAGAGCCACTTTATTTATACTTGAATATATCCAAATATTTTTCACACACAGTCAAGTAACAGAATATCTATATATTCATTCCATGGTGTATAACATTTTAACAACGAAACATTCGCAACTTCAGTCTGACAGTCATTGAAATTTTGCAAGCCACGCGAGCTTCTTCAGTAACTTATTTTTGAAGTTCAGTATTGCATACTACGTACAAGATTACAAGAACGTCATAATTATCCGAGTTCATCGTTTCTCCTTGTCTTACAATTATACAAATGGGTCGTTAAAATAATCCTTTTATTTTATTTGAAAAGACGATAAGCATAATGTCATTCCACGGTGATTATGTTTTCTCTCTGTACATACCAAGAGACCTGCATCTTATAACAGAGAAGAAGCATTAATTACCCCTCCCCCCTTCTCTCTCTCTCAAAAATATATCTAAATTTTTATCATTTACTTCCTGTCAGTATTTGCAATAATAGACCAAACCTGTTATTATCATGCCCTATCAATCTTCATTAGCTAAAGAAAAAAGGCAATGTGAAGTTTGTCATAAACCGAACACGCTTCCCTCCGACTATTTTTCGGCAGTTAATAAGGGTTTCTAGCAGGCTTCCTCACAGCTTAACTCTATTCTGGAAGCTGGCCCACACAAGCAATCCGTTAAGCGCTGACTTGTAGATAAGTGGTGTGTTGCCCCGCCCATAGACTGACTACGATTTCATCCTCGGTCTAACCATTTAGAAAAGCATAAGCGGGGAAGTCCACCATTTGAAAAAGTGCGTCTGTACGCCTAATGGTATCTCCGACCACATCATAACGGGCGAGGGGTACTTCTCTAAAAACGAAAACCTTCCCAAAAAAAAAGGTTGACTTTCGTGTGAGCGGGAGGTGGAGTGGTGTAGTCAATAAGAAGAGCTAATGTATCGAGAGAAATCATCATTTCTGATTTCGGGTTTGGTACAAGTTGTTTCTGTTCGAAAACGCGAATTCAATTCGCCTTTTTGCACCCTCCGTGTTTTTCATCGTATCTGGGCACTAAATGCGTTTCTAATGATTCGATTTCGAAAAGGGGAAAAACTGGTTCGGCCACGGCAAATAATATCGAAAATGAATTTTTTCGCCATCCTGACCGATTAAAAGAACTGGAAATGAGAAAGTGTTGATAATGGGGGCGCAAAACTGAATTCAAAGATTCTTAAGTCTTTTGGTAATATTCAGGTTTTATCTGGGGAAAGTGCTACTATTAAAAACTCCCATTTTTTTCCCCCTCCTCCTTTTTTTCCATTTCTAAGCCGAACACTAAAATTTAATTTATTACAAGATAGGAGAATGGCGAAGTACTTTAGCGGAACTTCAATTTACGTGTAAAGTAAAATGTTCACGAATTCTGAAGCCCTAATGACAATGCTTTACTTAAAAGAAGAAAAAAAAATCGATATTTCTAAAAAAAAAAAAACTACGAGATTAAAAATCAAATGAGGAAAATGTGTCTAACGCGAAGCAAAGACTTTCAAAGGTGAAACCAAATCTCTTACAATCGCTAGAAACACCGAGTTTAAAAATTTAAAAGTCGATATATACAGGGTGAGTGAAAGCTTTTCGAGCTGAACTCATAAAATTCATAAAAAGTCGAAACCTTACTGAAAAAGAAAATTATTTAGCTTGGTGCGACACCTTTGATAGGTGTTAAGCTTGTGAGTGGATTCCGCAGATCCTTATTTAAATCCACAGACACGTAGCTTTGGATATTTACAACGCTGGCAAAATGGCCACTCTTCGATTTAGATGCCACTTATGGGAACATAAAACATCGGCAGATTTGAACTGCTTGCCCAGCACGTTTCTAAAATTCAAATTTGACTATCCATGCGATGAATGTCGAACGATGAATGAGAACGAAGGAATCATCCAAAAACAATGTGTGTTATGTACTAATTTAAATCTGTGAAAGCTTCGAAGTAAACAAATAAATATTCGAATGTCGGGCCGTAATTTTCTAGCTTTTATTTATATATGCGTGTGTGTGTGTATAAAGTACTCATATGTATGTACACAACTGTCTGCCAACTACACTAAGAATCAGAACAATAAATCTAGAAAAGTGAAACAACTTAAAACATGGTATACGAAACATTGGCAGTACAATACAGAGAGAGAGAGATTAAAAGTACTTTTTTAACAACATACATGTTGTTTCAGGTTAATATAAATATACTACAAGGGTATCTAGACGCAAATTGGAAGAAAATTGCTATAAAAGTATTAGTGGTTTACTGCTACACACTATACTATAGCAGTCAAGAAAATTGGGAAAGCGTAAGCAAGAAGCCAATAATACAACTTATACAATCATTTTTAAGTGTTGCACTCCACTGGCTACTACTGGATTACTAAATACGAAGCAAAATTTAAAGCTTGCACCAAGAGAAAACACTCGACAAAAGAAACAGTAATGAAATAAACGGCAACCAGAATTTAAAAATGATACACTGAAATATACAAAGCAACTGACATCTCCAGATACTAAGAAAAATAAAACTAGTAAGAAGCTATAGCTGAAGCATAATATAAATGAACGGAATGTAAGCCAATTTTCGTGGAAATCTGAGCAGGAGGCAAAAAGAATTGATAATATATAGAAAAAAAAAAAGATCAGAAATAGGAAAATCATAATGAAAAATTGGGTTTTCTAATTTAACAGGATTAAAATTTTCAACAACCGAATGATACTAAAATGGCAATTTGTTTTCTGCAATATTTAATGATGTTGAAAATGTAATTAAATTTGCTTTACAAAGTGAAGACGGGGCTGTCAAACTTTTTTGTCGTACTTTGAAAGGCCTGGGCGGAACTCGAAATACTTCAATAATAACGCTGATCAGAAAATTGTTTTACAAACTAAGTAAGATTTTTCGAAAACAGGATAAAACATGCAATTTAGAGATTGGTTTTTTTTTTTAATTCTAATTTACAAAAGACGTGGATAGATGAACTTACTCGTGATTTCATGGTGAAAGAGATCACGAAAAAAAAAAAAGTTCCCTAATTTAACAGAGCGTAATTATTGATATCAAAGCTGTTTACACACACAGTGCCGTATTTCCCAATAGGCTATAGACTAGGGCGGCAAAATTTTGTGTATTGAGTTTGATATAAAAAATTTAATACCATATGATATAATCAGATGTTTTGCCGAGAAGAAAGCTAGACGTCATGCTTTCCATTTAAATACCAGTGTTCGATGGGCTTTTATTTTTTGCTAAAATTAAAATTTATTTCAATAAAATTGAATTTGATTTATTATATACCAAGAAGAGATAATACTTCAATATAAGTTAATATTGTTTAATGTTTATGTTTCAATTTAGGACTTCGTTTTTTGACATATTTTTTGTCAATACAAAAGTTTTTGGCGTATATTGAATGTAACAATTTTTATGTTCCTACCACTGATTGGAGGGAGGTGGACAGGTAGGAAGGGGTGGCAAAATGGTAAATCTACCCATGTATACAGAGAAACGGTTACGATGACTGACCACTTCCAATTCACACATTGCTCTCGGAAAATCTCTCAAATAAAGATATTTTTAATATTTAGAATCTATCTCTAATTTCCTTTAATCCATAATTTTAGTAGCACATGCAAAGCTCACATTATTCTGACAGAAAAGATGGAGAAAATGCATGAGTATTTAGATATTATAAACGTACATTGATCGCGTAGTAATAGGCGTACACAAAAAGTTCGTAAGGGGGGGTTATAGGCTCAATGGGGGGTTACAGAGCTACAACTCACATATTCCTATGTTAAATATGCAAAATTTCATTGCAATGGGGGGTTACAACCCCATCAACACGCGCTTATTTAATTTTCTTTATTATTGTTAGTATTATCTTTTCTCTGTGAAATGATGCTATGCTTTTTATAGCTGAAAAACTGCTTGGGACCCGAAGATATTTCTTGCATCAGAGTCCCCTTCACGGAGAAAGTCGTTCCTGCATGGAAGTTATGAAAATTAATCCACAAGCTTCAAAGGAACTGACCTGCCACTCAGCTCACCACAACACCATAACTCGTAAACTGACTGAACCTGTCAACAATTCAGCCAATCTACAGTTCGGCAGAATGGCTCACTGATTCCATAAACGTGCTCTTCTATTCCCCCAATCAATACATATCTGCGTTCTTTAGGCAGTTAGGTGGCACAACGAAGCCTAACCCCGGGACATACGTTACTTATAGGCATCACAGCCAGAACAGTATAGAGGACATATGGTGGCATATGGAATTCTGACAACTTACTAAGCTGTGTTATAAATGAGCTGTGTATTATTATCAATAATTTCACTACCATCTAAAACACACTGGGTAAGAGAGTTACGCAAACTTCTTTAAAGAAAAATAAAAATCCAAGCGATGCTCTAAGAATCTAACGTCAAAAGATATGAAGCAACGGAAAGTGATTACTGATACAAAACAATGGCAAGAACTTATCGCAGTCACAGTAAAGTGCAAAAAAAAGAAAGAGACGTGAAAAGATTTAATTTTCCTATAAAGTGAATCGGGGGAAGATGCTTATTTTTTCATAGTTTCCAATTTTAGTCACAAATGTCAGCAGGGGCCATTTCCCATTGAAGACGATAGGCACCTTGTGAAATAATTTGTAAAAGGAAGGTCGCGATCTTATGTGTCCGGATTTATAGGAAAAATCATTTATAAGTTTAAGATTTGGACTGCCCAAATTATTTCAATGTGATATATTCAGTCATTATAGATTAAAAAGTATAATGTGAAGTTGTACTTTTCCATACTATTTGTATAGTAGAGGTTTTATTGTTAACGTACTGATATATAACAGCTTTAGTTTTCGCAATCGTCGTCACGTGACTAACATGGCGTCTTACCCCGACTCTAGGGAAAGATGCCTATTTTTAAGTGCACAAACCTAACATAAAACAATGAGGTTTGATATCAAAATCTTTCAGTAAGTATAAAAATATTCATAGTATTCATTTCCGATACCCACATTATTTTATTTGAAAACGCCTAAATATAATGTCGTTGAATAGTTAAACTTTCTTCCCCCGATTCACTATAAGCAAGGCCGGCCTTATGGGGGGGGACAGGGGGAGTCTCCCCCCTATCGGAAAAATCAAGCTCCAAGTTGGGGAAAATCCTGTTAAACTCGGGGAAAAAAAATGGATGAATAATTAATTGCGTAGCTGGAAATTCATGCAATTTCAATTGCCAACTTGGCAAAAATTTAGATTTCCTCGGAGGAAAAAGATGAAATAATTTTTTATTAACTTTTCACACTTTACACAATCGGAAATTTTTTTGACGTTGACAAAATTGAGAGTTACTTGGCTAAAAAGACAGACTTTTTTTGCTTTCGTTGGTCAGAAACATTGTGTATAACTGCCCATTTCGTGAACAGTTATTTCTGCTTCCACGTCTGTGGTATACTGGCCAGCCCAGGGCCAGCCTTATGGGGGGTGGACGGGGGGGGTCTCACCCAATCGGAAAAATCAAGTTCCAAGTTGGGAATTCCCGCAGTAAACTCGTAAAAAAGAGGGGGGGATGACTGAAGATTACTTGCTGGGTAGTTGGAAGCTCAGGCAATTTCAACCGCTTGGCACAATTTGGGTACCGATGGGAAAAAGTGGAAAAATTATTATTTTTTTTTTACTCTTCAACTTTAGACAATTTGAGAATTTTTTGACATGGGCAAAATCAAGAGTTACTTGGGAAAAACCCGACTTTTTTGCTTTTGTTGGTCGGAAAAATTTGCGATTATAACTGCCCATTTTATTAACAGTTATTTCCATTTCCACGTCTGTGGTATATTGTCCAGCCCAGGGTCGGTCTTATAGGGGGATGGTGGGAGTCTCCCATCAATAGAAAAAAGTCAAGTTCCAATTTGAGAAATTCCGGTTAAACTCGAAAAAAAAAGGGATGAATAATTAATTCTTTGGGTAGTTGGAAATTCACGCAATTTCAATTGCCAACTTGGTAAAAATTGCCGTTTCTCGAGGAAAAAGGTGGAATTTTTTTTTTTAGACAACTGGAAAATTTTTTGACATTGGCCAAATCGAGGGTTAGTTGGGGAAAAGGACTGACTTTTTTGCTTTGTTTATCGGAAAAATTTGGATTATAACTGCCCATTTTGTAAACATTTCCGTTCCCACGTCTGTGGTATATTGTCCAGCCGACAGGGCACTACGACCACAAATTTGGGGATTTCGCCCCTCCCCCTTCTCATTTATCCTTTATTTTAAATGCCACAAAGAAGAAACCAGGACTTTTTCCATGGTGTCCCCTATATTGAATCTAATTTACAATGGACCACAGTGTTGAGCTCTCAAACTTGCTGTAGAGCTGGAGGGTGTCTATAGCTATATCTGTACAGCAGGCACGAAGAAGTTTCAAATAGTTCCTCTCGCGTCGTAAAACGCTAAATACTTTCAATGTCTGTTACCATGGATTTTTTGTTTAACAGTTAATGCTGCCTTTAAATATATATACAGGAAAACCTCCCTAAGGCGAACACCGTCGATTACGCGAAAAAGCGGTCGCTCAACGAGGTGGTCTCTGAATGGCGGTAAATTTAGCATTGGGTCTATGGGGTGGAGGGAGAAAATCCGTTTCCAGAAAAAATGGTTGTTAAGTGAAGTGGTCGCTAAATAGATGTGGTCTTTAAGGGAGGTTTACTGTATATCTTTTTCAGCGCTTTTGGGTAGTTGGAAAATTTCGTGCGTCTCCCCACCCCAATGCAGGTATGCTCGGGCCGCCCCTGCCTATAAGGCTACGTTCCGCACTGTGTTCAATGTGAACAGCATATTCAATTAGTTTTTTAATATCCATATAGCGGATTACTTCACATTCCCTTCTTTTCGGATGTTCAAAAAAAGTAACTACTAGTTCTTACGAATTACACTTCAAAAAAAAAAAGTTTCAGACTCACGAATTTTGTGGATAAAATGAGGAAGAAAAATGGAAAATTTACAAGAATTTTAGTAGCCTCAAGAAATTTTTTCGCCTTTATTTTTTGCTGATTTAATAAGCATTTTGCGTTATCTGTCTGGTCCAGTTACATACCTCATGGCCTAAAATACTGACACCGTGAAAAATAATTAAACAACGTCAACTTTAAGCTACTTTGTATTTTTTCAGATTTTTTTTACTTAAGCGTTTTGTATTTTTTTTATTAAACTAAGAAGAAAAAAAACGTAGTTACGAAATAAAGGCAGGTTTCCAAAAATTCTGAAAAAGGCTTTTTTTCCAAAATTTACACGCTAGTACTCTAACGATGTGTGCTTTTTTCTTTTTTCCCACTGTTATAAATATAATAAATTTCTTCGGTTAAAATAAAAAGCAAAATCCTGGATTAGGTTTGCTAAATGACTTGTTATTTTTAATACTGAGCTCCTCTCTCTCACTTAAACGTATGCGCAAGCATGTACAATTATATGCTTGAAATCAAAACTTTTGTAAACTACAAGGAAACTGAAATGGAGTACGTGAGCAAGTAAATTTCCATAAAATATCGTAAATTCAATGTTTTGCTTCAGGGGGAAGTAAATAACAAAAACGTCCTAGAAATAAATCAAGTATTTATTTCCCTGTTCATGATAAGCAGGGGCGTCACGAAGTTACCTGCCGCTGGGGTGCAAAATATTCTGTGCCGCCCCCTTCGGAGTAGGGGAGGTACTTGAACCCAAAAATACAAAAAGGTTAGGGGTGGTTTGTGATTTGAGCTGAGTGAAAATTAATAGAGAGAGAGAAGCATTCTTATTATAAATCAAACATTTATTATTATTTATTAATAGCAATCTGATAACATCAGAATATCAATTGCAATACCAAAAATAATATTTGTTATTTTTTAATAACCAAAATCAACATTTTTTTATATTTTTATCGCAAATTCTTTTAAAATATCATTTATGCTTATGTCAATATCGTTTTCAATACTTATCATAGCTAGATTTGATAATCTTTCTTGTGTCATACTTGATCTTCAGTAATTTTTAATCATTTTCAGTTTTGACAACGATCTTTCGCCCTTAGAAATAGTGACAGGTAATGTTAAGTAAACGCGTAAAGCAATCGATAAATTTGCCCTAACTAAGTTATTTTTAAACAAATATTTCGAAACATCGACCGAAGATGCAGTAGATTTTAGATACGTCAGCAAAATCTCTCATTCATTAAGTCGTTTCCATTTATGCCGAATGATTAATTCTAAAACCTGTTAAATTATTTTGTAAATCTATGCAATATTTTCATTTATCATTCGAATTTAAGTTCGTGAAAGTGTCAAGACTGTGTAAAAAAGACAAGCCACTGTTGTGATCACTTAGCAATTCAAGCCTTTCTTCTGATTTACTTATGGCGGTATCTAATAAAAATAAAAGTTGACAAAGTGCATTTCTGGATTTCGTGTAGCATCGTCCCTACCTTCGTAATCAAATAGATCCTTCCTTTTCCTCGGGCGCACAGTACCAGTTGCTGGGAAACTAATCCGACATTCTAATTCTTCGGCAATAACTTTTGATTCATCGAGCATTTCTGTATAAGCCAAATCCACTCGAGGTTCAGTTAAGTATTTTTTTTTTCTTTTACTTCTTATAACATTTTAAGAGCCTCTGGAAGGATCACAGTAGATTACTGCAAAGCTTTATTTACAATATTAATTTTTAACAGAATATTATACCAAGTGATTAATGAATAAACAAATTTGTAAGACTTTATTTTTTAAATCAAAGAATTTGGCAAGTTTTTTTTATCATTGCCTTTATTTGAATCATTATAAATAAAAAACAAGACATCATAAATGTTTTCCAAATTAAAACGGAGAATTTTCACGACGGGAATTCTGCTTTCCCATCGCGTATTGGAAAGTAGCTTCAGAGTTAAAGTGGGAAATTCTTTTTTTAATATGTGCCACAGTCGCGGTGGCACATATGAAATTATATACATATATTTTTTGGACAACAGCAAAAAAATTGGCAACTTCCAATGAATTTTTTGCAGCGTCATTCAAAACTAAATTAAGACTATCTGCTACACAAGGTACATAAAGTGCTCTAGGATTAATATCTACAAAAAAATTTTATAGATCCACCCTTTTGCCTTTCATATTAAAGCCATTGTCGTATCGTTGACCGCACGTTTCATTAATATCCATATTTAAGTTCTTTAAAAATACAATAAAAACTCCCTTAGTCCTTGTCCTGTTGTGTCAGTAACAGAAAAAAGTCCAAGAAAATACTCCTTTATCTCAACGTTTTTCGTTGAGGTGGTCAAATAAACAAATCTAAAAACTACTGTAATTTGCTCCTCATGATCAATGTCTGGGATACAATCTGAAATAATAGAATAATGTTTAGAATCTTTTAGAATATTAAGTATAAATCGTGTAATTTTTTCGCCTAGTAGAATGATTAGTTCATTTTGAATGTTATGACCTAGGTAATGAGGCACATCACGGTGATTGGCTTTTTCAGTGCGATTAATGTGCTCTGCTGCATCCTTTCCTATGCTTTCTGTTCAATGACAATGAAAACATTCGATATACGGATGTTTCAGAATTCGTGTACAAAGCCAATTTTTTCACCATTTTAAACTACATTTAAAACAACGGTTTCTTCTTGCTCTTGGAATAACGCGAGCTAAGTTTATACTTTTGTTACTTCTCAATGGACAGCTGTAACTATCCCCAGGTGTAGCTCCACAGAACGGGTTGTAAGCGTATTATCTTAAACACGATCTCATCAAAATGCGATCCAATGGAATTCGTCTATTTTCGCAAGATAGGTGCAAAGAGAAAATTAATTTAAATGAAAATTCGAAAACACCCAATGTTTCCTAATTAGAAAAAAAAGAGAGTTCTCTCTGCGGCACATTATTTCCCAATAACAAGGCCGCTGTGTATGACCTAATAGATGGATATATACACACGTATAGGATAAGCAACTTGTCGAGAAGGAATGGTCGATCATTTACAAGGGAAACAAATTCGAAGAAACTACCCACTATTTCATTAAAATGTTCCATCTATTTGGATTTTAGCATAATAATCACGCGTTAGTTTATCTTCATTTAATATGGAAGTCACGAAACCTGTTTTAGAATGCATTTCAAACAAAAACGCATGATCTTAGATTTAAAAAATTTCCCGTGACTAATGGCGTCCGTATAAAGGAGGCATCAACGCGTAAAATGTACATAAATATGCAAATTTATGCACGACTAGTATTTACTATGATATAGCGGGCTCTCAGATATCTGAATTAGTGACCGCTAGAAGTAATTTGTAAAATGAATTTAACGCATACATAATAACTATTCAATTTCAAAGTTAATGCTTGTCTTTTAAATTATTTTCTCTCGAACAGCGAGTTGAGGGTCATGTATTCCTTCATCAGGCATGTAGATTGCATTGGCATAAAAGCGTCGATTTCGCATAGCAAAACCGCTCAATTTCACCTTTATTTACATGCTGCGTTGGGTAAGAGGAATGCGTCACTACTTTTATGGTAACTAATTGCTTCGCCGCTCAAATTTATGAGACATCCGTTATTAATTTACCTTCAATTTGCAGTTTCAATTTTCACAATCGCGAAATTCATTAGGCCAAGTCCTGTTATTAAGGCTTGCTCTTTAATTGTAAACTCCGATAAAGAAATACGGTCAAAGGCTAGTAAATATTTAAAACACAATTTGGCAAAAGTTAATTAATATTTCGTAAAATTGTTATGTGCGTCATACGTTTATAAAAATTTCCTTAACTTTTATTGCTTCTTTTAATACATTTAAGACTTGTATTTTTCTTTTTGTTTAGTCATTGACGCTAGCGTAATAAAAAAAATTAAAACTTTTTAAAAATCGAATTAAATGAGTAAATTCTGAACGGGTATCAATAAACACGGCCTGTTTTTATGTTTAACAAAAATGCTGAAGCGTTATTCGTTTTCCGGCAGTTGCAGTGTGCATATACATATGTACACACGATGTACTTAGAAATACGTACACACGATGTAAGAAATATATATACAAAGGGCGATTATACCCGACAGCAACTATTAATACTGATCTTTGTTAAGCAAGCCTTGGTAAAACCCAAGTCCCACACAAATTTTAAAGAAATTGATGACTCTGAATTTAATAGACTTGATGATCCCAGCGTTATTTAAACATGAAGATGTTAAAAGAAATGTCAAGTCAGTTTTACATGCAAGCTAACTCTTAATTGTTCCTTAGATTTCAAAATTTTAGGAGTGCTGATACATATTTAAATAATTATTTCATTTAAAAGGTACAAGAAAAATAATTTAATTTGCTGTCATTGCGGCAAAAATATCCATAATTTAAAAATTAAAAAATACTAAACTTCTATACATATAGTATCTATAACTTTGACATAATTTTATTAGGTCTAAAATGTGACATCACACTGTGAAAATGACGTGCATTACTAGATTTTTAACAGCGGCATGACTCACATTTCTACTGCCTCTACACTTTCTTTACCCATCAGGTAAATTACAATCTAGGTAACAGAGAAGATAAAGGGACTGCAGTTACATCACGGGACTTAGGCTTAAACCGAAGGCCATAAAAATTACCGCACAGGAAACTGTGTTCTGCGGGGAAATGAATAACCGACATGAAAGAAAGGAGAACGGACAGTCATGTCTATTGCTCGTTTTGGAATGTATGTTCTGTAGTAAATATATGAAAATCATAATCTTCGTACTAAATGTCAGCGGGAAAAATTAACCACCCCATATAGAACGATGTTAACGATATTTCTTTTGGTAATATTGAAACAAACGGATACACGAAAGAAAAAAAAGGGGAATGGGTAGTTCGGATGTTGCTTCCTAATAAATCTTGTAAGTAACTAAAGTAAGAAATTCACCAGAAGTAAACACATTACGAAACACTCATGAATAAATAAGACCGCTGAAAAGTAATCTGCTTTTCCTGATTGATGTCAATTTCAGAAAATTTTAGTTTACAAGGTGTCATAGTTGAATCAAAACTATAAAAGTAGAGATAAGAGTCTTGTTTCCACGACCTGAAAAATTTATTGGTTGTCCATGTAGCTGCAGAAAGAATAGAAGAAGCCTGGATAATTCGGCCTAGTAATAAAATCAAAGACTGAAGAAGAAAAAACAAAATTTTCTACAAATATAATATTAATTGAAAGAAAAAGATTTACTAATGAAAAAATGCTGAAAAGCAAGCTTGTTAATCATAGTACAACAAATCATTAAATAAACACTTCGTTACTAAGGGAACGTTCAAGTATTACGTAAGCAATATTTTGGCCATTTTATACCCCTCCCCCCAAATAAGCAAAAATTAACATTGTGGCTAACATACAAATATAAGCACAAGAGTAACCCCCCCCCCAAAAAAAAAGGTGCTTACATAATACTTAAAAGCTCCCTAACACAAAATAATCATCATTAAGTGCAGATGTTTGCAATCGTATTAAATCACCTATCACAAAGTTAGCTTAAATCAACTGTGCCCAACCCTTTGCTATAACCATGGCTTACATTTCAACCCCTGTAGATGGATCATACCTTCTTCCCACCCCTATAAATACTTTTGCTTTTTATACGAAAGGTGATTTAAAATGCAAGTTTTTGATTTTTTTGAAAACCCAACTGTTAATTATTATCATAAATTAATAACTCGCGTCCTCTTCAAAATTAAACAAACAGAGAGCTAGTCCTTGGATTTTAATAGTTCCTAAAAATTAATTTGTATATTTCTTTGTAAATTTCATATCAAGCAATAGACTTAGAACGAATGCACTTGGAAATACGTACACCGAATCTAAAGTACAAGGCCAACATATGAAAAAGTATTTCCCACAAATCCACAGACCTCAAACATTGGATATACAAAAGAAAATTAAAAATTATAGAAAACATGAAACTGACAAGTACTTCGGTCTCTGTGGTATTGTGTAATAAAATTATTATATGTTGATCAAATACTATTTGTAATAAAATTGTGCCCCTTTTCCATAAAAATCCCACACACACACACATAGTACATATAATGCAATGAAAATAAATGGAAACTTAACATGTTCTCTCCATTCAATATTTCTTCAATTATCTTTAGGTTAACAGTTTATCTAATTTTCAATTTTAGATTGATTTCTGATCCCGTCTAAGCATGGTCGCACGCGGGGAGGGGGGGGGGACCATAATCCCCATTAAGCATAAATATATATATATATATATATACATATGCTATAATTTTGCATATACATATATGTATATATAAAGTTATAGCCTTGCAACTCCCACTTAATAAACTGAGTACGCCAATGAGTTTATGTAATGGTATGATACAGAGTGCCTACTCGCATTGGAGAAAAAAAATCCCTGACTTTTCTAGGTTTTTCCCCCTGACATTTTTGGCAAAATTCCCTACCTTTTCCAGCAAAATTCCCCACCTTTTCCAGCAAAATTCCCTGACCAATCAAAAAATTTCCAACTACATTTTGGTTGCGGGGAAAATGGCTTCACGTTCGTAAGAGATTTCTCTATTCAAAATAGAAAGTTAAGAAAAATTTTCCTGACTTTTCCAGGTTTTGACCCAAAAAATCTTGTTTTCCCCTGAACTTTAGGGATGATTTCCAATTCCCTGACAATTCTAAGTTTTGCAGGTTGCGTGGAAACCATGATGATATTAAATTACACATTTGGTTCCAATGCGAGTCGCTCAAATTAAAAAGATATTTGGCCACAATAAAAATCACGCCAAATTCGCCAAAACCGAGATTAATTCGTTTTGTTTCAGGACGCAAGGCAAGCTAATGTCATGTTGAGCCTGAACCTAATTTTCAACCGCGGAATCCGAACCTTTGTTGCCTAGGAAATCAAACCCTGGCCTATGGTGGGCAGAAAAAGGAAGAATTAAATCATGCGTTCTACAATATCACTGGAACCAAACCCGGGTTAAAGGATGGGTTCATTTCAAACGTTGATCTCGCGAACAACCATGAACATGAATTTTATACAGACGTTTCGGTAGTTGGGGGGAAAAAGTCCTCCTTTCAGAAATACAAGAAGCTGCGGCATTCGATAATTATATATACGCGGTTTGTTTTTACAGACTAGGCCAGCCAACGAAGGAATTCATGCAAGACGAAGAAACAATTCTACAGAGGACTAATCAACAGAAGTGTATTCTATGGCAAACATTGGGAGCAGTAATGCATATATGTGTGTGTTCATGGAAAATGAAAAAAAAAAGTCCCTACAGAGCCCGAACTTCTAAATTTTCCCTAAAGATTAATCTGGAAGTTAGTATTTTCTTTTACAGTGCTTTTATATATTTTAGCTTTACCAAACTTTAATCGAATTTCACGGAAAGAAAAAAAAAAAAATACATGTGAAAAACTCAGCGTGGTTTGTCAAATTAAAAATACTAAATAATTGATTAAAAAATACATTCTTGAATACAGCACACTTTTAGCTATAACTGGCTAATTCACTACGAATTTTTATATTATACACACACAAACATATATTATATTATATATATTGGTATTTCCATACCAAATTCGTAACTAAGACCAATCAGTAATAAGTAGTTTATCACAATTAAAACGATCGATTCAAGACTTAATCAACACGGTCAGAGTAACTGACAAAGGTTTAGAATAGTGGAAGACAAAATCCAACTCCTGTAGGACAATGCCTAAACGGCCACAAAAAATAGCCAACAATGGCAACACGTGTTTCGTAAACATCACGTATATGCCATTCAAACAGATCCGAGAAGGGTCATTATGTAAAGTACACGTACCAATCAAGAAATCCTTGTTTTTTAAAATGCTTTAAAATGTCGCGAATGCAATTACTGCATTACTGGCCGTAATGTAGAAATAGTCACGTGACAGATTAAGGCTTGAACCGTGACGTCATCACACATAAATGACAAGACAATATATTTCGTGTCAACGACACGATAAAACCATCTTACCTTTCATAAATAACATAGTAGGAACGATGAGACGTACAGTCGACACTCCAATCAAGAATGCCATGCTCGTTACAAATGCTAATACTGAATCTACCATAATTAGCACGAAGGAGGTGTATTAGGTACCCATCATCGCACGAAATGTGGAGCTGACCCCCTTCGCAAGCGTAGGCTGTCAGATACTTCTGCCGTTCTGAAAAGGAACATGAAAACGATCAGAGTAAGTATCTATTGTGCATCAAAAGGCACAAATAGCAATATTTCGATCACACTTCATTGGCATCGATATATATACATTTTTTCTTTTTAATAAATGACTACCAGTGAATCATCTTTCTGATAGATCGTTGACGCGGGGTTTTATGTGGGCAGAGAAAGTTTTATAAGTAGAAACAGACGTGGGAAAGAGACCGATTCCTCTGTCCAAAACAGATTTGAAGACCTTGCCCCAGATCAAACACCGAACGCTAGTTAATTTCAAACGCACGTGCGAAAAACACAAACGCAGTGAATCTGAACTTGAGGTCCTCGATAAGCATGTATGGGGTGCATTAAAGCTTGATGTGTAACAAGAATTTAGTTCTTCAAATTACCATAAAAATAGGGTTTATGCCTTTTTCTTTTACAAAATGGTTATTTTCTCAATCTGCTATTTTTAAAGTTAAAATTTTCAGAACAAAAGTATGTCTTCCCGTCAATAAGTATGTCTTATAAAATGTCACTAAGTATGTTTTCCAGTATGTCAAACATATGTATTTCTTCCTGTCCCTCTCCTCCCCACCCCGGGGCAAAAGCAACTTCCGCCACACTTAGAAAGAAGTGCTGCTTTACGAAAGGGAATTACTGCTTTACGGTATTGTCACTTGTTTAAAAAAATTAATACAATTTTCAGTCTTCGGTAGCGTGTGCGGTGCTTTTTACCGAATATAAATAAATACGTATGTAAAACAAAACAACACTGCACTGAAATCAAGATTGATAATAACAATCATTGGTAAACAGCATTTTTAGCAAATTAATCATTTCGGCTATATCGATCTGATCCATCCACTGTTAAGTATCTTTACTGCAGTACGTTCGACTGCTACGATATTAAAACAATTTTGTCAAAACAAAGCATGTCGTTTTCATATAGCAATCTGTTAATCTCAAATCCAACAAATCAATTCTTATTTTCCGATCGACTATTCTCGCTCTTCGAACACACGACTTCGCAAACGGGACGAAATTATTCCAAAGGCATAAGCGGATAGGTAGTTAAAAAATAGTTTATGTATTCCCTTCATGAACTTAACTACTTTAATGCAGAACACGCAGAGACTTCACACAACTTATAAATTTAATATATCTTCTTATTATTCCATTTTCTGAAACGCCCGCGTTTTCGGAAACACGTAGCCTCGATTCACGAACTTTATCTTTCAAGTTGTTCCAAAGCAGGCAATGGAAATTAAATCGCGCATCGCTCAATTCATTTTGACTGTAAAATTTCGAACAATTCTCAAATGCAAGCACGTTTCGTTAATTAGACAGCAAAGTACGATAGTCATTGTTGATTCATTACTTCGAACAGGATGTAGTAATTAGTCGGTTAAAGTTTCTAAGAACTATTTTTAAAAAGCTTAATATTATTGCAATCAATTTCAAGCTTTCATAATTGTCGTTTTCATTATTTATGACAGCAGGGACGAAAGGCGCATGGAACTTGAAGATCGGCAAGGGGGCAATGAAAACTGAGTAATTGTTATTCCAATATTGGTGAGTTTCATTAGATGACATACAGGTGCAAATGAAAACAGATTAGGAAATAGTTCTGTGTCTAGCAATTTCCAGATAGTCGACTGAAAATGCGAGCCGACAAATTCTGCATTTGGTACCTGTATGTCGGTTACAAAGGGGTTTGCGCATCATCATATATAATGACGATGTCTGTTCCTCTCCCTACTGTATAAGCAAATGTTGTCTTTTTCGGATTTTGTCAGGAGCAACAGTTTTCAACGAAGGAGCTTTTGTTAATTCAACTGTTTCATCCTTTTGTCTTTTGCGTTTCAACTCAGCCCTTTATTCAACAATTATAGTGAAGGTCATATGCGTGATTTGCTTGCTTGTATCGATTTGAAGACAACTTCGCTGTCAGACAAGGAACCGACGAAGTCCTTGTCATAATAACATGTTACGAAAGGGACCCGTTGGCAAACTTCCTCGTCAATTACGCTCTCCGTGGTAGCTAAAGGAATAAAAATAACGGGGTAAAATCAGCTTTCTAACCAAAAATTACTCTTTTCCCACGATGTGTCCTAGCGATAGTGTGGCAAAAAGCTAGGATGGGGCAAGGCCAAAACCATTCGTCTGGAAAGAAAAGCTTGGTGGCCCATTACCACGATTTGGTCAAGGTTGGTTACGTCTCATCGAGTTTAACCAAATTCAACAAAGGCGGACGATTCCGGACAATTAAAGGAAAATGTACTAATGTAAATAGTCAATGCAGGTGGAAGGGGGTGCGGCTTTGTTCCACACGACGTTACAGTAAGCAAATTTGATATGATGCATCATTGATTTTGGGACTTACGTCTATTATTATAAACAGAAAGTTTATTTATGACCACTAGACTTATAGTTTGCGTATCATCAAACACTTATGGTAAACAGTTTTGTGGGCGTATATGGAATTAAGCCCTTGAATTACGCTTTCGTCCCTCTTCAAAAAGCAATCCATGCCAATCAATTTCTTGGCCTTGTTTTTGCGTCCAAGAAACTGCCGTGAAGCAATGGCAGGGTGTTTGGTTCTTTCAGGTTACCCTTCCATCTTCCTTGAAATAGACATGACATGATGAAATCTCAAAGACCAACATCAAAATGAGCCTCGAAAAAGTCTGGCTGAAAAGCTAGTTTACGAAAACAAATTACGGCGGGTCATCGCAAACATCGTCAATAATTTAAACGAAACTATAATAAGGAACGGCCTCAACTAGAGGCGAGTAATTTTTAGCAAAAGTCTGGTTCCTCGAGGAAGGTGGGGGCGAGGTGAGGTCGTCGACCGAAAAAAAAAAATATAATCTCATGCCGTCCAGAGCTATTTTACATTTGAATGGAAAAACTCGTCAGTACTAAAGTCGCGGTCATTTGCACATGCGAAAAAATAATAAAAAAGAAAAGAAAGGTGTGAATAAAAACACTTCGCCTCACCCCTTTAACGATGACCTGAAATTGGCACTTTGAGGAACGCAAGTAATTCAGATTTTTCACCTTGAATGTCCAGGGCTAACCTCGTCTTTTTCAAGCAAAGAACAAACAAGTAAATATAAATAAAGAAGTAAATAAAGGCTGCAGGGGAAACGAGCAGGTAGGGCAAATGCCCCTTTCTTCCTGCTCGCTTTGGGCCCTTCAAAAATCCGGCTCCTGCAAGGTAGGGAGTGGAGGCCAAAGGCCAGTTGCTTGTCTCGGCATTTACTCTCCCGTTCGTCACGATTTCCCGTGTTCTTATACCTAAGAATTTTCCTGTCCAATCACGTTCGATTCCGACTACATTGTGCGTGGCCAGTTCTTTCTCTCTTTCTGGCAGGGAAACCCTGTTCCATTTCTAGAGTTGGGACACGTAAAAAAATGCATTAGGCCGGTGGAAATGCATTAAACATACCACAGAAAACGTCACAGATGAACAGGCAAGGTGAAGAAGGGTAAACCTAACACTTTTAATAGGGGTAAAAAACAAAGTAAGAGAAATCGCAGATCATGATATTTCGAAAACTGATTTTATAAACATGGAATAACAACTAGGAGACAGAAAATTAAAATTTAAGGAACGCCCCGCGTAATATTTTAATTTTGTTTTGTTACAAACGGAGGGCCATAGAAAAAAGAAATGCTTAATATCTTAGGGAAGATGAAAAGAATTACCGTTGCAAAAACACCGGCTATCATATTCAATAAAAAATAATTTCCCGAACAAAAAAGTGAAAACTTTCATTATAATTCATAATACGAACCCGTCGAAAAATTATAAAATGGCATCAGTTTCGTGGGGATTAGAGCCCCTGGAAAGTGTCCACCGATTAAAGAATTACTTCTAAACACTGCTAATCACTTGCGTAATGATTATATTCCCTTACGCAATATAAAATGTCAGTTTCATGGAGGATTAAAAAATGATTAGTGCGTCAAAGCACCTCCGAAGAATTCATTTAAAAGGATTATCAAATTCTAAATGACCTCCTTTACTAGATTCGATCGTCCAAACTGGGAAGCTAGTAAACGGCCCATTAAAAATGATTTGTTCCTGAAAATAATGTTCTCCATGAAGTTCGAACGCAGAAACTGATGTGAAATATTGGAGCTTAGACGAGTGAACGAGTACTCGTCATTTCGGGAGATATGTGCACTTGACAATAGCCTTGTAGTTTGCAAAGAGGATTAAGCACCAGGTGTTCAAAAGGTTAAACAACGCATTCTCGGAAATAGATTGCTTGTCGGTTACATAGTTTGAAGCAGCCATGAAGGTATTTTACATGATTACGTAGCAGTCGATAAAATCGATCTACCAAATTAATCGTAGGTTAAGGTCTATATGCGCAGATTGTTCAGTGAGACATTCGCGAAAGTGACAGCGCTCGTGTAAATAAGAGTATTGTTACTGTACTTGCGACTGGAAATAGATCAAATGAGCCACCATTAATAGTAACCACACGAAATAGCGAGTAAAATGAAATGAACATTTTAAGAACATTAAAAAGTTAGTGCTCCTCAATTGCGTGTGCGTTCCTCCAGCTATCAGCAGTAGTATAATGACCTTCCGTACACATGGGACGCATAACGCAAGAAAATAGCACACATGAAGAAATTGCGCATAAACGTTTTCACTTACAGCAAGGAGATATTTACTGCAGAAATTAATGTACGCAATATAAAGGCTAATGACTTCGCGCAGCCATTATTGGGTGTATTTTTGTTGAAAACATTCACACGAAAGACACGGGAACTTCTTTTGGAGAAGTCCGCGTGCATAACTATCGACTTCATTGCCTCCGTCTTTTCCCATCAAAACGAACAAATAAACACATGCACATAAGAAAATTTTGAATACATCAGTTAAAGCAATCAAAAAGTTAAGGGATTTTAAATTATACTCATAATAATAAAATTATAAAAAAAAAAAAGCCCCCTACGTTTTAAATATTTTCCAATAATTTTGCGCTATCGAACTACAGGGGAAGAGAGGAAATAATCTATATTCTCCTTCGGACAGATGATTTTACGAGCGAGATGAGGCAAGAAATGTACCCCTTTCATTAACGGAATTTTAATTTTCAATACACCTATATTAATACAGGGTTCCCACTCGTCTTGGTGAAAAAACTTCCCTAAATTTTCAGACAAAATTCCCTGACTGATTGTAAACAAAACTTTGAATTGAATTTCGGTTTTAGGGAAAACAGCTATTAAAATGGAATTTTAATTTTCAATACACCTATATTAATACAGGGTTCCCACTCGTCTTGGTGAAAAAAACTTCCCTAACTTTTCGGAAAAAATTCCCTGACTGACCGTAAACAAAACTTTGAATTGAATTTCGGTTTTAGGAAAAATAGCGTTACGTTCGCTTGAAATTTAGCAATTCAGAACAGATTCTCAAGGCTTTCTTTGACTTTTCCAGGTTTGACAAAAAAATTTCGTCTTTTCCTGACTTTTAAGAACGATTTTAAATTCCCCGTCCTTTCCAGATTTTACCAAAAAAAAAAAAAAAATCGTTTTTTAACGACTTTTCGGGGCGATTTTAAATTCCGTGACAATTCCAGATTTTACCAAAAAGTTCGTCTTTTCATGACTTTTAGAGACAATTTTAAATTCCCTGACAATTCCAGGTTTGACCAAAAAAAAAAATTTTTTTTCTTGACTTTTAGGGACGATTTTCCCTGACAATTCCAGGTTGCGGGGAACTCTGTTAAATATAGCTTTCTAGATTAAATCAACTGCCCCTTCTGTCCGCCCATCCTTTCAGTTAACGCTGCTTAATGGTAGAAGGTAATTTAATCGTAAGAATAAAACTAAAATCTGGGTGTCCCACACCTTTGTAAATTACACAGGAAAAAAATCGGGGACTCAGTGACACAATCGACTCTCAAAGATCTGTAACCATTAGTGAAGGTGTAACAAATGACACTAAGCATTTATGCGATTCGGTGCACAAGCGATCCCTTTCTCGTACACACTGTGTGCACATGACTGAACGCAGGCGTCGAAAGCGTGTAAAGGTGTGCACTCAGCCAGGGAAATCCACAGCACAACAACGTTGATAGCTTACAGCATATTACAAGCGCAGAAAGTAAGTGTATTTTATTAAGCGTGAGAAATTAAAAATATCACACTTAGCATAGAAATTAAATATATCATACTATGCACAGAAAGTCAACACATTATACTAAGCGTACAAATGAAACATATTATATTAAGAATAGAAAGTAAGCATGTACTAAGCGTAGAAAATAAGCATATACTAAGTTTAGAAAGTAAACACATTAATTATAATAAGCATAAAATAAAACTACGTTCTCTTAATACTATTTGAAATCTTATTACAATGTGCCCTCCATACAACTACTTTCTTTTTAGAAACCTTTTCGTATAACGAATAGAGACTATAGAAAGGCAGCATTCATCGTTATAACGTCGTTCGTTATATCGTTTTAACGTTATAGCGACTTGTCCATACAACGACCGTTCTACTGAGTTCACGTTGCTGTGGTTGTATCAAGAAAATACTTTATGAACATACAATAAAAACATAATATTTTTATGTGATGTACGGGACCATCTAAAATTTACATATTCCATATAATTTCACAAAGACAAATTGAAATGTCGCGTTGGACCTGAAAGTAGTGGAGTCAAGAAAAGGCACAATCAATATGAGGAGAATTCCTTAAGGACGTATGTAAGTCATTTCACTCATTAAGCTTACAAATGAAAGTTCCATTTTATATTTACCATCGTCAAAACATAGGCGGCAATAACGCGGCAACTGTTTACACATATTCTAACAGAGTTTCGTCTATTTCTCAACATTCCGTTCTAATCTTCTGTGATGTGAAAGTAGTACATTTGAATGATTTTCAATTTAGTAGGTGACTGTTCGAATACGATAATTACAAATAAAGCTACGAGATGGCTGGCAAAAATAGTTGCAAACATAATACAAGAACAGCAGGAGGTAAATACGCTGCTATTCCAAAATGGGGAAAGAAATATCTAACAACAAAAAACTGAATTAACGAATTACTCAACAGCACGACTTTCCCGCATTAATGCGCAAAAAACGATGTTATCTAAAACGCCCACCAAAAGGATGCCCCACCCGTATAACTATCTGCCCTGCTAATCAACACCAGTTACTACCCTTATAGGCTACCGTGTTGGGAGGACGAAAAGAGAAAATGACATATACATGTCCGTTTAGTCGACTGGACCTGATAAGACCGAGGTCCCACAAAGGAAGTCTGCGGTACCATTTTCAACTTGGGATATTAACAAAAACTCGCAGACAGGCTACAGAAAGCACCCGGGAGGGGGAGGGGGCGCTGACACGAACGTAGTATTTTCAGGTCTGACAGAGAGGAGGAGGTTTCAGATAGAGCCCCGCCTCTCCCCAAAACAAGCTGGTCTAGACGTAAAGCCAATAAGATAAGAGTTTCGACAGTAACACGGAAAAGGGCGGTTTAGGAATTTCTGCACCGCTCCGACAACGATGAATCCGGCCTACCGGCCTACTATTACTTGCATAGGATCAACTGGTTCCGCCTCCGGGTCCCACATTCCCTTCCACCGACCCGCCATCCATCAAAAGAGACCCCCCCAATTCCTGCATCGCTTTTCCAGTCCCCCCCCCCGAGTCGTCTTTTCTTCTACTTATTTCTCTTCTTCCTTTTCGGTTTTTTTTTTCTTTCTTTCATCTCTAGAAGATGAGAGAATGAAAGAAGGAAAAAAAAATGGCACCCGGGTTCATGATTACGGCGCTTTTTCGCGCCATAATGATGGCGAAATTTGTGGACGAAGTCTATAATCATAATAAAAGAATATGGACCAATTTAAAAGAAATACTATTGCTCTTGAATAGGTAGCAACACATACTCACTCACAACCGAAAGGAATACTACTTATACACATATGGGTACATACATACATATGAGATTTACATCCATACGAGTAAAAGTCACTGCTCACAGAAATTCCTTCACTCTCAAAAATTAAGTTATTAAATTTATACTCAAATTCAAAGACTCAACTAGATAGCAGAGTCGAACCTCCTTAAGACGAACACTAAGCGGAACGGACAAACTGTTCGTATTAATAGCAATTCGTTTTGTCCGGAAAGGATAGTATGTATAAAATCTGATGGGACTTCGGAAAACGGTTCATATTAGAAGTAATTCGTCTTAATACATGCCGCTAGCGGTGCAATCTGGTATAGTGTGTTGAGTATAACCCGTAGGCGTACGCAGAAAGTTCCTAAGAGGGGGTTTCAGGCTTACAATAGGGGGTACAGAGCGACAACTCCACATACCCATGTGTACGTATACATACAAGTATACACTATATGCCCAAAAGTATCCAGACACTTTGGATTTTTTAATTTTTTTCGAATTTCTAAAAAACTACTCTGCCAATTATTCTCTGACTTTGAAGATATATAGAACATGCTTGTATGCACACTTTGCAATACAGTTTCGGTGACTTGTGCATTTAGGGGACCACCCACATATTGGCAACGTGAAAAAATATATTTGATCACCCTGTATCATAAAAAGCTGGAAATTATTTGTAACTTTCAGAAAATATTTAACCAGCTATGCTTAATGCCTGTGTGCATTTTCGTAAACCAAACATGTATATTCATGAAGATAGAAACGTTTCTTTAAGAAAACCCAAATTTTGTCACATATTTTTTGCTTATAATATCCACAATTTTCAGTCAAATTTCACGAAACTTACAGAACATTTGTCAACGTACAAGAAAAATATTATACTTAAATTAGAAATTAATATATTGAATACACGATGAGATATGAGCATTTGAAGAAAAGAATTTTTTACTGCGCATGCGCGAAAGATATGAATAACTTTCTTTCATAATTTTGTAGTCAATAGTATAGGGCAACTTCAAAATATATACCAATCAGTGGGATGTCTTGAAAATTCAGAAAGTTATCGACGATATAGTGAGCCGTATTTCTCTAATTCTCTGAAAGTAGCTAGATGATAAGGGTTTTTTCCACAAATTGTCATATTCCAAATTACCAAACACCCCTGTTCTGAAAATGAAATATTCCAGATTTATGCAAATAAGGATCAAAAGTATCCAGACACCTGCATGTTTTGCTTCTCCTTTACAGAAGTCAAAAACCTTGCTTGGTGCAGAATGACCATTGTTGTCCTTGTGCCAACAAGGTCAAAAATTAGTATGAAGTGGGGCCATATTTTGCTGCAATGACGGCTACCACTCTATCTGGGAGGCTATCTACTAGTTTCTGGAATTTTTCAGTGGGAATTGCATGCCATTCTTGCAAAAGAATAGTAGTCAGCTCTTTCACTGATGTGGGCCATTTTGGCCTAGCTCGTAGTCGACGTTCTAATTCATCCCATAGGTGTTCTATGGGATTTAGGTCTGGGCTCTGAGCAGGCCAGTCCAATTCCTCAACATCCATGTCAGCAAACCAGCTCTATACAGCCTGTGCTGTGTGGATAGGAGCATGATCTTGTTGAAACAAGAATGAACCTACTCCAAACTGTTGCCACAATGTGGGCAGCGTGGAATTGTCCGAAATGTCGAGATAGCCTCCCGTCTTCAGAGTTCCCTTCAAAGGAATTAAAGTGCCAAGCTCGAACCATGAGAAACCACCCCAAACCATTATGCTTCCACCATCAAACTTAACTTGCGGCACAATACAGTCAAGTAAAAAGCGTTTACCCAGCATTCTCCACACCCAGACTCTACCATCTGATTGTCAAATAGTTTACCGTGATTCATCGCTCCATAACACTTCACGCCACTGCTGCAGGCTCCATGTTTTGCACGCTTTGAATCATTGTAAGCGACGCTTGACATTGGTTGCAGTAATGCTTGGTTTATATGCAGCTGCTCGGCCATGAAAACCAAGACTTTGCAGTTCCTGACGAACTGTTTTTGTGCTGACGTTGCATCCAGAGGCATCTTGAAAATCCGCACGAACTTTTTCCGCCGATTTCATGCGGTTCGCTTTCACAACTCTCTTCAGCACTCTGCGTTCCCTGTCTACTAGACGGAGTGGTCGACCAGGTCGTGGATGCACCGTTGTAGTCCCCGTATGTTCCCACTTTACGATAACAACATTAACGGTGGAACGGGGCACTCGTAACATCACAGAAATCTCACGAACAGATTTTCCACAGCGGTGACAACCAATGACTTCACCACGTTCAAAATCATTTAGCTCGCCCTTTCCTCCCATTTTACTTTTCTAGCTTTGAAATTATAATTGTTAACTCGTCAGACTTCTTTTATACTTGTCTGAGAGCTAGAAATTTGACGTCACTAACAGAATCCACCACGTAGAGGGGTGTCCGAATACTTTTGATCCTTATTTGCATAAATCTGGAATATTTCATTTTCAGAACAA
>QLNU02015360.1:194495898-194506623 GCA_006491805.2 Dysdera silvatica | reverse complement strand
TTCAAAAATATGGAATAATTTGTTAATTCCGGAGTGAAATAGACATGGGGACACACGGAAAATGATTTGTCTTCATATTTTAAGATCCTAACCATCTTGTTTGTCCATTTTTAAAATCATTTTTCTAGTATTATTAAGCTTTGGGCATTTGTTACGTATGCTGACGCTATGAAACCTCCCATGTTGAGATGCGAACGATGTGCTCATACGGTAGCAGTTCATAAAGTATAGAGAGGGGGCCTCGGAGGCAGCTTTTAAAGGTAATGCGTTGGACGTGTAAACATGTATGTTGACAATAGGTAAGCTTGAGCCGAAACAAGCACAAACGCGGATTTAACATGCTAAAATAATCGTTTTAAAGATCATTATTTCTGCTTTTAAGAATCAGTCTTTCTACTTGAAATTTACCGATTTTGTACTGAGCCGGGAAAGTAAACCAGCTTTGTTTAAGGCTATTTGAAAAACTAGTTCTGTCACTCCTCTTAGAACATATGACTGGGATGATGGTTACTATGGGACAGCTTATAAGGGCTTTTAAGCATATAAGGGCTTTTATGAATAAGAGAGAATTTCTTGAAATGGGGGTGGAGCACTGACAAATCCAGGGGGGGGGGCGATAAGGCGACCGCCTCCCCCTCGAGCTGGGATTATATCTTGGAAAATGAAAAGTACCGAACATTTGGCCAAAAATAGGAATCGGAAACAAATCGCTCCCCCTCCCCCATCCCGAAAGATTTCTGGATCCACCCTTGGGTTGTTTGTTTGTTTAGGTGTTTTATGGCGCAAGAGCATCTGGGCTATACTGCGCCTCTCTTGGGTTGAGGGACGTAAAATCAGTTTAAAATAAGTCTTCTGTTAAGAATGTTAAAATGACGCCTGTCTATGATGCCTTTCTCTGTGTGATTGGACTAGAATCTTAGAGCTTCAATTAGTTTTGCTAGTGCCGCATTCGCAAAAGACAAATTTTTAGTGTGCTTTAAAAGCAAAATTTAAGAAAACTTGGACAAGAGGAAGGAAAAAAAAAAACTCGCCTACAGCAAAACAGTCACGAGAAGTCATAATTGTTATTAGAAAAACGCCTGAATTTGAGAAAGTTTATGGACAATTTTATGGTTTAGAAAGAGACATGCACAAGTTCATTACAGACCCGTAAGTTCAAACGGCATTGGGTACGTTTATTACTGTTCACGAACAATGAGTTACGGTGTGTACGACAATAGGTTACTAATTATTATACATATGCACACAGATCTTTGACTTTAACTTTTTATTCTTATTTCAACACATACTAGCTATGGCATTTTTAAGTCATAAAATTTAGATTGTAAATAAGAAATATTTTTTACTACAAAAGTAGATCTACAAATTTACTAATACAATATAGTAAAACCTCTCAACAACAATATTATACGGACCGAGAAAAATTATCATTGTAGAGGGAGTTATTGTTATAGGGAGGGTTCATTATGCAGTAAAACCTCTCTACAACACTATTATACGGACCGAGAAAAATTATCGTTGTAGAGGGATTTATCGTTATATCGGATATCGTTGTAGGGAGGTTTTACTGTACCTGGCTTGCATACATATAATTTAAATTCCCTAAACTTACGAATAATAAGAATTCTGCATAATACAGTAATTAGTGTTGACTGTACAATGATATTTAAAAAAATTCCGGACTTAAAAATCAACCATATAAGAATCGAACGCGATTCTTATAACGGAACACACTGTACTACTCCGGTTTTATAAAAGCTATTGCAGAAATAAATCCTTGTAAAAGAATTATTACCGTGCAAACAAATGCCAAACAGACTAATAACTTAGCCATAGAAATACAAAGGCGATACCTTGACCGATTTGTTGCATTTATTCGATTTGTTTTTTACGAGAAGGAAAAAAAAAACAATTTTAATTTCCACGCAAGAATATGCAAATATGGAGAAATAAAACGATTAATTGTGCCACATTCTTGAACGGCATTCTTCGAAGCGATCTGAATAAAGGTTATTTGACGAAGTATTTTGCAATTCTTAGAATCGAGAGGAAAATAAAGGGAGCAAAAAATCCATTTCAGATTAATTTAATTAAAAAATTAAGCAGTTGCAAATGAAATATTTAATAATAGGGCTTAGATGTATTTTTTAAAATAAAATTTTAGAACATTGCTCTGAAGGGATTTCAGAACGCTGTTGATTATAATTTTCCTGGATATAAAATTTCCACGGTGTATCCCCAGGAGACTTAAGGTAATACCCGACCAAATTTAGTCGCCTTCGTATGAGAAGAAGAAAAATAGTTATAGTCTAAAGGAGTCTCCTTCTTCCTTCCAGATACATTAAAGGAGTTCTAGTAATCAAACGTCATTTTACAGTTAATAGAACCTTTTTTAGCGAACAGGATTAAAAAAATTAAGGCAACATTTTTAAACATTAGGGGTTGCTTCAATTATTAGGCATAAACAAACGATGGATGGATGGATGGATGCGCATGCGTACTGAGAGGAAACCTGAACTCATTGCTACTTTCACTCATACATCATCATAAATCAAAACACAAAACTTCCGATGTAAATTTGATGAACGTTGATTTACATAGAAAACGTGAGAAGATATCTTTCCTACGAAACAAAACATGTAACTTGGGGAATTGCGAGAAATCCTTGCGCTATCAGAATAATTAGCAAAAATAATATCCCCTTTTCCCCTCCTCTTCCAAGATATCTATTAATAAAAAAAAAAGGAGGGGGGGGAGAAAAAAAAAGTAGGATGAAAGAAAAAGTACAGGGAATGGCCGGTGGCGGGGAGAGAGAGAGTTAGGCCCGTAATTTGGCGAATAGATTGGCAACTGTCACGACCCGTCGCAAGGGTTGCTATCTTGCCGATTCCGGCCACGACTTCTGATTAGCAAAGGAAGGGGGGGGGGGAGAAAAATGCCCCCCTCCCCCCAATTCGACTATCTCTAACGACCAGCCTCTTCGGGTTCATTTACGTTCAGCTACCACAGATCCATTCTGCTTTTCGGGGTCGCCAACGAGACCTAACTGCCTTGTTTCACGTTTAACGGGCGTGACCCAGGTTCTTCCAGGACCGTCCACATGACCTCAGGGCCGAGGGGACCCCACTGCGAAGAAACCATTCAAAAACCGAAGATAATCATAGGAGTCCAAACCAAATCTCTGTAATAAATCCCTCTAAGGTTTGTTCCACTCGCATGCGTGCATTCGGCCTTGCTTTTCGGGATGGAAGTCTTTTCCAGGAATTTTTCGACAAAGAATCGGTGTTTCGTAGTAAAAACTGTTATCAGAAGCAATAACATTGTATATTACGGGACTTTCGTTTACTTTCCCTTTGTACTTTAACAAGCGTTGCTTTAAGCACGATTGGTTAGGTACGTTTGCTCTCCAAACAAGGCCTCTCGTGACCGCTACGTTCGTCTTGTTCATTTCAAAAACCAAGGAGGAGGTGGAAACTGAAATCGCTCTCTCTTATCCTTGCAGAAAGAGACATATAATTGTCCGATTCCCGACATCATATCACGAATGAGAAAACTTGGTTGCTGAGTATATCGGACCGATTCGGACATACTTCACAATCTAATCAATGACAATCAATAAGGGGACAACAGTAAAGAAGGGGACGTAGAATCCAGGACTGTTAGAGAACAACTTATACGAAGGCACTTCACCAACTTCGACTCTTGAAAGGCGTAATCAAAAGGGTTCGCTAATGATAATGTTCTTGCTTCCCATTTACAGCATCTCTTTTAGTCATCGAGTGTTCTAATTTCCTCAAAAGTCATCAAGAGTGTTGCTTTTTTTTTTTTTTTTTATGTGTGTGTGTGTAGGGGGGGTAGAAACAGATCAGAAACGGGGAAAGTGTTGTCGAGTGTCGATTTCAAAACTCCGATTTCGGTTAGTATAAAGGCTTTCTGCGTTAAATGCAGTTTTTATTATCTACTTTATTTTACTCCCCCGAAGAATAATGACAGTGATTATCTCAAAAACTTTTTTTCCCTGCCGTAAAACCCTAAGTAAGGGCTTTAAAAAAAAAATCGAAAACATACCGTGGTATGACGCGTAGGAAAAATAACTTTAGCAAACATTTGCTTCCAACGTCTGTATTATCGCTACCATTATAAAGCTCTATTTTTGATCGGCTTAACTCGTGTTATGTATACGAGTATGTTATTAACAGTTCCACAAACAAGGTCCGTGAAATCAAACACGTTTCGATCGTAAAATGCACGTTGCATAATTTTAAAATAGAGGTGTTTAGCATCGAAATCATTAACTTTTAAATCGAATAACCGTTCGGGTTTAAAACGTATAACGAATGTTAGAATCCTGATGGATATATATATATATATATATATATATATATATATATATGTCATATATAAATGCTTTTTAGCACGAGTAGGCATGAGTAACGTAATAGTAGTAGTCCGCACAGGGTTTATTACGCGAAGCGATAATGCAATATAGAAATAACTCGAGCTATGGCATGAACGTTCTCACAGGACGGATGCAGGTGCTAGTATAATGGAATGACGCCACATTTTAGGACTTCGACCTCGTTCGGTTGATTTTCGACGCTGTATAAACAGCTTGGCAGCAACTGGCAGTCACGCATTTTTGCACCCTGATACCATATGCAAGTAAATAGGAAAAACGAAATGCGTATTTTAATTTATACGGGGTATGCGAGCCCGAGAAATGGAATTGTGTATACTTTCCTGATCCTCTATTCTAGTACAGATTCAGATTTTTATGGCGCAAGAGCATCTGTACTATACTACGCCAATCCAGTACAGAGGTCCTCAAACGGGTGCCTTGGTAGGTCGAATCGAATAGGCACACTATGAGTAATGAGTATGCATTTTCTTTCTATGTTTATAATTTCCACTATTTTTAGATGATTTTTCAATATTTATAACTGGAGCAAAATGAGCTTTCTTTTTTCAAAGAACAACGAAATATAAGAAGACCGCTAAATATACAAAATGATTAAACACGAATGAATGTAAGATGGACTATTTTACGGTGGAAGGATATCGATGGCCATAGTGCGCAAGGATATCGATGGCCATAGTGCGCAAGGATATCGATGGCCATAGTGCGCAAGGATATCGATGGTCATAGTGCGCAAGGATATCGATGGTCATAGTGCGCAAGGAACTACAGTTTTCCGAGACATCTAAACCTTTTAAGGCCCAGTGAACCAACTCACGGACGACAGTGAGCAGCTTGTCGATAAGCGTTCTATTTTGGCACCGTTGAGAGTCGAACCCGTGTTAACGGCTCGCTAGGCGAGAGCGATAGCACTAGATCTACAGGACCTGAATGTCAGATTATTTTGGCGATTTTTGGCTAAAAATTGCCATCGCAGGTTGCATAAAATCACATGGACGTCTATGGTATTACTCATGAGCGTATGCTGGAGGAGGAGGAAGCGGCTGATGAGGTCGCAACCACCCCCATTAAGAAAAAAATAATACGCTATACAATTTTATATCTACATATTGCATATGCAGATATAAAATTGTATAATCCTCCCTCCCTTATAAGCTTTCTGCATACAATACTGACGGTAATGTGTACACGAACTACCCGTTACCAAAAGTATTTTTTGTAGTCGCGAGATCCAGATTCAAGTTTTTTATGGGTCGGAATCGACTGCAGACATTTACTACTTTAGTGTAGTGTCCCTCAAATTGGAAATTGCAGACTCCGGGGAATTCGAAAAATCGGATACTATAATGTTGTTCAACCTATAAATGTGAAATGGGTGTACCCAGAGACCGCAAAACACATTACTTCAGGTAGCACCCGGTACTTAAAATCGTTCTCAAAACACTTTAGTGTACCTCCACTAGGGTGCTACGAGTCATTTGGGGTTCCTGGGGAAAGGTGAAAAGGAATAGAAATCACTGAAATAGACAGTTAAACAACGTCTTTAAAACTGTACGTTCGGGGGTTCCGTATAAAAAATATCAGTATTTATCCTGCGTCAAGTCATGAATTATGCCAACATGTACATTAACACATACGCACACATATCCTTACATTGAGAATTCATTTACATTTGGAATACGTACAGCGTCCTTCCTAAAAATTGTTCTGGTTTCGGAGAACCCTATTCACTTCATCTAGCGAAGGGGTTCTCAACCTTTTTAGACTACGGAACCCTTTTCTCACTATATGCCCAGCAACGGAACCCCTCTCAAAAAATTTAAGGAAAACCTAAACGGCAATTATCTTTGCTTGGACATATTAACATAAAAATGAGCAATAAATATATCAATATAAAAAGTAAATAATACTTTTCTACTATTGCTGGATATTGGTTATTAGTTAATCCTTTCTCTGTTATTTATTATAATTAAATCTAAGTGATTATCGGGGGAGGAAAAAATACAAATTTTTTGGACTTGCCGGCGATGTTTTACAAACTGCTCGCGGAAACCTTGGGGGGGTTAACGCGGTATGCTGGGGTACTACAGCACACACTTTGAGGAACCCCGATCTAGCGTATTCAGCATTTTACCTCTTCGGACTTTTGCGCACCTTCGATTCAAAATCGAATAGATCCAACCATGAGCGCCCATATAAGTAATTCGGGGGGGGGCGGGGCGGCTCAGAAAAATTATTACCTTCTTCTCAAGGCTGTCAAACATTTTAGTGAATGTACAAGATACTAAAATGCTACAAAAATAATTGATACTGCTTGACAATTAGTAATGAGATAAAAAAAAAATACCTCATTTTAAAATGTACTTATAAATTTTGGAAGTCAGCATATCAGAATTGGGCAAATCAAATTTTGAACGGCTGGGGGGCTAGAGTCCTTACCCTCCTCTTATATGGGCGCTCATGGGTCCAATAATACTCTTCAAATTTTAATGTTTTGTAACACCCATTTAGAGTTATCGCATTACCAAAGTTTTATCACAGATAAATAAAGCAACATCTTCCATCAGATTCACTTTTAGACATTAAGAATTAAATATGTAACAGAGAAATTAGGAGGAATATTTTGTTTTGTTTAAAAAAAAAAAAAAAAAAAAAAAAGATATATTTTGTCCCATCCACACAGCTATGAAGTCAAAAGTTGCATATCATCACAGCTGACATTAGGGGTTTGATTTTAAAGATCTTCCACGAATAGCACTTTGAACAGTGGTTCCCAAGTGGTGGTCCGTGAAGGAGCCCCAAGTGTTCTGCGAAACGGGTCATTATTTAAAAAAAAATATTTAAAAAACTTACAAAAATTATTAAATATTAAAATTAAATATAAAAATGAAATTGAGAGCACATTTGTAATATTCTACAATCGGGCGCAACTTCAGCAAACGGTTCATATTAAAAATAATTCGTTTTAAGCGTGTTCGTCTTAACGAGGTTTGACTGTATTATTATTAGATTTTATTATTTCTTTTTCTGTTTATTTCTTTTTTTTTTTTTACCAAAGAAAGATTGTACAAACACATTTTCCCCAAAAAAGACCCAGTTCCCTTTTTTATTAAGGTCTTGAAGCCAACTCGTGAGAATTTTTCAAAGTGGTCCGCGGGTACAATTGAAGTGGAAAAGTGGTCCGCGGCTTAAATTGAGTTGGGAACCACTGACTTAGAAAGAATACAATTTACACTTAGAATGCATTTATGATAGAATCAATGCCTAATCCTATCCTAATTAATCATAATGATTATGACAGACTTAATGTGAAACAAGGTGTAGAGTTTTGCTAAAGAAGCGTCTTTTACGGGAAATGGGAGTCCAAGAATGGTTTTACACTCAATGGATAAATGTGGAGTTAAAATAAATTCGCAGTCCACCGCGGATTTCAAGAATATGTCACAGGGAGTCAAAATTGTCACAACCTCTGCTCCAGGAATTCAAGAAAAATTGTAAGAGCCGACACACGCGTGAGACGAACTACTCTCGTATTCACCTCTTTCCCTTCGACAATCAATACTCATTTCAGAATGGCCTTGAAGCATTATCGAATGGTGCTCATATTAAAAAACAGCCTTATAGGAAAAGGCAAATAGCACTTTATCAACCATCTGTCATGGCGTGGCGGTTAGCAGCAAAGTTGACCACTTTGCAACTAATTGCACTACTCCAGAAAGACGACAGCAGCTGTGGACTGTTCGCCTCATATCCAGAGACTTTTCTTCAGGTTGCCAGGTGTTGTACGAAAAGGAGGTGACGGGAGGACACAGACAGATTTGTTGAGATCTTTCATTAACTTCCCCTTAGTTTTCATCCTCCCTTTTCCTTCAGTTTTCCAATTACCACACGCTCTTTGGGAAGCTGCGGTAAAAACAAGGGTCCAATGGGAACAACACGTAGTCAGCAATACTCGGTATAATGGACAAGGGATTCGTAAAACTTCCTTAATTCCCTCGACGTCGAAGTTCGATATCATGGGGGAAAAAAAGTTCTTTACGACGACTATATTTTTCGAATCCGCGCACCCCCAGGGAATGGCACATTTTCGAAGTCGGGGCCCTCTTTAAAAGGGAAATGATGGCAACGGTATAGAGCGAGCTGCATCGTTTCGCAAACGAACTCAATATTCCACGATGAATTGCTGTTTGTTTTAGGCACAAGCCCTGAGGCGCACTTGCACCCCCTTGGTTTATGAAAAAAGGGGGAAAAGAACTGAATCCACAAGAAATTGTAGTCCAACAACATTATTCAATTGGAATTTTTCCTGGATGCACCTTCCTGGATATAATTCTGGGGGCGCCCTGGCACAAGGACTACAAAGGTCCTGTTGTTTACAATTCTGATAAATCCAAGCCTCTTAACGACTAGGAAATCAACCCCCACTCCCCCGGATTATCTTGAACAAGTAGTAAGCTTTTTAATCCCCCCCACTCCCGTTCGGAGTCGAACCTGGGTTAACGACAAGCTGGGTAAACGCGTTACCACTGAAGCGAAATTAAGGAGCGAAATCGAACAGTGCTAAATGGAAGCTTAAAAAAACGGGAATATTACAAACGTTTCATTTATAAACGGGTTTAGATGACCCGAGAGAGAGAGAATTTTATACCATAGTCGAATCCTTAGACACAAGGTCTAATTTAAGATCTAGTGAAAACGAAACGACGTTTTAAACAATCATGTGACATTTTAATATACGCATTTCTCTCTTTTTTAAATGCAATTCCAAAACTATAGTAGACGTGTATTTTCAAAACCGCGTGTCTTCCGAATGGCTATGATCTATGCTGATCTCTGTAAAGTTCTGTTCTTCAATCAGGCTGTAATTGAAAAGGGATGGGGGCCGTTTAGAAATTTAGTAAAAAATAATTAAGATGGGACTATAAAAATTCTAATTATATAAAGTACCTCAGGTATTGGCGACGAAGTCGCGACAAACTGCCCCAAAAAGTCTATCCTAACGACAGCTAATAAAAATACACATCATGGAAGTAAGTTTTCAAAATTTCCGATTTGTCTTCGAACAAAGACGATAAAATCTAAAAGCAACCCATTTTAACAGATGGGGCAACACGATTTATTTTTTTTAAAAAGATTATCACGTTCTTTTCTGCGATTAATTTTCCTTTTCTGGACCTCGTTTCTCCTCGATCGGCAGGCAATTCCTCCAGCCAACGAATATCCCCTAAAGCGCACGAGGAGGAAGGAGAAGCGACCGAGTACCAGAACATTACACAAAAAGTTCATAAATTAAAAGTTACGGGATTGTGGCAGCTGTTTAAAATGCCGGTTTTTTAGTCACGTTTACCTTGAATATTTAAACAGAATAAATGGCAAGAAACGCTGTTGTTTTATAAGCACTACACTTCAAGTTTGCGAGGGCTAAATGCTGTCCACGCACCCTATCAACTGACTAACCGAAGAAAATAAAAATTATTTGACAATTTACGCGTACCAAAAGTATACACGTCTTGCGCTGATCTGTACATATTCGGCGATTATGCAAAAGTATTAAACATCGTTCTCGTATATCGGGATGTACTTGAAACTGTATTTCAATTAATCTCAAACCCGTACACGTGAATGCTTATAGAGAATGGCTGAAGTCATGCACACGTTGGATAACATATCCTTTTTGAGATGAGGTAACTTACTTCATTCTTCAGTTCAAAATCCTTGAATCTGCCACCACGTTACCAATCCATTTCCTCGCCCAAAGAGCTAAAATACACATTCGGGCGACGTCATCGTAGGGTTTAAGCTATTTGTCAAATAACTTGACAGGCTATCGTAAAAAATATCTTTTCGCGTAAAACGAATCGCAAGTGATATATCCATTTCGGATCTTAGCTTCAAGAAAGGAACCGAAACAAATAAAGCAGTCCTCTCGAACGCATTCTCTATTGGCGATTTGATTAAAAATCAGAGCTCTTGAGGAAATGATTCATCTAAATTTAAAATCTATGCAAATATTTTCACTAGAGCGCGGTGGAAAGCACGGCGATATTGGAAAATCGCAGCATTATGGAAGTCATTGATTTATTATATGATGTCGGACGCACTTTTTTGGGCCGTTTTTTCTCCTTTTTGCGGCCGCGGAACGGGGCCTATTCGTTTTATTGCAAAATTGAATTCTGGATATCATTGGAAAGTTGCCTGAACCAATTCTTCTTTCGCAGTTATTAAAAAAAATTACACCAAACTGGATATATTTGAATTACATTGAAAGTTGTAGTCGATTGGTTTCTTTTCTTCTTTCTTTTGCTTTT
>QLNU02015360.1:194483720-194495798 GCA_006491805.2 Dysdera silvatica | reverse complement strand
ATGAAAAAGGGCTCCAGTCGAAAAATTGCCTTTGCTATTCTCCTGCTGTTGCTGAAATAGCTGAACAACTTTTCTCACGCTGAACCTTCACAACCCTTTTGTCTCCCCTCTACCTTAGATGTTAATTTGCTTTTGCATCCTCACCATGGCTTTTGTGATTATGAATCTTGTCTTCAACTCTCATTTCCTCCTCACCAGAACAAAACCAAAATTTGGCCTCCCAATTTCTGCCGATAGAAGCCACGACAGACTAATCACTGAATTCGCATTTTCTGATCCGACTGGGTCATCCAACGATGCCAGGAGTGAGAGAAACTTGGAGCTTCGTGGAGAAAGGGGGATAAAAAACAACAACGACTCCGGAAAAGTGGATAATTCCAAGCATTCTTGCTGCGAAGACAAGCTCTTTCTCTTTACAACTAGCATCGCTTTTCGGAGGCTTGCTGCGTGAAGGTGTGAAAAGGACGAGTACCTCCAGAGGAAAACAATAGGTGTCAATTTCATTCCGAATCTTCGTGAATGAGGAGCTCTTATTTCTCCTTTTCAAATCTCAACAGGTTCGCGATTCGATGATGTCTCTACAATGACGTGATTTCGTGGAAGGTTGGCTGTAATGACTACAGAAAGGTACTGATGTCCATTTTAGTTGTCGTGGATTTACGCGAGAATATAAATACATATACTGTACAGAAGGGAACTGTAAATCGAGTGTTAGATCTGTCGAGTGTTATTAATTACGGTACTTGTGTACTTGCTTTACCCCTCTACTACGAACAACTAAATATCATATCATCGACTTACGAAACTGACACGCTAATTGAAGAAAACATCGCAAAGGACACGCCATGCCGACTAAAAATCTGAATCCAAACAAAAAAAGAACGCTTTAAACAGCAGCGACAGAAAGGGAAAAGTGACAAGGAGGGGATACCAGAAAAGGGAAATTTCCATTTTTGTGGCATTTGGCAATAAGCATATTTACAGTGACGTAAAATTTCATCACTTTCCCGATCCTTTCGCGGCGAAACAGAACGGAATGGGGAAAATAAAATCCTAATTATTGTTCCAGCGAGATAATATATCACGCGTGATTCCACGAAAGGAGCCCGCCCTGCCAAACTAAGGGGAAATTGCGTGGAGAGAAGGGGAATAAATGGGGAAATGACTGAAAAAGAAATAAGCTGTCATAGGCTTTAGGATGAAAAATACTTGCCCGTTTCGCGTCTAAAAAAGGAACCGGACGAGAAAAAATCAGAAGCCAGATCGACCAAAGACAGACAAGGTGATGCATGGAACGATGCCATTTTGTCGTTAATCCTAAGTTGGAAATAACTTGGAAAAGAAATTCCAGCTTAACTGCAATGTCGTAATTAAGCGCCGGTAAGGAAAATTCCCTTTAAAGCGGGTCCCTTTTTTTCTTAGCAGATTACCTTTAGCTCGATGAGCAGCGCGGTCCTTTTTCCAGTATGGGCGCAACAAAAGTCCCAAATGAGGGGAAAAAACGGACTAGAAGTAGGGAAAAACAACAATAATGCCACAAAAAAAAAAAAATTCCCCAAAAAGGAGCATCTTCAATCTGTAAAATAAACTTCACGATAGAGAAACTTTTACCGAAAGTTTCGTTAACGAGAAGTATTTGGATCTAGTTACGAGAAATTTTTTAGAAGAAACATTTTTATATTGTTTGAAAAATATGTTTTTTTTTTCGTCTGTCATCTGCGATAGGGAAAAACAAGCACTTGCTGTATAAACGCTGTTCCCTTCTTTTTAATATCTCAAAGAGTTAATGACAGTGAACTGCGCAGTGAATAAAAAGGGGCCAGGTAATCGTTCTAAAGGGAATCAAAAACCCCGGGGCTGTTTACAAGTAAAATGGTTTCTTATTCAAAGAGACAAAAATTATCGATTCGAAATGGTTTTTGGATTAAAAAATACTACACGATAACTTTAGACGTCATACCTGGGAGTAAGCAATTATATCCTCATTACCAATCCAATATGCCAAACGTCTTTTTCCCCATCTCCGTTGATTTAAAAAAAAAAAAAATGGCGTTTCTAAAAATAAGTACTAAGAAGATCCCTCTCCTTAAAACTCTTTTACACTACTTGGGACTTTAAGGACAAATTTGTCTGAAGATGCTCTTCATCTTTTTTAACCTCGTTCAACGTCTTTTCTAGTTTCCCAGGCCGGATTTTCCTGGAAAATCTTCCTCGAACAGAGACGCCAGGACGGGAAGGGTCGAGAGCCAGTTAAGAAGGGGGAAAAAAGGGTTCACTTACAAGGGAAAATCTTTCGCCGGAATATAGAAGGAAATTTCGAATTGAGAAGTTTGTTGGGATTGATGGGGGGTAGGGGAAGGTTACTTTTTCCGCGCTTGACTGATGACCGGAATTCCAGAAGGGGAGTCGGAAATGAGAGAGATAAAAAAAGGTGTGGAAACAGGAGCAGAAATCGTTACAGATAACTTGGAAAAACGGGAAAAAAACCGTAACGGAGCAAGGGAGCAGCTCATCAGCAAAGACTATTTGACCTAACGGCAGGACCTGACCGCAAGGTCGGAGTCATTTTATACCTTAATAAAATTCTATCGCAAATAGCACTGTAATTGGAACTCTTGAAAAGGCGAATTTGCATTAAGGATTGAGACGGCTAATCAGAATATCCGATCCGTTTCCTCAGCGTCGAGATGGGACAACATATATGCTATAGAACGTTAACGACACGAGACAATCTCATAAAAACGTAATAGTCGGTATATTCAAAATAGCGAAAGAAATTATCATATTACGAATAGAGTTAGCTAGCGATATATCCTGTTTGTCTGTTTAAATTTTGTTACACAATGCGCAGTTGATGAAGTATGGATTCTTTTTCGGATATGCAAGCCTTGTGTGGGTCCTCTGGGAAACTGACATTAAATCTTTCCAACAGCAAAATACCCTTGCAGTCAAATATCAAATCTCAACTCAAGCGTCAAGTACGAGAGGCCAAATAAAGCATTTGGATACTATTTCTTTCTCGAATTTGCTTAATGTCAACAAATATTAACAGTTCCGCGCTTTTAATCCTGCGATAAATATTGAAGCAGTAACATCAAAAAAAAAGCAAAGATCGTGGCGTTCATGTCGAAGGGGACCGGCAATGGATTTCTATTTTGACGTATTTTTAGAATTTACTACACTGCACAACCCTGCTTTAAACGTAAACTTTATTTTTTATTTTTTTTAAGTAGGAAAGTAAAAGAGAAAATGCATATCGAAAATTTTCTTAAGTTTCTTTTAATCTTGAATCGCTACGATAGAATAGTTCAGACGCGTAGAATTAATTATTTTTGCAGAAGTTACATACATATAATATGTTTACTGCATGGGAAATAATCGAAAAACATGGTTATAAAATATCACAATCGTCCAAAAAATCACCCCCCTTTTTTTAATGCCAGTTACAAATTTTAATTAAAAGACATACAAGTCACCGGGAGCGTGCGTGCTTTTGGAATTTTTCGAGTGGAATTAAAGATGGAGAATCGTTTCTGGCACCCACGCTATTAGCTCAAACTACAGAGGGTTTTTTTTTTTTTTAAATAGAAGAAAAAGAGCGATCACCCTGATCCGGAGACGAACCAGGGACCCAACCTATGACCCGTTATGTGCCTCTACCTGCTCGGCCACCAGGGCGAGAACGATGCAGATTTTCTTCGGATTTAAAGTAGTATAGGGTATTATTCCCTGCGCAGGGTTAACACAATTGGCTATTATCATCTATTAAAAAAAAAAAAGCTCCAGTTTGAGCAAATGGCGTGGGTGTCAGAAATGATTCTTCATATTTAATTCCCCCACACGGAAAAAACAAACAAACCCGGTGGCTTTATTCAAATTTGTCAAATCAACAAGCTACTGGTGAATCAGTTTCCGTTAGAACATATTCATTGCATTAACTATAGGGTTTACGTACTGTTCGTTCACGAAAAGAAGTCTGATGGAACAGTTAGAAATAACCGGTGACGTCACAAACGGGCTAGTTGATTACATCAGAGGAGGACTCTAATTTCAGAACCTGTTTTTGCTGAACGTTCGTCGGCTCCAAAACCAAGTTCTGAAATTGAAGTCCTCTGCTGTAATGAACTAGCCCGTTTGTGACGTCACTTCCCGTTATTTTTAATAACTGTTCCATCGGACTTCGTTTCGTGAACGAATAGTACGTGTTAATATAATTGCGATTACGTTCGGATATCACGAAGACGCTTCATAAATAAACAAATACTTTTCTTTTTAATCTGAAACTGATTGAGGTTCGGAGGTGGGAAAAGAGTGATGTCACACAATATGTAATGAGGATTAAAAAAAAAAAATGTAGAAAATGGCGACGGAAAAAGAGGGAGCGAAAGCAGAGATGAATTTAATGTCTCAATTAGATCGGTCTCTTTCAGATGAGGTTCAATTTGCTCTTCAAATAATGAATCTTCGAGATTTCCCATCACTTGTCAAAATGAAGCCCGCGTTCAAATTTCAATTCGGAAAATTCAGCTAAAAAGAAGCAAAAGGGAAAAAAATTAAATTTCCCTATTACACGTTTGTTCTATATTCCTCCTCATTCTTCATTCAATTGCCGGCGAAATTACCATTTGAGGGAAGGCATCATCAATCCCAAGACCATTAGTATGCACTAATTGGGTATCAATGTAAGCCCGGAAGAGTCTAAAATAACCAAATTTAACGAGAACAAAGGGGTGAATGCGGAAAATGACTTGCCGAGAGTCCAGTGCAGAGGAATGGACAAGAGGAAACTGATAAAGGGGAAACAATAGGTTTGCATAGCAGGAAGTGAAACTGACCATGACTTAATGCGGCGAGCTGAAATTACACAAAAATCCAGCTCGTTGGGTCATTCGTAGAGTTGACTGACCTCAGCCTACTTTTTACGAGCGAACTTGCCCTCCTGGAATTCGCGTTTTTTTGTTTAATGTACAGCTAGACGAAGAGTAACTGGCCATCTCGGCCGTTAGTTTGCTGTTTATTCACAAGTATGTTCTGAAGAACTTCAAGTCAATTTCACTTCACATAGCTTCTTTGTCCCGTTACTCACGTTCCCGCAAACATCCAAAATTTCAGCGAACTTCGCCTTTGACCTGAAATATCCGCTCTTCAAAACAGTATGTCTAATACCCAGAGAACAACAGACGCGGTACGATAAGGCCAGCAACAGGGGTTGCAAACTTACATGGAAAAAGACAAGCCATGTCATTTCGAGCTCATGTCGCAATAAGTATGTTTGATGCTTTGTAACCATATAAGAAGCAAAGGTAATAAAATTGAAATCAATATCGAATAAGGCATCGATTTAACAATTCGATGCAAACAAGATGATTGAGGGTCCTAGCTTCATCTTCGAATCAAATCGCAGCTTCCAATCTATAGCGGTTTATCGATTTTTGAAGCGGGGAAAGTAATTACAAACGATAACGGCGCAAGTTATAGAACAGACTTTAAAACACAACGCGATATTTCTCCTTTCACCTTGAGAGAAACCATTGCTAAGCAGCGATGGAGAACATTACCTCGAGATATTAGAACACGCGACATTAGGGAGAACTAAAAGATTATTTTATCGTAGAAAGCTCCAGAGGATAACGCACATAGCTAAGCATGTAAAAAATAATACTGTTTCTTCCCTAAGGCATCCCTTTGTGTCAGAGAAATGGAAATATGGAGGTGGGCTCGAAGAGTTTACCATGTGTTTTCTCCCAGAAATAATGCGTTATTCAGCACCAATACGAAATGATTTGATGTGATCTACGCAATGCGTTTGTAGCTTAACGTAAATACGATAGATTATATAATAATAATAATAATAATACAGAAGCAGAAATTCCATACTAATTATTTTGCATGATTTCGAAATTGCTCGAGAACATTTTCAGGGTTAAGAAATAGCATTTTAAGTGGGGGGATTAGGAACTTCTTCTCAAGGAAAAGCCTCCGGGGCGAGCCCTGGAGGCTTTCTTGTGTTGACCATATTTGGCAATTGTGTTATCCCTGCGGAGGGTAATAATACCTTAACACCTTTACATACGGAGAAAGAGAGCGTTATTACCTGTCCTCATTCGTCTAGCGGTCCAAGACACTCCGGGCTAAACGGAGGGACCCTGGTTCGAATCCAGGATGAGGACGACGTCTCTTCCCCAACAAAAAGTTCTAGTGTGAGCCAATAAACGTGAGTGTCGGAATTTCCATGCATAATTTTCCCCCTGACTTTTCGGCCAAAAAAATCTGGTTTTTCACTTGACCTTTAGGGACGATTTCAAATTTACTGACAATTTCAGATTTCCCAGGTTGCGTGGGAATTTTGAAATATTATCAGGTGAGCATGCAATGGAAGTCACCCTATTGGTACCGGAAGGTTTCGTACAATTTGGGTTTAGTTATTGACTACTAAGACCAATAACTGTCTTATAGGTCACCAGGGACGAAAACACCAATTTAACCTTATCTTTAGATCACGAGAAAAAGACACCGGATTTAATTACCTACAGAGCACCAGGGGCATTTTTAGGCCAAAGCGAGATAGCTACCCTTCCGAATATTGATTGGGTCCGATGTAGCGTAACTTTGGTAATCCACCAATGGGAATCAGCGTTGAAAGTATGGTACGGCTCAGAGGTGGAACAAAAGCCTGATGAGGGACTCTGATGACCTTCTCTTCCCTGGTGGCAAATCGGCTAATTAAAAAATTTTACACACCAGCTTAACATGGGTTTGAATGCAAAACCCAATAGTTTTATCCATTGCATCAAATCTTAAACTATCTATTTAATAAGTGATAACTATATTAGAACACATTGAGAATCTAGTATATATATATATATAATACATTTTATATCTGATTTAGCATATATACATCAAAAGACTAAAATAACGTTCAACGATCTAATAGAGGAACCAAAAGGTAGATCGATAACATCGAGCTAGATATTATTGATTTGTATATTGACCTTGGTAGACTAATATTAATGGAAGGGGAACACTATGAAAGAACGCCAAAGATGTATTAAACTTAGCAAGAATGTATTTAGTTGGTTAGATTTTTATGATGCAAAAACAGCAAGGGCCATTCTGCCACAAACAAGGCAAGGCCCAGTCTTTACGTACTATTTTCGCAATGTATTTGGAAGAAATAACTTCATGCTAAAGGGAAAACTACCCTGGTGCCTAAAAAGAGAGGTTTTCAACCAGCGTACATTACCCGTTCTCTCTTATGCATAAGAGACAGGTTCTAACGAAAAAAGCAATACGAAAGTTACAGACAACGCAAGGGAGCATGGAGAGGTGCATGCTTGGAATAACTAGGAGAGATCGAAAAAGAAACACTTGGGTGAGAGAGCAAACGTGGGTTCAGGACATCGTTGTTTAAAAAAAATAAACAAGCATATCGTCGACAACAAACAATCGGAAGTCGTCAACGATGGACAACAGAAATTCTGAACTGGATTCCAAGAGACCAATGAACTGTCCTCCAACCAATAAAAACTAGATGGGTAAATGAAATAAGAAAACAAGCTGGGTTAAAATAGAAACGAATTGCTTAATACGAACACGGGTGAAAGGCATTTGGAGGAATCTCCGCAGGAAGTGAGTAGACAATGTCTGGCTGAATACATGTATACAAACACGAATGATCGCGGCAAAATAATTGCTGGCATCGGATACAACCGCTTAATTTCGTCAGAATTACATTTTATAAATTATATCCGCGTGTGCACGCGGCATTAAAGTTGCCGAACATTCCTACTGGCATTTTTTACGAGTTTTATTTTTTTCTGGCGAGCTCAAATTTACGTTTTTAGCAAGCATTTTAGCCCTTCATTGTGTGTGTTTTCCCCGAAAGTTTTCAGGGGCCCGTTTAGAAAAGCATTAATTAATCTATTGGGCATAAAGTATAATCTATTGGGCATAAAGTAAAGTTTTTAAAATGCGAACAATGGTCGTAAATAATTCGGTCCTCAATCTGTGGTTAAGGGATTAGTTTGTTTGGATTTTTATGGCGCAAGAGCATCCGGGCTATACTGCGACGAAGGTTAAGAGATTAGATAGAAGCTTTTCTTATTGGGTATGCGCATTGTTGGAGCACCAGCTCATCAACGTAGACACGCACATAAAAAAAAAGGAAAAGCCATACTCATCAATATTTCATGGCCTTCATCACGATATGTGCTCAATTACAACTCGAGTGAAATCGATCAAACGAACCACACGAAAAGACGCACCACCAATATCTGTGTGACTGTAGGATTTGTTAATGACTCTTTCCCATTGTGTTTCAATTACCTTAGCGGGATGGGGGGATATTTTCGAGTAGTGATTGACAAGCAGTCAATAAGGCCCATTGAAACACCTTTCACACGAAAGTGACGAGGTCACAAATCATAATTACCATTAAAAAAATGTACTGATTTTCCAGCGGTGATTTCACAGGGAAAATTATTTTGAGTGACTGCTGGCGAGTATATGTCGTGCCGACATTTGCGTTCTCTTGACGTTTCGACTAGTTTCTGTGCGAGTCTTCTTGTATTGGCAATGAAGTCGTGTCCATAGTAACTTTTCAGTCATGAAACAAATAGAAACAACTTGATCATAAGCATTTGTGTGTGTGTGTGATTTTGCTACTTCAACATAGTTTTGAATTTTCTAAACACTTGCACGGGAACAAGCTGAATTGTCAAGAAATAAAGTTGCCAATACTGCGAAAACACCTAAAAACGTTTGGAAATACACAGGAGACTGAATGGCAGAAAACTTTCTCTGCAAATCATGTTAGCGACGTGGGAAGGATCGTGAATGTGTATCTTCAAACACTGTACAATGCGAAAACATTAGGTCGCCCTTCGTGAAATGAGATGTGGATGCGATACATGTATCTGTAGTTCGTTTACGAAAAGTAGTCCGATGGTACCGTTAGAAAATAAGGGGAGCTGACGTCACAAAGGGCATAGCCGATTCCAGCAGAGGGAAGGGTGTCATTTCAGAACTGTTTTTTAGTGAACGTTTGTCTGCGCCAAAAACCAGTTCTGAAATGACGTCCTCCCCTCTGCTGTAATCGGCTAGGCCGTTTGTGACGTCAGCTCCCGTTATTTCTAACGGTACCATCGGACTACTTTTCGTGAACGAACTGTACTAAGTGGTCCAAAATTTAACAAATACTAAAGATGAGAAGTGGACATATACCGCGGCTCGATTGTTGCCAGTGACAAATTTATAAAAGCAACTAAAGATTTTACGGACTAAAACAGTATTATAATATAATTTTTAGTTTTGATTTTTATTTTCTTTTTAATTTTGCATTGCATTTTAAAATACACTTTATTGCAAAATATATGATTAACGAGTGAAAAAAATAATAATCAGTGTATAATTAATCGATTCCTTGTCAATTTCATGTTGAAAGTGACTTCGTATAGTCCCTTTCCATCCAGGAGCCAACCCCCCTCCACTAAATCATTGGTTAAGCCCCACTCTACGTATCAAATAAAAAGTATTCTACGTTCGGATAAAATAATAACCAGCTTAGCATTACTCACAACTTACTTTCAGTGCCTCTGACTGCAAGATATAGAATACGTTTAAATCTGGGCCATTAATTTTGCAAACGACCGTTAGTTTAACCTAAGTGAAACAATATATTCCTGCGAGCGATATTCAGATTCGGGAAATTTGAAGCATCGAGATTATTAAGATATCTTCAGCATTAGAATAATAATGATATCACGGAAATTGAATACATGCTGGTGTAAGTCCCTTCTAACGGTACGCAGTTAAATACTGAAACGAGCTGAGGATAGTCGTTTAGCAAAACAATGTGACATTTGGGAAGTACGAATCTATATTCTGATTTCGAATTCTAGCACCGTATTCGATAAAAGTTCCTAGAGAAATGCTGTCGGTGTTAGAGTTCTTAAAAATGGTTTTTTTTTTCCAGCAAGGAATTTAGAATGCGCGTATGTTTTAGAAAAATGGAGGTTGGGTGGAATTTCATCTTTCGTTAAATTTGGGGGGAAAAAATGGATATTTAAATTTTAAGTCCCACGATTATCGAAAGAAACGCCCAACGGAAAGAAAGGAAATAAAACAATGAATTGAAAAATGAATTAATACAATTTCCGTCGAGAATTCTTGAATAAAATCTGTTTGGGCAGTTACTACTACAACAGGCCGATGATACCAAACAACGAAAAGCCTCTGGCATATTAGTATCACTGAAAAATTATGAACAATCATTAATCTCATTAATATTAGCTCAAGCGACCATTACATCTATATATTATCTATAATATTATACTATCTATATATTTTTATATTATCTATATGTTTTTAAATTACGTCCATATTTTTATATTATCTATATATAGTAATAAAATAAGCCATTTTTCAATTACGGTAGATTCACTATCATCCAAAACATGGGAGGCAACCCGATTTTAGATAACAGACAATTTTGGATAATCCAAAAAATTCCATTTCCAGTATACAGATGCAAAAAAATTACACCATTTACCATAGAAAACGTCTAATTACATGTTATTAAACAATAATATTAGCGGTGAAAAACGGCATAAAGTACACGTTGGTGTGTATGTTAATTGGGAGATAACTGCTTTGGGAATAGTTTTATAAAGCTTTATACATTACAGCTGTAAAACTGTAATTTATTTTAGATCATAGGTGTACGCAGAAAGTTCGTAAAGGTCCAGGCTCAATGGGAGGGGGGTTACCGGAGCTACAACTCACATATTCCTATGTTAAATATACAAAATTTCATTGCAATGGGGGTTACAACCCCCATCAACACCCTGCGCGCGCCGATTTTTAGATGTATATTGTTTGTTTTAGGGTATAAGGACAACGAAGATCATGCTGTATCTGAACCTAAGTTTTCCCGAGGAAACCGAAGCTCTTAACGGCCTAGTAAATCAACCCAACCCCACCGGGACTACAGTGAGCAGGCCATCAGTGAGTGTTATCTTGGCACCGTTGATAGTCGAATAGGGGTTAACGGTAGGCTAAGTGAACGCAATACCGCCTCCCCACAAAAGGTCTATTTATTTTAATTATTGGGGAGGGCCTCTCCCCAATATATAACTCCAGGCCTATAATTATCCGTCATATATGTAAAGCTTACATATCCAGTATCTACCTTTCGTATATTGGTTTCTTTCATAAAGCCGGAGTACTCTGGAAAACAAGTTTTTTGAGCGTGTTGTCGAAAAAAAAAGAAAACGTTGTACGAGACAAAGTCAATAATAATAATAATATATGCTACACGTCATTTCAGTTAACTGGATCTCTATTTTAATATCAGTTGCGAATGAAATATAAGTCAACGTGCGAGGGAAAAAATATAAACGAAACACCTTCGAAGTGTAGGGAAATATTGTAAACAGGGTATTGGTGAAAAGGAATACGACCAAGCAATATGTTGTCTTTTACAAACTGCCACGGATCAATTTCTTGAGGTGTATTCACTTGGAATGGAGTGAGCGTCCCATTTAATGCAGTTTATTTAGCTCCGGAATTTATAGATATTTCGTTTTTGACGTCACCAGTGGATACATAAAATAAGGACTTTTTACGGCCTGAATCCCTCCCAGTGGGCCGAAGCCGATAAGAAACCCAAAAGATATCCAAACGCATGTAGTGAAAGAGCCGCTGCTGAATCTCAAGTCGAAACCTGGACAATACGATCGAATATAAAAGAGGTGGATACAAAAACAGATTCGCCGTGTGGTGCTTCGCTAACGACCTCGAAACAAGCCAAAACTGTCAGTCAGTCAAGCAAGCAAACCTTCTGGACTCGTTGACAGGCAGACAAGACCACTAGTTCGACTGCACATACACAAGCAACAAATGGTAGAGAGCACCACAGGCAGACGGGCGTGCGCCTGACATGACTGACAAGGAAATAATAGGCATGACTCAATGCCCGAAAAGAGCGATTGTACTTACAGTTTGCGTGCACGTTAACATATTTTCGTGCTGCTGGCCTCCCAGGCATATATTTCTATTCAACGCCTCCTTATAACGAAC
>QLNU02015360.1:194469642-194483620 GCA_006491805.2 Dysdera silvatica | reverse complement strand
GACAATGATTCGCATTTTATTTTTATCCCCTATTTTCAATTTAACTTCATTATCTGTTCTTTATTTTTACCTACAGCGTTAAGACCAGTAAAGGACTTTATGCTTTATGAAGGATTTAATGCTAAACCCGTGTAAATCTTTTTATCGTTGTGTTATTTATATGTCAAAATATTTTTAAGGGCCGCTAAAATCTGCTTTTTCCCCAGGGCCGCTAAAAATTTCTTTGCCCAGGGCCGTTAACACGGTAAGCACGACCCTGGGGACATGGTACCATTGATCCCAAGGCAGCAGATGGGATACTCTCCAAGATCAGCAAGTCGTGCAAGTCACGTCCACCGTCTCGGTGGTAGAAATCGCCCATCTAATAAACAAACGCCAAAACAACCTTCCTCTCAATTGAATCTTAACCATATACGGCTTTACGGCCTACGTGGATTTCACATTCTGAATAGCACGCTTTGCGTATTTGCATTTCAAGCAGCAACAGCGTCATTCGTCCACCCCATATGCATACGAATTAGACGAGGATGGCTTTCGATGAAGGATTTATGCAAACATCCTTGCATCAAAACCACATTACCCTAAAATCGTTTTACTCTGTTCGTCGCCTGTAATAAAAACATCCGAGGAAAAAAAAAAAATCGTTCCCCGCTTTGAAGTAAAATTCGATAATCCGAAAATGAATATCTGCTAGTTAGTTGCTTTTTTGCTTTAAATTTTACGCTACTTCATGACAACAGGTACTGTCGTCCGAGATGGGAACAGCGAATGAAACGGACGGGCTACAGTGTACATTACGAAAAATGGCAAGTTTTTAACGCGGTACTCAGACCATGAAAAACGACAAATGTTAGGAAATGTATTAACATGGCTCAACAATTGCTTAACAATTTCGGCTGTTAATAATAACTCATTTGAATAGAATTTTTTTTTTTAAAAAACGAAAACGTTCATTGTGTGGCCGCTTTGTGATAGTCAACACTTTGCGGAGTAATTGTTCGTATTTCTACATTTTAACATGGGTCATTTGGGATTACACTTAGACAGAATATCCAATTTATGCAACAAAATATTTATTGTCGCTCTGCCGCCCCCTTAAACCCATTCTTCCAAGCGGGCTTTGGAAAAATTTACCGCCACCTACCAGTGGGGGGGCGAAGGAACCAGGATGTTTTAGTGTTGGCACCCTTCTACCAATTATCCCAACCTGCATCGACCCTGATTAGTTCAGATATAAGCTATCCTACTACATAATGCCGATAAGCATTTTCTTACCTGGCAATTTATTAACTCGCGAGCAGGAGCGCGGGGTGTTTCACACCCCACAACTTACAATTTGTGAAAAAGCACCGTCCACCCTTGCTTCTGCTGGCGCAGTATAGCCCAGATGCTCTTGCGCCATAAAAAAGCCAAACAATCAATCAAACCTTGCTTCTGAAACTGGCCAAACTCTTTCCTGTTGCCTTCAAAGTCACAATCTTTGGGGTAGGGTGACAAAGAGAAAATTCCACTTATTGTTCCCTGTAAAATTGGACGTTTTTAATGAAATAATGCTATATAATCAGATGGGGTGTAAAGCACCCCGCGCGCGTTTCTCTAATCGGCGCGCCTTCTCGCGGGTTAATACGAAAACTATTTTATGAGATAACGAAGAGAGAGAAACAATTAATAGATGGTTAGTGTACAGACAGAGACAGCGTATATATCTTGGTTGGATATTTATGGCGCAAGGACAAAAAGGCCATTCTACGCCAAATAAGGTGAATCTGTACGGGTATATACCTTGAAATTGTCCACCCATCTCTACAAGGGATTACATTATATATAATCCTTTAATTGCACCGTTTAGTGTAATTTCTAAGGGGTCGATTGAAACTTATACAAAGTAATTTAATTATGTTACATACATACATAATTATATATTAGGATATTTAATATTAATAAGTTATTTTATTTGCACATGGAAATAACGATTACAGTGTTTCGTTTAATGGAAGTAGCTACAGCATCTAATATTGCTTGAAACACACGTAAGTCAGCGTCTTCAATGTAACTGAACTATGAAAAGGAAATTGGGATTTCCAATCAAGGATCTAGGACTTCGCGAAAAAAAAAAAAAAAGCTATTAGAAGCTAATAGAATTTGGGATTAACTCACCTCCGCATTTCTGACAAATGATTATTATGAGGGGTAAGTGATGAAAATTGGGAACAGTTTTCGTCTTCACCGAAGACGTAAGTAAAAAACATTATTACCATTAAAATTTCGAGCATTTCGTTTAACTAATGAAGACGCACTCGCTAAATGACAAAAGTAATTAAATTATTATGGCCGCAAACTACTCACCCTCCCCAAAGCAGTTATTTACTATAATCGCAAATAGCTCTGTCATGGTCACAAATAATTCAAGGAGTTCGATAACCATGATCTCACACAAAATGAACCAAGTAGTCGAATAATTACTGTCACAAAGTGACTCAAGATGTTACACAATACGGCGGAGAGAAAAGCTGGAAGGTTCAATTTATTACGCTTACAGACGACGCCCTACATCAATGGTCTTTAACAGAAGGTCCGTGAACAGCAAAAAAAAAAGGACCAGGCTACAAAAATTGCATCAAAAATAAAACGACAAGTAAAATATCGATGTTACGAAGATTTGACACGTGTGTAATTAAATATAACATCGCCAATACGTCTTATACATTTTTCTCACCTCTTTTAGCTTAATTTTCCAGTACTCATCTATAAGCATAATAACCTCGCTGTCTAGGAGCGCTGATTTTTTCTACAGGTGGGGGTAAAGCTCTTACTTCAATGCTATTTCATTGAATCGGAATTTTTTGGGGGAAGATAAGCTCCTAGACCCCCTGGTTACGCCAATGTCTATATAGCGTGTCAGATAATTTCGTTTCCACATTTTCTGGCCCGCCAATCGATAAAAAAGACCCAAAATGGCCAGCGATGAAATCTACTGGAGAACTACTGTCCCACATCATGGTTGCAAACGACCCATTACCTAATCGAGGAAAAACAAAGTCAGGATTGTGTTTAAGCGAATCTTCTAACCCACTGTAAGATGTATCACTGTTTTACGATCGTCCCACATTCCAACCTTAACGATGGCACATATAAATTAAAACGAAAAAAAACCTCCAGCATCCGACTCTTCACGCAGACCTCAACGTCAAATTCAAGAAATCCATTTGCACAGAAAAATAACCGCGACTGTTAGTAATTCGATTATTTCCTTCTTTTTCTCTCGAAACAAATGAGTTTTTGTTAGCGAGCCAGTTAACTTGTCTCGACAACAAATGCCTTCCTTTCAAGTCTCGAATCGCGTAAAAAAGGGACGTCGTCAGAAGATAAGGGCGGGGCAATTTAGGGGAAGCAAAAAATAAAGAGTTATTAAAAACGAAAAGCAGCAAGATCGAAACGGGCGGGAGATGGTGAAAATCTGTGCTTCTCTCAGAAGCTAATCACACCTTTCAGCGAGCTTCAAGTAGTGTCAGTAGAAACGAAATAAAAGAGACCGTCTGAACGGAGCGATTTGGAAAAATGGTGAACAAAGCATTCGGTTGCCCAATTACGACTGCTCTGGCGCAGCCGAATTTCCGGTGAGACCCAGTGGGAACTATTAAATGAATGAAGGGAACTAGGAGATATTGAGAGAAAGCGAACCGTCTCTGACAGCCAAATTTCTTTAGCCGGCATTCAGGCCGTCTGTCAAACCTGCTGACGGTGCTTCCGAGGAGAAGAGGACGGGGGGAGCCGTGATGGAAGAATAAAAGGAGGGTTGGGGGTTGCCGGAAAGCAAAAGCGGTACTCCTTAGAAAAGAATTTTCGACTTTTTGTGCTCTTCCAATGAACGTCCCAGACGCTGTTATCCCATGTTGAATCATATGTTAGAAATACGTGAATTTTTCCGAAACGCATTCGCCATTGTCTTACGACAAAGTCATCTTGTACAGCCAAGTCTTTCCGAAAGATTTGCTCTGGCAATCTAAAATCTGGTGAGGATAGAATTTAACTGACATTTAATAACGTGACAAGATCGCTTCTCGCACTTTGCTGATCGTGGTTTGAAACTTTTAAAATATTCCCGTCTGCCCTTTACAGAAAGAAGCAGGAATCGTTTACCCCTAAAGTTTACCTTCCCAGTAGTGGTCACTATATTGCGGGAAAAGCTCTTACGCAAGTGGAGACTCTCAAAGTAGATGTCTCAATACTCTCGTAGCGATTTTTTCGGTTTAGCAATATTGCGTGCCGCCCGATTAATCTAAGACGGAGAGCTGAAAACCTACTCGATATATTATTTAATCGCTCATGCGTTAATCACCACACGCCTTTAGCTTTCTGGAGTAAGACTAGCATCCTATATATTTCCATTTATTCTTAGACCTATTCCTAGAAATTAAGCCAGAAAATGGTTTATTGGCGCAAGGACAGCAAGGGTCATGCTGCGCCGGGACCTACTGTTTTCCGAGGAATCCGAACCTCTTAAGGCCTAGGGAACCAAACCCCGGACTACAGTGAGAAGTTAGCCGGTGAGAATTCTGAGCCAGACGAAAAGGAAGACATATCTTCAATTCTCATTATCGAAAATCCTCGAATCGAGTAATAGAACAAAATTTTGGGGTTTTCAGTTATTTGCAGAAAATTACTGAAACCTGTAGGTAAGTAGTTAATTTCGAAAGCAACGAAGACAAGGAACTTAAAGTGTGATGAAAACATTTCAAAGTTTCTGGCTGTACAACCCATATAACCAAAGCCATCAACGTAGAGTTTTCAAATTTATTGGAGGGGCCCAAGCACATATTATGTATATATATATTTATACATTACCGTATATGTAAAGTTGCAATTTATTTCGTATTATGAGAGAGGGGGACTCGGTGCCCATATAACTCTATGCCCGTGACTAAAGCACAAACGACACAAATTGCACACACAACATGAACTTATTGCAAGCATGCTGCCATTTTGTAGTTAGCGTAAAACGCATGCAAATTTTTAACAATTTGGGATATAAGAGGAGGTGAAACGATAACTATTTTGTTCCCATTTGCATGTTACTGTGCATCTCCTTTTAGTTACCAGGTTCTACAAGCCGTATCACTTCTCTCTTAAGATCGCACATTATATTTCTTGATAATTTGAATAAATAATTGCGAATAGATAAAACTTAGGTTTGCTTGAGATGTAGAGTGTGTGTGTGTGTGACTACATTTATTTCATCAACGTATGCAGAAAGTTCTTAGAGGGGGGGGGGGTTACAAAGCTACAACTTCTTATGTTCATTTGTATATATACAAAAACACATCGTAATGGGGGGGTTGTAACACCCATGAGCTCTTCCCCACTGTGTACTCCACTAATTTATTTTATCCAAATAAAAAACAAATCGCTGACTGTCAGACTTCTACACTCAACGAGAATTCTTATAACTGATGTCGGCGAGAGTCTAAGCAGTAGCATAGCAATTCAAAAATTATGGGGCGCCTTCAAATGAAAGAAGACCATGTTAGTTTAAAGAAAATTATGTAACGAAATGTGAGAAAATAATGTGTTTTGATATCTAATGATCTCCCCACATTCCTACACCATAGTTCTATTTATATGCAGGTCTACCTTGCAGCGAAATTAATAATAATAAAATGCAGCAAAACCGTGCACAAGGAGGGGCTTGAGGATTAACCCTCACTTTGACAATATTATTAGGCTGAAAAATAAAATTCCTTATCAGAGAAAAGGTTTCCGTTAAATCTCTTCCCCCTTTTCATCAAAAACGCCCTGTGCATGGCATCAATCCTGTGCATGGGCCTAGAATGCAGTATTAAAGACGGTGACACATGCATAGGCACACAGAGCCGGCGGAAGATACGAGCGAAGGGGGCGACATTTCATGAAGGGGCGCCGTAATCAACATTTTTTTTTTTTTAAGTTGAATTTACTTTTTTCTTCCAGTATTTCTGTTATTAACTATTAAAATTCATTCGCTTCAGGTAACTAGGTCCACCTCGCTTAAGGGCGCCTGGTCGGAGAAGAGCCGTTTCAGGACGTTAAATAGAGAGTCACTTTACACAATACAATTTCACAAAGCGTTTCACGTCACCCCTTTTCCCCTGGACTTAGAAACGGGGGGGCTGACCCCTCTAAAACCCTTCTCAATTTCTAAATGCAGATTGTTTACTTATTAAAAAATTGGGAAAGGGGCGTCAAAATATGGTTTCGCCAGGTATCATAATTATTGTCGCGCCGGTTGTGTGTATGCACATCTTGTTGGATGGGCAGTTTGGTATAAGATTACCAGGACAGCATCGTATGCAGAAAAATAGTTAATGCCTGATCATTCGTATCCTGAAGTGAACGCTTATGTTCCTTTTCATAACGCTAACATAATAATCCGGGGTATTACTCCGACATTTATCAGTCTCAGCAGCTAACCACCACAATGCAGCAGAAATTTAAATTTAATCCTTTGCTGTAAACCTATTTACTCTGCAATGGTGAAAGGTGTGCACTCGAACCAATAGTCCAACGAAAAGCAGAATCGAGAGAGAGAGGAGGCCGTCGCAATCGGAATACCCCCGAATTTAATTGAATTGGGTTTCCCTGACGCGACCAAATGCGCCAACGGTAATGGAAAACCTAAATTGGATTTAAAGCTTTAAATCCTGTTGAACTTAATCGATAAGACATCAGTCGAAAATCGATTTCGTAGTCATTATGACCCCTCGGGCAGTGGCGACGGTCCTCAAATAGAAGGTGTCCAAATGATAGGGTCCTCTCCTCCAGTTCAAATTTCGATCTTCTTCGGACAAATCGGCCACGAAATGAACTACCCTCTTCCCTTCCCTATACATTCCCAACGTTTTTGAGCATTCTAAAGCCCATAGCACTCTGGGAAAACTTATTTACGGAGTCCTCCTTCTTCCAGAGCTCAATTAAACTGCTCACAGTATCATAAAACATGCCGGTTATTGAAAGAGCGGACCAAATGCTAGCGAAAGGTTTTTCTAAGCGTGTGTGTGTGTGTAGAGAAATCAATCTTCAGAAACGAAATGGTTCGCTGTCATAGTCGATAAAAGCAATAGCAAAACCAATTCGATGCTTGCGTACGGCGATGGGAATACTACCTCAAAAAATTGAAGCAAATTTCGAACTAATCTGAAATGGGATAGGAACCCGTAATTCCATCAAAAGCAAATGGAAATACAGTGAAAGCGTACCTGAATAGGGAAAAAGCATTATTTATCGTTACAATGAAAACAAAAAACAAAAAAAAAACACGGAATTGTTGAACTTCTCCTTTCGTAATGGCATGTACACAAACTAGAAGTAGGGGAAAGTAGGACAAAGCGAATCATTTAATTTCATCTCAATAATATAGTGTGATAAATAAATATATGAAGGTTGAAACTTCATTGTTTACTGCTGTGGACATCAAAGAAACATAGTACGTATCATTAACGACATTATTTATTACTGAATTTAAAACAAAAATGTTTGAAGGAGAAAGGTCAAATTAACCACTTTACTTCAACCCTGGAGCAAAGTAAATAGATTGTTTTTGAAATAGAAAACTCTGTCGTAAAAAAATTATAACGTGCACATAAACATTCGGCAGAAAAAAATTTACCAGAAACGTTTTCACATAGTGCATTTAAGATACGAATATTCTCCTATGCCTTCATAAAAGGGTACAGTTCTCGTGAGCCCATTCGTTAGAGCAGTCCTCTATTGGTGGATCAGCATATGGTTTATTACATATTAAGTAAATTAAGACTGCGACGTAGATTCTGTCTCTGTGCCAAGATGCTCGATGGTATTCTTAGGCTTGCCTGTACTTTGTACACACAGGGTTTTCTTTTCGCTTTGTGCTCAAGCAATATTCCTAGCAGGGTTGTTTGTTAAAATTTCTGCACGTTTTGACTATAACCAACCATCACAACAAACACATGTAATTAAACTTACTCCCTCAATTGAGTGAAGTACTTTGCAACCAGGGTTGCCAGATCATCAACTATAACAGAAAACGGTTCTCTAGTGAAAACAGTGTGGCCCATGTGGCTAGATGTGCATGTCATCAATTTCATGCCCGTTTGTCAAAATCAAATCAGAATGGATTTAAACTATATTCAAAATTGCTTTGAAATATTACAAAATAAAATCCATAAAAGATATTTAAAAGCAAATTGCACGATTTTATCACCAATGAAACAATTTTGAAGTCCTTAACTTGTGGGGTCCGGGGCCAGGGCCCCGTAGGATTACCTATCCACTTTGACCCATAAAAATGATCCGCTTTGCCCTCAACGCCATTTCGACAAACGAAGTACTGCCTGTGCTAAATCCTTAACAATAATGACGAAAAAACATTATCTAAACTAACAAACTTAATACCTGTTTCAGGCATATAGTTCACAAAATTTAATGCGAAATAGTTAAGTGTCAATATAATAAAAACTAATTTACAAAAATTTTGGTAAGAAATCGAAATTTTTTTTTTTCTTACTTTATTCGCTGCGCATGTATTTCATTAGCGCTGAAATAAGTGCAATTTATTCCTACGCACACCTTCAACACTTTTGCACTGACCACTGTTGCCTCCTATGTTTGGATTATTAAACATTAAGTTGATCCACTTCGCCCCTATATCCACTTTGCCCTACTTTCCCCCAGTAAAAATTAAACACGATAAATGCCGTGCAAATGGAGGTATTAAAATTCAGCATAACAGTAACTATTGATAAGTCCATGTTTTAACAACTAAAAGAGATGATTAATTTTCCCCATTCTACATTGGTAGTATATCTGCAAAGATCAGGTCTTACTTTAAAAAAAGCTAATCCATATGGACATTGTTTTTCGATACAGTAGCATTTACATGTTTCACTCGAAACGCAAAGAGTTAAATTCCAAAACGTTCAAGAACATTGACAGGACATTACGTTCAATTGCTCTCTAACAAGGGCTTACATTATCTTCGTATAGATCACACTTTGTCATTAAATGTTGCCATAAACGATGCCCGAAATGTTTGGAACAGCGATTGAAAACGTCTCTTAAGTTTTCATCAGCAGTCTGGAACACGGCTTAACCATCTAATTACTGGGAGCGGGCCTGGAGGAGAAGGATAGGGGGTAAGAGGGAATGGCATTTACAATTGTCTTCAGGGAATGCGGAGGCCGCATGTTGTTGGACACAATTTACGGGCCAGCCGGTTCGTCATCTGGGCGTTAGGATTGTTGGGCAACCCTCGTTTCGAGGATGGAATGAAGATGCTTTTCTCTGAGGATAATAACTGGGTGGATGCATCTTCTAAACTGACGGCAATGGCAAGGGACCATTGCGGAACAGAATTTTACTAACTAAGCAGACCCCTTGACTGGTTTGAAGTCTGCTTTTGTTCCGTGATACAAGCTTGGCGCCTACAGGACCACGAAGATGAGAGCTATCTTCCAGTCTTATCTGTATCGTCATCTTGAGACTGCTTCCTTTTTTTAACTGCTGAAGATGCATCAATCCGACTCTCCCAGTGCTGAATATCTCCGTCCAAGTATTTCGATATTATCCAACGGTTTCGGAAATTCAATTGGCAACGGGTTAAAACTCTCGGATCTTATCGCCCCAGAAAATTGAAAAGTCGATGCAGCACCTATCTCAGTTTCCAAAAGCAGAAATAAGAAAGCAACCGATAAGATTTAGGACGAGAACTTTCATCTTTCGAAAAAGGCGTTTAGGATGTTATCGACGTTAAGTCTTTCATTATTTAGCTACGATAGAAATTGAGCTGTAACGGGCACCCTTTTGAATGATTTACCGCTATCCCCGCCTACCAAGATAAACCTTTAGGATTCGGGAGATGGCTCGCTTTATGGAGGCAGTGGGCGATGCTTGTTGTTATTTTTGTTCTCTGCTTTTCTTTTTACAAGAAATCGTTGGCAAAGGAAAAGGTTCTACAATTTATGGTGCCTTGGAGACCCAGGGTGACAGAAGGCATTTCTTCAGCTCAGCATGGGTGGAGTGAGCATTTCTCGCCATTTTATTAGCCTCGTATGCAAGGAACAGGTCAATTCGCAACTGTCGATTTATAACGCGGAAACGCTTTCCCCCAAACTGTCCATAACCGAAGCACACCTCCAGAAAATGGGAACATTTAAATAAACAAAATGAGGACAGAAGCGTTACCAGGTCTTCGTACCGTTGAATTACAAAATAATGGTTTCCCCATGCAAAAACTATCTGCATTGGTCGTTTATCACTCGCGATTAGTAGCACGCACGATAACAATGCATGAATGCCAGAAAAGATGTATATTATAGACCCGACTTTTACTCGTTCCGTATTTTATTCTTTGAAAGCGCATTGTGCTTAAAGTGTGTCGAGCGTGAAACGTGCATCTTGGGGAGGTTCAATCATTGCCTCGTAGAAAAAATACGAATATTTAATAAATACGAACTTTTTTACAACCAAACAAGGGAAGAAAAAAAAAAAGGTAAAGGAAAAAAGTTAGATGAATTTTCAAAAAATTCCGCACATGTTAGCAAGTAGCAGATGAAATTCTAAAACTGCATCATCCGTGAATTTGCTCAAGGAAGCCACTGCGAGTCAGAACAGGGAGATTTTTGAGCTTCATGGAAAAAAAAAAAAAATTCTTTCCCGCAGTACGATCGGGACAACCGAAATTTCATTAAATCGAGGAAGAACATGGTCGGATAATGTTTCTTTGTGCTTAACAAGAACGTGATATGAGAAACCATCGAAACTCTTATGAAAGACTCGTAGAATGAGATGAGTTTCGTGACTTCGGTCGCAAAAGGGCTAAAAAAAGGGGGAAAGTTATTCTTAGAGTGGGGAAAGCTGCCTAAATTAGGGAAATTATTCCCCGAAGTTTGAAAAGAACATTTGATACTATAGCGGCGTAAGATTTCTTCGATATGTCATTAGGTTCGTAAGACTAATGCAAAAGGTTGTTGTACAATAGGTTTCTCATTATAGGGAGGATGGCTCTGGTGATCAATTTCAGCAGTTAAATTTTTCGTTATTGATATTCGCTTATAAGTAATTGACAAGCAAAAGTTCTCCCAAATGCCCATTGGTTTCTGGAAGCGGTAATTTACGATCTTTTACCACAATCTTTAAATTGTAATAAAGCATAGGCGTACGCAGAAAGTTTGTGGGAGGGGGGGGGGGGCAGAGCCGTAGCCAGACTGGAGCCATAAGCGGCTCAGCCCCACTGGAAAATATTTTTCAAAATCAAATCTAGAATTTTACTTGAATTTTTGTTTCGTACGAAATTGTACATTAACAATGAAAATTGTTCTTGACGTTAAAAATCTATTCAAAATAGCTTCTACGGTAAACCTCGTGTATATAATATTCTTTTTACAGAGATTTGACTCTTTATATATGTTCTTTTAAAGAAGTTTGACTCTTTGCATATTTTATAATAAGAATAGGGGGAAACTATAGAGAGGTATACTAAAATTTATAAGTTTTTAATGCAAAATTTAAGTTAAGAAATTTATTCATTGATGTTAAATATAATAGCCTACTTATATTTAGTATTATTAAATATATTAATAAAATACATCAAAACATTAAAGAATTTTAAGCCCCACCCGTAACAAGCGTCTAGATACAGGCCGGGAGGGTTATAGGCTCAATGAGTGCGCTGGTTACAGAACTACAACTCCATGTGTTACCGTTAATTATACAAAATTTCATTGCCATTGGGGTGTTACAACCCCATCACCCCCCTGCGTACGCTAGTGAAATAAGGTACAGGTGTAGTTTAAAATTACGCTACTAAAATATAGACAGCCAAATGTGAAAGATTACGTTTCTAATGACGTGCACAAAACTTATTTCTGTAAAACTGTATAAATAACAATAAAATAAATCAGCAGATTATAAATAAAAATAATTTGACATACTCTGGCCAATTTCATTTCTTTAAAGTGAGGTTGTTATACAAATATGAAATTTAAAATAAAAAAAAAAAGTAATCCAAAACAGACATATAATTTTTGCAGTTTTTGATCGTTAATTTTAAAATGCAATGGGAGCAGTCAAGCCTTTTCATTAAAGACATATGTAACTTTTACATTGATACTTTTAATTTTGCAATATTTTAAAATGCAAAAACTGATCGAATTAGGCGTTGGACACACACAGTGCGGCCCATTCATTCACAGCTGTAAATTTTGCAATTACCATTATTACATTTTTTGAGAAATAACGTCGGTAGCGCCGAGCACGTACTGGTATGCTACCTCTCGAATATGCATTTGCGTCGCCCAGTACTTCACGCCGGGCACTGCAGTACGTATATCATAGGAAATGGACTGCAACACTTAATTAAGTTTGAAATTTACAGCTACAATCGATCAAACAAGCTTTCACCATTAATAATTTAAACTCGGACTTCAGATTTGAAATTTATGGTCCGCGACTAGGTTACTACTGTACGGAATTTGTATTCATACATATACATTCGATCACGATTAAAGCAGCATGAGATGCAGTTGATAGGCCCGTTCCTTATAATTAATTATATCTGTACTTCGCTTTGCCTTTTTCCCCTTTCGTGTACAAGTTGAAAATAGGATTAGGAGTTTTAAAATGCAATTTTAGTTGGATTTATCTTCATATACAAAAGGCTTAAACAATTCCAAAATCTGCCTCTGGGTCGCGAGGTCTGGCGTTTTCCATTTTATTATCTCATCGGATCCAGAAAAAAAAAGGTCGCCCCACCTCCGGAAAACGTTACAGTGGATACGTTTCGAGGATAGCGTGAAGTAGGGGGTGGGGGCATGATATGCGCGCAGGTACCCGGCAGGGACGATAGGGGAATGGGGCATTCCCTGGGGCCCTGGAGCTTAAAGAAGGTAAATAAAACCATCTCGACCGTAACGAGATATTCTGGCCCGCCAGTTCCCGATTTCATCTGCATCGGCGATTTTTTTTTTTTCTCCCTATCAGGATCGACTTTTTCCGGGCCCAGTTTATGATCTTTTCTCGTAGGTTTACGAGAAAAGAAATAACCGGGCCCCAGGCAGAGCTTTCCAAATCATCAAAAAGAACCTGGCATGGAAATCGTCCGGCTGGAAGAAAAACAACAGGATTGGCTTCCACTTTAGGAAAAAATATCGTCAATTGTAAAACTGAAACGAAAGGCTTCCCCCAGAACAGAAGGCGGAAAAAAAAATGTCGCCGCATTTTTCACAGCCGAGGAACGGTATATGTCTGACGAATACAAAACAATAGTTCAGTACACGCGTTCCTTTATACAGGTTGAATACTGCCTATGTTTCTCATGAAAATAATAGAAATACCCTTCATCTTCTATTAACATAAATCAATACTACCCTCTCTCTTGCGCGGGTATAATTTTATTAAATAAGATAATGAATCCAGCCCTATAACCTCCTTTCTACTAAAATTACTACGCTTACAACGTTGGAGTTATTCATAAAGCGTAGTGGCACATCGTCATACTAAACACGATTCTATTAGTTCGCAGTTAATTGAATATTTAAAAAGCCTGAACTAGTTCTTAACTATATTCAGGTGCACACACGATAGCATAAGACGGATAAAACAGTTATAGCTGAATAAGCTTTAGCCATTAATTCAACATATTTATATCCAAATGACAATCACGGACAGAGGATCGAGAAAAACTCAGTATTAAAAGGTTTCGAAAGGTGATTGTCTACAAGTAAGCCTTTGACAAATGGCCTTCAATTAGAAGGAAATTTGACAATATTTTTCGTGTTCGCCATTTACATTCTGTTGTATTAGGACACGGCCTTCTGTATGTGGCACAAGGGACTAACATTCGCTTGTTGGTGTTTTACGACGCAAGAACAGTGAACGTCACGCAACGCCGGGACATACAGTTTTCCGAGGAATCCGGGTGCCTTTACCTAGGAAAGCAAAACCCTGAACCACGGTAGAATAAACGGCA
>QLNU02015360.1:194427423-194457273 GCA_006491805.2 Dysdera silvatica | reverse complement strand
AACGAAACTTTAAACGTTCCGAAACGTAACTTTAAACGCATCCAAAATTTTAACGTTTATTATCAAAATCGAGTTCAATTCTTTACGTAAAGAAGTTTTGCACATAGGTGTATTCTGTTGCCATTAGGTTAAAACAATTGTATTACTACCCAGGGAAGCCCAGCCCCCAGGCTAAGGTCCTGGGTAAAACATACTATATGTATAAAAATATACCGTTCGTTTTACCTTTTTTCTCAAAATAAATATTCGTAGAGCTCTGTTTTAAATTTTTTGCTTTGTACAAAATTGTACACGACAATAGAAACGAATTTAAGACATATTTTCATGGCAAATCTTGGGTACACCGTGTTTCTTACAAAAGTTCATGTCTTCATCCAGTTCAGCAGTTCTCAAAACTTTTATCCTACTCCAGTGGTGATATAGTTTATCCTGTGGTGAGAAAAGGGTTCCATAGGAGAGGAACCCTTTTCTCACCACATGCCTAACCACGAAACACCTTCATAGGTAATATTTAAAAAAATCCAAAAGACAACCATTTATCACCGCTTGGACATAAAAACCAACAATACGTTAGTATAAAATTAAAGTGATACTTACGAAAGATGACGTCAAAACAATTTTTTTAATGAAATAACATACTTGCTGGTGAAAAGTACGAATGGCTTTGCTTTTCACTATAACATAGAGTTTGGTTGTATCGGGGAAAGTTTTATTTTCTTGTCAACTCTATCCTAGGGGTTCTCATGAATTTACAGATATTCTTGAAAATTTACAGATATTACAGAATTTACAGATATTCTTGAAAAGTTCGGTCATGTTTTACCAATTGCTTCCGGAATCCAAGGATTCCATGGAACGCAGTTTGAGAAACGATGATCTGGTCTATAGCAAGAAGGGAAGTTATAAATTTTCACATACTTCTACACGTCTTCAATGCTAATTTACCTCTACACCGTTTCAATGCTAATTTACCTCTACACCGTTTCAATGCTAATTTACCTCTACAAGTTTTCAATGCAAACATTTTATTAAGAAATCGATTCATTAATGTTAAATGGATTAATCTGATTTCATTGCTCAAAGGTACACATTCGCATAAACCATTTTAAACATTATATATTCCATACGTGTCGTTGTTTTACGTCTCTCAAATTCTGTTGTAGTGTGTGTACAGTATTAACCCAGATAGCCCTAACGTCCTTCCTGAAGGACGAAGACAACTTTTTTGAAAGAAGTAAACTACTCGAGGCACAGCAAGCATAAACAGATGATGCCAGATGTTTTTGCAACAAGATACCTTGTTGATAATAACCCAATGGCCATTTCCAGTTTTAGGCACGATTTTTTTTATGCAGTGAACGTCTAAAATTCATGGATTATTGAAATAGATGAATGGACTGATCTTCTTGTAGATGGCTAAGCATAATCGTAATATTATTTTATATTATTGTGCTGTAAATGCTAATATAAGCTGTCAGAGAACTAACCTACCCCATTATTTGTTTTCAAATTCGTTCCCTTCTTCACGTTTTAATTTCTACCTGAAGTTCAATGTCCTTCCAGGAGGACAACAGGATAAAGAGTGACATCTTTTGTGTTTAATAAAAAGGGTGGCTAAGCGAATATTGATTGACTTTTATTTAAAACGCCTATGATGATTTCGTATCTTTATCTGGGCTACATGCTAAATTGTACATGAGGGAAGGGGAATAAGAGGTATGAGTGGTGGCGTTACTGGAAAATTTTTCGGGGGGAGGGCATGATCCTTTCCATCTGAGAATTATTGAAAAGGCGCAATTGGTTCTTAGCTTTATGTTATATAACAGGAATATTAATTTTCCCACGAATTCCATGTTGTTGATTAACGGATTTCCGTTTTTGTTTTATTTTACCTTTTTAGGGAAAATTGCCAAATCTACTGAATTTTTTTGAAAAATATCAAATCTACTGAATTTTTTGAACTAAGTTTTGAAACTAAGCAGTAAGATGAGAACTATTAGGAAATACAAATGGGAGAAAAATGAGCTTCCAGTATCAAACATTCATAATGGCCTGTGATGCGTATAGTTTTAGCAGAGAAAGCAAAAACTCCTTTGGAATACTTTCGTTACTTTATGGACGATAATGTAACACAAATGATAGTAAAACATACTAACCAGTATGCAACGATGAAAAATATTTCTGGACATTGTAGTGAGAATGAAATTTTACTATTCACAGCAATTCTTTTATGGAGCGGATATGTTCAAGTTGCACGTAGATGTATGTACTAGCAAGCAAATTAGGGCAGTCACAATGAACTTATTTCAAGTGCAATGTCTAGAGGTCGATTTGACTTGTCTCCTTGACGTCGATTTGACTTGTCGATGTCATACCTCCGCATCTATGACAACACCCAACCAGATGAATCTGATCGTTTTGCTAAAATTATTTATTGGAAATTGATGTTGCGGGGCAAAATGCACGGCAATTGTATAGACGACAGAAAAATACGATTGACCATTTGGGTTTTTGAAGTGAAGTGGTTACATCCACTTTAAAATTTAATAAGAGAATTTTGGCACAAAATGGACACCCAAATACAAACATTATTAAAGAACCCCGTATTGGTGGAAGGGATCACCCGATAGCAAATCTTTCTACCCACGATGAAACGGAAAAAAAAAGCAGTTGCGTTGTAAACAATGTGGACAAAAAAAAACACTACCGAATGTATTAAATGTAATGCAGCGCTTCATGTTGACTATAAAACACAGTGTATCACTCAAAATAAATACGCATTTTTGAGAAATCTGATCGATTATTTCATATTTGGTTTACGAAATAATGATGTGCTATTATCCTGATGTCCTTCCAGAAGGGCGTCCATTTCTGGGACCCCTATGGAGTGAATTAAATTAAAAGTTGAACTTTCGTGGGTTAAGGACCCTTTAGCAACATTTTGTGCAGAAATTATATAAAAAAAATTCAGGAGTATCTGGGTTAAGGATTAATCAACTTCATTAGAACATTTTATAGTCCGTTCGCGCAGACCTGACGCCCGATCCCGTTACCAGACGGGTTGTTCCATTGCAGTTTAGGGAAGGGCGTCTTGACGTAACTGGTTTTTCCCGCGCGAAAAAGCAGTTCGGGCAAGACGCCCTTCCCTAAACTGCAATGGAACAACCCGTCTGGTAACGGTATCGGGCGACAACTGAGCGCGAATGCACTATATGTCCATATACTACCGGTATTTATTATTACGTATAAATTACTAATGAAACACATCAAAACATTAACGAATTTCAAGTTCCCCTGTGAGTTTCAGAACCCCCCGCTCCTGTAAAAAGTTTTTGGCTGCGGCCTTTGTTATCACCTGTTTGATTTATGAAAGAAATATTTATAAATAATTGCGATACTAAGCAGCATTCTTTTTTCCAAATATCATTTATTTGTTAACTTTCCAAACGCTGATTTTAATGAACGGTGTTTTTTCTCCCTTTTACAGGCTTGACGGCGACGTATAATGATTATTTATTATGAATGAAATGATAAGACAAGATAAAATCCTATAATGATATAAAAAATTAATTAGACAATTTTACAGTCATTTACAGGTAAATGTTTGGAATAATCCTCGTCCAAATTATGGGGCAATTTACGCGTACGGATTATTTTATATCTTGATCCCACTCCGATTATTAAAATATTAGATACAAATAAGTTATAAAAGGCATTTAATTCCATTGCTTTTTGATAACTAATACGAAATGGGGTGTGTGATTAATTATTATAATAAACTATAATGTAATTGGATTAATTCTGGCAGAGTTATTAATTTTGCTGCAAAAACCGGTTTTCATCCAACTTCGCCATAGGTTCAACGCGCTGGGAAAACGCCTTCAGTCGCCCTGCGATGCAATATCCGGCCTGAACGAAACCACACTATTATCGTCTGTGCAAAAATTAAACGACACAAAATAATAATAAAGTGCAACACAATTACGTACAGGAAGTTTTCGAAAGGCGTGTTTATGGCTTTTTGTCGTGAGACACGCAATTCCGAGATAATGTACAGTGTTATCAATAAGTCTTCGACAGTCTACATGTAGGAGCATTCGAACGATATTACGACCACCTTGAAGTTTTTTTCTTAAATAAAAAATACGTAACATTCAACGCAGAAGACTCCCCACTTAAGATGCGAGTCAAACTGCTTTTCCAATTTTACGTATTATTTTAATTAACGCAAATCGAATATTTTCCTCTCGTAATGAAGATATCTGACTGTTATCACACGTTCACTTGTACAGACTGCCCCCCCCACTTCATTCGGAGAAGAAGAAAAAAAATGGTGGAGAAATCATGAATGTGATCTGTAAATTTCCATTCCCTTGACAGACAATCCTATTACACAGACATTGCCAAAAGCGAGAATCTATAAGCTTCAGAATATTTTTTTTCTTCAGTCTTTAAAAAAATCCGATTTTAAAAATAAAAAAAAAATATTCACGCTCTCGATTTAAAAATTTAATTAAGTCTTTGAAGGCAGAGCGATATCAAAAATACGCTTTTTGCTTTAACAAAAAACGAATTTAATAAGAATGGGGAGGAAATTACCCTCATTTATCATGCAATATCCTACGTTTTCAACTTCCGTGTTAATTACGTTACATAATTCGGAGCAAAACGAGCATACATTCAATATTTAAAAATATCAAGGCTTACATACAAGAAAGGTTATATAAGCCTTCACCGTTCAGCAACGTGTGTAAGTTTCAACTGCCGGAGATAATAAAATTTAATCGTTGTCACATTATGATGAAATTGATGACATGATCTGATGACAGTGCGACATGAATGACTGAAATAAATTACGCACTGAGGCGAACGTCGTGAAGGCTGCGACGTCAAGGGACATAAAATTCAATCAACCAATAGCAGAAAACTGTCCATCACAATTGCCAAATTGTACATTTCCATCTCGTTTTTTCAGTGTTTTGAAATGATAAATTTGAAGGACAAATAGTAGTCTATTTCATGCCAAAAAATTTAGAAGGCAAATCATTTTCTGTGCTGAGGAGATCGCGAGGAGTTTGAAAACGAGAATTTCTTCAGAAGATTCTAAAAAAAAAGTAAGAACTAAAAAGTATTGTGCGTTCGCGCAGACCTGACGCCTGATACCGTTAGCAGACAGGTTAGTCCATTGCAGTTTAGGGAAGGGCATCTTGCCGAAACTGGTTTTTCATGTGGGAAAAACCAGTTCCTCCAAGACGGCCTTCCCTAAACTGCAATGGACTATTTCAAGAACGCGATTCCCGCAGTTCTTAGGGAAAAAGAAGCGGTTTAGTCCAAATTGTTTACGGCGTTTTATAAACATAACATAAACTGAAAATTGCAACGTCATATATTCGGGAGAAAAAGCCGTATGGTTTACAAAAATACACTAATGACATTAAATGATATTGAAAACAGTTTTATCTCGTGCCGCAGCACTTACGGGAAATTTCTGAAACAATTTGGAAATTCAGTTTCCAGAAACATACAGCGCAAGAAATTTATTGTTTCTTGGATACTTTTCTGATCATTAGTCCAACATCTAGAGCTCATTCGCGCAATAATAGTCGTATTTAATATTCGAGCCTACCTCCAAAAACTAGGGGAAAAAAAAAAACATGGATTCTCTGTAATCGAAAACGGATAAATTCTGTCCCTACTTCACAGCACACCAGCTACACTCCTGTATGGTCCAAGGGAGGGGGAAAAAACATTTTCGCCTTTGTCAATAATTGTTTTAGCGTCGTCGATAATTGCACCTTTAATTGCTACTGATCAATATTTTGTTACGGGGGAATGCTAGCTCTTCCGCGATAATACGGTGACGTTTTTCGAACGTCAACAGCTCCCATTTCTTGCTAACATTTATGAATGAAGCCGGCAAAGAAATACAGCACTGCAGACGCTCGTTCTTTATAATATGCACTTACCGAAAACATATTATATATATATAACATAATATTTGTTCACGATGAAGTTCTTCCTCGTTATATTATAAGAAAGTGCCAATTCGGCCGAGAAAAGCTAAAAAACAACATGCATCATGCTGCTGCTTTTGATGAATAACATAAAGGTGAAAAGTTACAGAGAAGCTGGAGATCTGCGTTAGAAACGTATTTTTTTTAATACATAAAAGCAGATAACAATAACGATATATAATATACATACAATAATAATAACGATTTATATCAAAAGGTGCATAAGTTAGAAAACAACCAGCCGATTTTCTATAACGAAGGGGCAGTAAAAATCACTGAGCCAAACAAGGTGTATATAGTTTTATAAATAACGCATAAAAAAGGGAAGTACCAGGGAGGAAATTTACATACAAAAGGTTAAACACTGGTAAAATAGCAATGAAAAAGATCACCCAAGCTTTCGGACGCGTCAGCAGCAGTCAGGACTAATGTTATTTTGTACATTACTCCTGTTGAAGGTTGTACAGAAGTTAAAAAAAAATAATGCTGTTGCTTTTGAAGATGCAGTTGAGCTACGCTATTACGAACTTACGGCTACAAGGCAAAAAATAACTTCAATAAGTTTAAATTATGTATAATATATATGGAATATCACGAGATATGACGAACTAAGTTTGTTTCTAATTTCATTTTTACCCTTATATCCAAGGATTTTAGGATTTTCGTCATGGTGTCTACCCAAATTCTATTACGAACTTCCCCAGACCACATCTTAATCGACTTCCATTCACTGATTACAGTAAACACACAATGCACCACGTATGTTAGTCCCCAGGCCATGGATTTTTAAATATGTAAGTATTCATGAACGAGCACGAATTTTCAAACATCGAAATCTTTCGAAACTGTTTTCGTTTCTCCTACTTCTTCTCTCGGTCCTGGCTACAAGGAAAAACATTCTTACCCTGCAGCCTACAAAGATTTCACCTTTGGACTTCAACCTTCACTTGTAACATCTTCGAGTCAAGACTCTGCTCATAAACTCTGTAAATGTGATACACCTGCAAATGTAAATCTCTTAATAACAATGCGGATTTGTACGCGCGAATCAATATCTTTGTTGTTTCTTGTTGAATACGAGAAATCCCTTGCTTTTTCTACCGGAAAGAGAGCCCCGTTACTAGCATCGCTACTGCTCTCTTTCCATTTCCCAAGCAAATCGTTTGTATGGTCTCCTGCGGTATAAAATAATAAGGAATAAAGTATTACTATGTATCTACTATCTTAGCATTCGAGAAAGAGTGTACAGCTCATTCTGACCGATCATAAAAATTGCCTGCAAGCTGATTACAACAAGATGTGGTGCATCCTCTGTTCTTAAAACTGGACAAACTAAGATCCTTGTTGCAAATGCCAGTAACCAATCAGCAAGAAAGTATGTCAGAAAAGTTCATAATAATAGAATGAGTGTATTAATTACTCTTTATGATTATGCCATAATTAATTATTCATATTCGCGACTCAGCCACAAATGACCAGCCTCTAATAGGTGGTCGCGTAATACAGGGATTCAAAAACTAATTTCGTCATTGTAACTTTTAGCAATTCTCCATTAGAAGGAGTGAGGGCCAAATGTAGTGGCAAGAAATAAAAAAATCGGTGCACAAGCGAAGCTAACAACTGACCTTCTAACAATGCCAATATGCTGCAATTCGCGTCATCTTTTGGCGAAAAAAAATATCCCTCCAATTAAAACTGCACTTCCCATTCTTCTTTATCTAATGAAAGAATATTAGCGAGTAAACGGAAGTCGATAAATTTTCAAAATGTAATTTTGTATTTTTCGTGTACAGACGCTAAGACAGAGATTTCATACCCCCCGTCTTGTTTCGTGTTATTCACACCGAATATTTACACATTATGGGAATTACTTAGGTAGTGCACATGCATTTATTGTACAATCTCACTTTAAAGAAGACAAAGCTTTTAAAGTTATTAGGCAGCCAAGAGAGAACGCCGAAGAACAAAGAAAAATGGCTACCCGCATTATTTAAATCTCATTTACCTAATTACTTATAATTAGGCCGATTACAATTTTTTTTTCGGAGTAAGAAAAAAAATTACAGTAGTAATTAGTACTTACCTCTCAGAGTAGATGTGATTATATTTCATGCTGCTCCGTAGCCATGCTACTTACTGTTCATTTGGAACAATGGAGTAAATCCGAAAGCATGAAAGATTTTTCTGTTTCCGATTGGTCGAAATTCTTTCATAGGCGTGTCCGAGTCGAGTTCTGAAAAGAAAGAATTATGGCGTTAAACAAAAGGCGGGAAGTTTGGAGAATACTCAAAAATGGCATCTTGATACCATTTGCTTTTAAAGCCAGACGTCACTGCATGTGACACAAAGTTTTCTACAGCTAAGCAAACTTCCTCGTCCTGGCCGTGTACAGCAAATAAAATAGCTCGATTATGATCATCTGGTGATAAGCCTTCCATGGGAACATGCGCCACATATTATGAGACACAGAGATGGTACAACACAAGAAAACAGTAATCCTCCGAAGCATAACTATTTCGAAATGCGTATGTACATTCTTCAGTGTTTACCCATACGGAATATGCACACATGAAACTCAAGGACAAGGCTTTAACGTAGTTTATATGACGCCTAGACAATAGGACGTTTCTAAACTCAGGGCAGTGATGTAAACGTGCTGTTGCTTTGCAGTGGGATGCTTGGACTCTGAATCAACATTCAAAGGCGAGTTCATGATCTTTCGATGCGAATAGATACACACTGCTAACGAAATAATAATCAGGAAAACGATTGCAAAGGAGGACCTTAAAAATTTAAAAAATTAGTGGATCACGTGATCTATGCTATGCAAAACCTTAAAAATTAAAGAGGTTACGTATCCATTAAAAGCAGGTGTTCCTTCGGGTTAAAAATAAATGCACACGAGAACGAAAACGTTTATAAACAGATGTAAGTCAGGGTTCGAAATTAGCGGGTGCACTGTGCACATGGAATTTTATCCATGCATGTAAATTTTTAATTTGGGTGCATGCAGTGCACCTAACTATTCAAAACTATGGCTACTTGCATTTATTTTTCAAGAACAGTGACCTATGGACTAATTTTATATAATTTTCTCAATGTACCTTCATTTGCTTTGAATTTTGTTTTATTACATACGAATGTTCAATTATTTTGAAAAGTTGCATTTTTTTTAGCTTGCATGCTTAAATATAGTTGCTACATATACATTTTTACCCATTTTTAGTGTTGAGGTTTACTTTTTATTCTGTTAGTTACTTGTACGCCGAACCAGTATTTAGTGCACCTAATTTAAAAAGCTAATTTCGACCCCTTCTGTAAGTGAAAAATAAATTATCGCAGCGAATAAACCGCATAAATGGCGTCCTATTGCACTGCAGTGAGTGAATTTGTGACTGTTTATTAACCTCCTGTTACCTCCCCATTATACGGGGAGTTAATTAAAATGACTCAATAATCTTATAGATGATTCATACAAAACCAATGCATTGTGGCGTGAATGAAATTACCCTTTCTTCATTTCAACATATACGAAACTAATATTAAATAAACACGAAGTAGTTGTGCTTGATGTAAGGGAGGTTTCAGGTATTACGCAAGCAATCTTTTTTTTTTGGGGGCGTTGGTCTTATTTTCCTATGTTAGCCAATGTTAATTTTTGCTTATTGGGGGGGTATTGAAATGGCCAAAATATTGCTTACGTAATACTTGAATTTTCCCTAAGGAGCATAAATGATTACTCGTTGCCTCAACAGGCTCAACTCGTCCCGCTTACCAGGCTTAAATTATGCGCTTCTAGGCAGCATCGGTTTATAACTGCCAATGGTCTCTGCTGTTAATGCTTATGTATCAATGTTAACACTTACGTAATTATTAAAATACATAGGGGAGACTACCTTTTGTGCTCAAGAGTCACCTATTTATGAACCTCACCCAAAAAGTATTTAAAAAAAAAAATACATAACGAATCAATCTCCATCTGGAAAACGGATACATCTGCCGTCACCAACAGAGGAACATTTTGAAATTTAAATCGCAGTTATCGACAATATTTTCCGGATTAGGGCTATCCGGGAGAAAAGAAGAGATTTCTCAAAGCTGCATATTTTTCCAGGACTAGATAAAAACCTGGAGAACGAAGGAACTTGAACTGATGCCAGGACCGGCGGGAACAATCTAAAAGCAACATATCATCTACAGTCTTCCACTTTCTTCATACGGTGAATGAAGCGGGCATCGCTTTGCATGTCAAATAAAAAGCTATGGTTCCTTGTCGTAACTTTTGAGCCCGGACGAGGGACAGTCGACATCAAGCGTAGAATAAATCTATCCTAACTTCCACTGTTAGAAGTCCAGGACGCTCTGCCCGCTGTCGTTGTCCGGGGAAAAAGATGCATTCAGTAAAAATTCTTCAGCCAAAACGTAAGGAGAATTCCTTCTGAATCGACGCCGAGTTTTGCAAGGCAAATGTAATGTTCACTTTTTGACTCGCCTTTTTGTTTCACCGAAATAAAATACCAATTCCGGATCTGTTTTTCAGGAAAATTTTCCGGTTTCCTCCTTTACTTTGAGAGCAGTGCTACTTCGAAGACTCCCTCCTTCCAATATTATCGAAGAACTAACGTTCGACAGAAAAATACAATTTGAAGAGTACAAAAGCATGGTAAAAACAAACCACAGTCTTGAGTTGTGGCGAGATTTTCAGAATAGAAAACAAATGGTTCCGGTCAAAAATGTAAGCCACTAATTATGTACCAAGTATCCAAAGAAATGGGCCTTGTGACCGGAAAATTAAGTGAGACACAGAATTAATGGCACATGATAAAGCCGCAGCAAATCTCGGACTATAGAATATCACCAAGGACCCAAAATTACAAAATACAAAAATGGTTGAACTATTTGCTATTGGACATAGTGAATAGCATTCGTCTGCCCAACTGCAACATAGCCCGAGTAAAAACCTCAACCTACAAAAAATATAGTAAAACCACTCTAAGGCGTCAACCTTCGGTTCCGTAAAAGGGCGGTCGCTCACAGAGGTGGTCTCTTAATAGAGGTATAGTGTGAAGGAGCGATAAGTATGAAATGAAATAAAAAACAAAAAAAAACAATTGAAACTGCATACACAAATCTCAAAATATAAACTAGCAAATACGATTTGATAATTTGAACGTTAATTGCAAGCCACGAAATTTATAATTTCCTGAGGAAGGAAGGAATAGTCGAACCTCGTTAAGACGAACACGCTTAAGACGAATTACTTTTAATACGAACCGTTTTCTGAAGTCCCGTCAGATTGTATAGGAATCCCCATGTTATTTTTACCATTAACACGAACGCGGTTAAGACAAAATACCGTTTACCACGAACTGATAATCAATGGCCCTTGTAAAATGTCCTCCACTTAATGCGAACAAAACGCGCTTTATAGGATCAGAGCTTCTCTTGGATAATTTAACCATGCTGTAGTTACCAGGTAAAACACGTTGAAGTGGCGAGTTTTATACACAATTGCAGGATAAACATTTCATGTTGGCGTTTACGTGGGATGGAAACTGAAAAATATGTTGTGCAGTGTTTCAATAGACTCCGAAATAGTTGAGATCCCCATTAATGGCATGATACCCTTGTCGGATAGCAATCACTAGAGCCCAAATTATATACACTAAAAAATGAGCAAAATAGGCATGAAAGCACTAAAAAACCCAAAATATGCATTTATATGCAGGGTCGGCGCTAAATATTATGCCGCTCGAGGCGAACACGTGTTTTGTTCCAAAATGAATATTTTTTATAATAACCCCATTTTGCCGCCATTAAAAATCTGCTGCTCAGGGCGATTGTCCGGGTCGTTTCCTCTTGGCGTCGGCCCTGTTTATATGCACTTAAAATGATTAAATATGCACTATAATGAATAACTATGCACGTAAGTATTTTTTTACTTGAAAATCATACTTCCCGCGTTTTAAAACAAATAGGTTCATTATTAACTGTAGTGTAGAAACATTCGATACATACAAAATTATATACTTTATATAGTGCATTTTTTATTACGGCATATCAACTGTGTCTCTTGATGCTCTGATAGCATTTCTGTGCCAAAAAGGTCCTTTCCGGTGGTTATTAGACAGCATTTATAGCATTTTGAGAATTGTTTATTACGAATAGTTTATCCGTGATGGACGGTCACTCCGCCTATCGTTGACAGATAATGACGTGAAATTTTACCCAATGTAAACGTTTGCTTTAATCTCACCTTAGGATAACTAACTGCCAATCTAGCATAATAGAACCAAATCTTCAGTTTCTCTAATGCGGATAGTGGCTACAATTCAGCTAGGATTACATTTTGTGACGCATTAGGACATAATTAAACGTATACCAGTGGTGGAAAACTGAAATTTGCTTTCCGTAGCACCTTTGCAGCAGGAAAAATTTCTCTTTCGTAGCAGTAAAAAGTAGTTTTGTAGCAGCTCGACCGGGGCCCGATTAACGTACGGGCCTTGTCCCCAGGGCCCCAAATTTTGCATTTATATAGGTTTTTTTTCTTTTTTAAAATTATTTACCACACAGAATTTTACAGTTTGGGAAGCGTTCAAGTATTAAATAAGAAATATTTTGGCCATTTTATTCCCCCATAAGCAAAATTAACATTGGCTAACGTAGGAAAACAAGTACAACAGCACCCCCTCTCCCCCCCATAGGTGCTTACGTAATACTTGAACTCTCCCTCGTGAGCAAGTTTTTGTTTAATTGAATTATAGCAATAATTTATGTGTTACCGTTCAAATAACTTCAAAATCATTTGAAATAATATTAACATATTGTTTATGCATATAACAAGTGTCCATACTTTTTAATTATTTTAATGTTGTATATATGAATATTTTTGTTGAATGCGTTGGAGTTTTGCCTTAATATGAACTGGACATGAAAAATGTCATGTATGCTCAAAAATTATGCCATGCATATGAAAACTTCATTATTAACAGTACTAGACATAGAATATTGAAAATTATTTATTAAAAACAAACTTAACATGAAAAAAAAAAACACTTTAATTTTAAAGAACGTACGCTGCTTGTTTAATTCACAAACAGGATTCAGTCATAACAGTTTTAAAACTTTGCAATAATTCAACTTTCATGTGCTCTTCTAATTTGGTTAGATACTATACAATGTTAAGAGTTTGCCTATTTAAGAGAACTTGACCAATCTTTGTCTCTGATAAACCTTTCTTATGCCTGCTTCTCAGCTTTTGAAAGCGTTTTTTATGATAACTTTACCCCTTTTCTTAAATTCCATTGCTTTCACTTTAAAATTTTTTTAATATATTATTTTGCTCTTGCTCAATTTTCCGGTTTTTATTCCTTTTTTTGTCATTCTTTGTCTACATTTTTCTCCTGCTCCGTTTATGGATTTGCAAGTTCTCTAGACATTGACAAGCTGCTCACATTTCCATTTAATCTCTCCACATGGCATTTAATTTGCTGCATGCTATTAACACTTTCAATACTGAAGCTAGATCTATTTGTCAATGATCTTTTACTAATCCATGCTCACATTCTGCATTTCTATTAGCTATGGCAAGGGTGCAGTCGAGGTCTAGCGGCGCTAAGGAAAATTTTAGGAAATCATACATTTTACAAACGAAATTCTGTTCAAGTTGTAAATAAACTATATGTGGATTCTACAATTTTATTAAGAAAATTGCTTTAGAGCAATGACCCTAAAATTTTGAATAAATCAACTAAGAATCGTGGGAATTTAAACGAAATTACAGCTTGGAACACGTATCATAAACTGTGTTCCGAAAATGGAAAAAGCCACAATACGCTACTTTTTTTCAATTGTTTTCTTTATTTTATTAGCTCACTTCAGAGGTCATTCCTGGTTTAGTTCGGCTTGGGCACATGCGTTTGTACCACATTATTATTATTTTATGCTTATATGCACAGAAGCTACATGTTGTAGGCAGTGTGGGATCCAGAGGGGCATGGGGGGTCTTGCAATGTCATCTCAACATCATATACATAATAATAATTTCTGCCCTTATCAGATTAATGGGCTGTTGACTGGTTAGGGGGTTCCCTGATTCCTCCCCATGGATCCACCCCTGAGAAGAGTGCTAGATTACTTTTCTTTTTAGGACTACACCACTGAGCTATGGATAATAATGCTTTAATGGAGTTGTTAGATTTTTATATTTAGAGTGTCCAAGCTGTTCTGTAATACAGAATATATTGTGCCAATAGCTACCTATCCTCATGCATTTAGATTGAAATGTTTTAAAGTTTGTACCAGTAGCGGCTTTTCAGGGGAAGGAAGGGAAGTGCCACTTCCCCAACATTTTTCATCGAATTCATTTCTCATATTAGTCTTCTTTTTTAGTATTTCATATGCGTACATTTCGATATTTTTACGTAAAATTCATTTTCTTATTATTATTTATTTTTACGATTTATAAATTGCTAAAATAATTACAAATATGAAAAAATTTTATTTCGCAGTGATCGTTATTCAGTACACGGGAAATATCTAACAATATTTACGACTGTAGGTGGGGATAGCTACGCAGGGAAGTTTTTGGCGAAAAGTATCCCCACATATTCCGTAATCAAGTTGGTTGCCATGACAACACCGCTAACCAACACCATTAGAAGCCGAAAAGTATTTGGACTCTCGGCCCGAAGACAGAAAAAGTCTAGAAACATGATTCCCGGATCCTCTATAGGGTTGCCGGTTGAAACCAAAAAGTAGCTATCCCTCGCTTCCCGTTGCGAGCAGCGAACACCGAAAATTAACAGAGAGAACTTTAGCGCCAAAAAGTCTAGCTAGTCGCATCGAAACTGCCGAATGTACATGAAGTGGTGCAGTGATTTTGTTGACCATTTTGTTTCAGATTTTTCAGCGAAATGAATCCAATTAATCACATTGTGTGTAATTTATTGGAAATTCCGTTTAGCCGGTGGAAAGACGAAGATAAAAGGGACGTATTACGTCAAGCACGTCCAACCGATTTATTGACGACTATTGCTAAAACAGAAATTAAGAAGAGCGATAAGTCGTACAATAATAGTTTTAAAGAGTGTTGGTTTACTCAATATAAATGGCTATGCAGTAGTCTAACCTTAAAAAGATTATTCTGCTGGCAGTGCTTGCTTTTTAGTAATAAACATTCTGTTCGGAATAAAGACGGATTCATTAAAGATAACACGAGCATTCTATAAGCACTCTGCTGAACACCTGAAGTGTGAATTAATGCTAAAAAGTTTTTAAAAAATCAGAAGACAATTGCCGATGCCCTGAGTGAGAATGTTAGGCTTTTTAAAGTGCAGTTTAATGAAAACGTTCGTTTGAATAGATTGTTTGTACAAACAGTGATTGATGCAGTAATATATTTGAGCAAACAAGAAATGGCATTCAGGGGACATGATGAAAGCACTGATTCCATAAATCGTGGAAATTTCAAGAAATTAGTAAGATTCTTGGCCTTAAAAAGTTCTTTAGAAATTCAAAATCATTACAGAAAGATTAAAAACGTCTTCGCTGGTAACTCCAAAACTATTCAAAATAAAATAATCGAATGTATTTCTTATTATTTAAACGATCACGTCAAAAACGAAATAAACGAGACTAAATTTTTTTTCTATTCAAGTGGACGATACCACTGACATAAATCAAACTTCACAGTATTCCTTAATATTAAGATTTGTAAATTGTGAAGGCATATTTGTTGAGCGATTTTTGGGGTCTCCATGATGTGAGCGAAGACAGGACGTCCGAAATGTTGTACAAAATGCTGAACCAAAGTTTGGATCCTTTTAATTACCACCACAAATTAATAGGACAATGTTACGATGGGGCCAGTATAATGTCTGGACACTTGAATGAACTCCAGAAGGAAGTCAAGGATAAAGCTCCTCAAGCCGTTTTTGTCCGTTGTCTGGCACATCGTTTCAATCTTGTCTTGCAGCAAAGGTTTTCTAAAATTTCTAACTGTCGAATTATTATTATTATTTTTTTTTTTTTTGCAAGTCTCAGTGGCATTCCTTCATTTTTTTCATCACTCGGTGAAGCGATCTTATGTTCTTACATCAAATTCCGAAAGACGCATACCAACCATAACACAAACTCGATGGTCCTCCAATTCGAAATTAGTGAATGTAATCGTGGAAGATTGGGATAAATTAAAAGAAGTATTCGAATTTACGATAAACAGCGAACATTCAGACAAAACAACAATTCAACTTGCAAAGGGGATTTTAAATGATATGAAAGATTTTGAATTTACGTTTTTTGTCAGTAATATTCAATGAAATTTTTGGACTTACTGATATATTATTCGACATTCTTCAGAAAAAATCACTTGATTTAAACTATTGCGTATCTCAAAATACACTCGTGAGCCATTAAGCCGTAAAAGGGACGATGCTGTTTTTAAAACACTGTTTGAAAACACGCTTAAAATCACAGGTATAGTCCAATCTAAACGGGAATATGCCGTTCTTTCACTAGAAAAAATTTCTCAAAATTATAAACAGCTATATTTTGAAATTTTAGACCACATTCTTATGGAAATGAACACAAGATTGTGAAAAGCTTCAATTTATTTGTCTTGCTGATACAACGAAATTTGAACAATTTAATTTCCATTTTCCATCCCACGCACTTGAAAATCTGCAGGAGTTATACGGCGATGTATTTAAAACCCCAGCGCCTTAAAAATTAACTACGTCTTATGTATGCCGATGTAAAATTCAGAAATATACCGACGCAAGAAGTTCTGCGAATGCTTTATGATGATAAAGAAATTTTCACAGAAGCTAAAATTTGTTTTCTCTCATCTTAACAAGTCCATCTACAAATATATCAGTGGAAAGGAGCTTTTCTTGCATTAAAAGAATAAAAACTTACTCAAGAAATGCTATTTTGCAAGAGAGACTTTATTCTTTAATGAATATTTTTATTCAAAAAAGATGTATTAGTGACGCTTATGAAGAAACAGTCCTTTTACGATGATGCATAAGACAGATTTGCAGCATTAAAGGACAGAAGAATTAATTTAATTTACAGAAAATAGCTAAATCCTCATTAAATAATTTTTGAAACTGCTATCTTCTCATATCACTGACAAAGCCAGGATTTAATTTCGAGGTGGGGAGGGGTTGATTCGGTAAGGCTCTTCCCCTATTTTTCTAACCACGAGCCGCCGCTGGTTTGTACCTTCATCTTCAGACAATGCATTCGGACTACATGCGTTTGCAAAAATACTGGAAATTCTTCTACTTGAAGCAGAAATCATTGATCAGTTAATGATGAAATATCGCTAAGTTCAATTACGTTTAGTAACTCAACAGCTAATATTCAAATACGTTTTGAATGAAATGAGAAAGTATTCCCAGTTTGATAGGATCCCTTAGAGGTCTGATTATCATGTATATATGTTTTCAGTTATTTTTGAATTCAATTAAAATTTTATTCAAACCTCATAAATTGATATTTGGAAAAAAAAAAAGGTACTGGGCAAAACTAATTTATAAAATTAAATTATTTTGCATAACTAGAGAGGGTGTGAAGGGGCTCTGGCCCCTCCCAAGACGTAGAAAACAAAATTTTAATTTTAAATTTTCAGGAACTTTTTTTTAATTGCTTTTTCATAGAAAATAAGACAAGAATTTTTCACCCCCTCAATTCACCTCTGACCACACTGAAATCGTTTTATTATTAGTGAAAGGTTTTTTTTTTGACAAGGGGGAAGGAGTCCCAACAGGCACCAAGCTCTTATATCATATTTGTTGGAGGTACGGGTAAAGCTAGCCACATAAAAAGCGACACAACAGTTACTAAAATTTTTTTTTAAAAATATATATACAACCCCAACTGAAAAAAAAAGAATTAGATATATATTATTTTATTCACTAAAAGTGACCAACAAGATCTGGTTTCTATTCAGTGTTGCCAACTGAAATGAATAAAAAAATATGTTAGCAGCGGCAACATTTTTCAAAAGGGAAAAAACCACTAAATCTAGTGGAAAACTGTTGAATTTAGAGGATTTCTGCTAGATTTGAGACTTTGGTTCGGCTAAATCCACTAAAACGTGGAAAAATTGGGAACACTGTCTAGCATACTGCTGACATTAAATTACGTAACAGGATGTCTACCCAAATTCTATTTCAAACTTCCCTGACTTTTCCAGGTTTCCAGACCAAATCTTAATCGATTTCCAGTTACTAATTACAGTAAACAACACACAAGGCACTCAAATATGCGCAATCAAAATAAGTTTGAAGGCCAGGAAATCGATTAACGCAAACCCCAAAACTTACACAACTGAAATAAGTTTCAAGGCCATTAAATCGATTAATGCAAACCCCAAAGCCATTTATAACTCAATTAAAGTAAATTTACAAATTCAAAAGCTGTATTAAAAAGTGTATTTCTTTACACTAAAAACTTGCACTAATTAAATATTTACAGCAACATTTCCATTTGGCCCTTCTTGAGTTCATTATAAAAGAGTTTAACTATATAATCGCAAAGCTGATGCTTCATCTTCTATTCCATTTAAAATGTGTATGACTGTATATAAGGCAAAGGAGATTGGTATGATCAAAATCCCTTACAGATTAAATAGTTTGGCTAAAAACACTTCTCTTTTCAAGTTTTAGTTATATATTTGGCAAACATTTTCTCCTGAGAAATATATGGGTTTAATAATTTTATATAAATTATATTTTTTTGAGCAGTTTTTGGAAGAAGTTTAGCAAAAAACAAATTTTTCAAATGCAGAGGCAATTGTAGATTGGTATTCAGGAAAATTGACCATATGCGGCCGATATTGGTGATACATTTGTACTGCAGGGAGATAATGCCCACCCTCACACAACTCGTCTCATGCAGCTGTACATTGAAGAGGAGACTATAGTCCAAATGCAATGGCCAGCACGCTCTCCTGACCTAAATCCCATACAGCATGTTCGGGATGCTTTCGGGAGGTGTGTTGGCCTCCACCCCCCCCTCCCCAAACCCTGCAGGGGCTTAGAATTGCTTTGCGCGAATAATGGGCATCGTTACCTACAGAACTCATTGACAACATCATAAGCAGCATGGAACAACGCTGTCAGACCTGTATTGCTGTTTGAGGTAACTACACTTTGTATTACGATACTTTTTACTATTTAATCGTGATACCTGTATTTCTATAACTTATACAAAACGTAAATGCTTTGTATCACATGTTTCTTTCAGTTACATATGGTATGATAAAGATTTTCACCAAATTTCATCCAAATTTTTTTATATATTATGAGTTATCACGTTTTTTCCATTTGTTGCTTAATTTATGGAAACCAGTGCAAATACAACTCAGTGTCAATTTACGATTCATGCTAAGCTTAATACGGTACAACTTCCAAATTTGCATTAATAATTAACTGCCTATAGAAAAAAATGGTTTCCAGATGTAGCGTGCAGACTTTAAAAAAATATAGACTTTGAGAAAACCAGTATGAGCAATACCTTGTCGGAAAATGGAAAATTTAAGGGATAGAGAAGGTTTCGAAAATACGTCATGTCAGGTTCATACTCTCTTTCAGCCTTGATTGCTTTTTTCTGGAGTCTGAAAAGAAATTGATGGTCAACATGCATTAAGATGAGAAATTGGATTCCACATTCATAACTAGACAATATCGAAACTATCTTCTCATCCAAATTATTAATATTTTAATTATTCTTATAAAATTTATTTATTATTTTTTTTTGTATGACAAAGTTATGAAAGTACTTCAATGTATAACCACACAACCATACAAAACATACATTTTCAATATAAGTAAATTCTAGAACAATTGTTACTAATTTTAAAAATATACTTAATATTCCGAGCTCATACCAAACACCCTTTGGGGCAGAACCTAAGATGAACAGCTTATGAAAATTGGTTGGGTGGTGTGATAGGTGCCGACTTTATGCACAATAAAGAAATGCAGCATATAGTTGTGAGGGTGAAAGACAACACATGTAAAATACGTTTTTATTTCTAATGTTTCACTGTTGTCGTAAGAAGATAACACAGGGTCTTCACTGACACTGGAGAAAAAAATTCGATAACTAATCATAAACAATTTTCAACTGCACTTTGGCTGAGGGGAAATAGCTTAGCATTCGTGGGAAATTTGGTCATTGAAAACGGAAGTTAAGAATGTTTTCCCTGATTTTTCAAGATTTGAACAAAAAAGCTGGTAGTTCGCTGACCTTTTGGGGCAATTTTGAATTCCCTGACAATTCCACGTTCTCCAGGTGTGTGGGAATTCCGTAACATAATCTCATTCAGGAGGAGAAACAGGCTTATGCTTTATCATACCTTTCAACATAGACTTGCAGCATTATAATAATTGAGGAGAAATTTAATTTATTTTTTATTTGTCATCCACTTAATTTTATTATTAAACTTAAGTGGACAAAGGCAAAAATACCACTTTGAGACTCAAAACCACATCAAAGAAAGTGGATAGGCTTGTGGATGACATGCCTTTTCTCTCCCCCCTACCCCCACGATTTTTTTCCCCCTTCAAGTTAGTGACCCTGAGTGCTGAAGTTAATTAGGGTGGGGTTAGGGTAAAGTAATAAAGGGATATTGCACAATATTATGGATTAATTTAATAATCTACTGTTATAAAATCGAGGAGGTGAATAAGTCTCAAGAAAAATATATTTTATTTTGTATATACTTAAACTAAAACGTGTGGCATCTCCAAATGAAGTTCAACAAGAGATCATTTAAAAAAAAAAAGTTAATTTGTTTTCAGTAAGAGATGAGGAGACTGCGATTCTTCAGTCACATAAAATGAACTCATTCGTTGTATTAAAGTAGTACTGGGTCTGTGATAGAAGAGCAAGTCCTTCAGTACTTACAAGTACTATAAATATTCGTCGTACTTGTGGCCCTGCAAGTATGGAGGAATACAAGTCATTTAAACACTGTTGTAGTGTTAAGTATCCCATGCTGTGACAGTGGGAGTGCTATATGAAAATTAGTTTTTACGGAGCAAGGACAACGAAGGCCATGCCGCACCATGACCTACAATTTTGCAAGGAATCTAAACCTTTACCGGTCAAGGAATCAATCTCTGGACTATGGTGGGTAGAAAAAAATTATGCATGTTTTGTAATACCACTGGGAGTTGAACCCGAGATAATGACATAATATGTGTGAATATGTTACTACTGTAGGGCAATGCACCAACGTTTTTCCAAAGAATCCAAACTTCTTAAGGTTGAGGAACTAACCCCCAGACTACATCGAGCAGTTAGTAAGTAGTGAAGGCGTTATTGCTTTTGCTTTATTCTATTTTTTCTTTAGGCTTTATTGGGAGCTAAACTTGAGTTAAGGGTACAATATGCAAAAGTGTTACCACTGTAGAACAACAGACCTACTTTTTTCTAAAGAATACAACTTCTTAAGGTTGAAGAAACACGGTGAGCAGTTAGTAAGTAGAGAAGGTTTTTTTAGGCTTCATTTGGAGATGAAACCTAGTTAATGGCATGATGTGAGAATATGTTACCACTGTTGAGAAGTGGGCTATGTTTTTCCTAAGAATCTAAACTTCTTAAGATCGAGAGGAACTAACTGCCAGACTATAATGAACAGTTAGTAAGTAGTAAAGGTTTTTTTTTGGGCTCTATTGCATGCAAACCCCGATTAGTGCACATTATGTAGGCATCCACAGCACAACTACATGAGACAATTTATACATGCTTCACTTCAAATAATGATTGAGTTGAAGCTTAAAAACTCAAAATGTTTGATTGCAAAATGATTTTCTAATGTACATCTACTGCCACCATTGGGCCATTTGAGATGGAAATGGTGGCTTAACAAGACCTCTACATTAATGCCCACCTCCTGGAAAATCAAATACAATATTATTTAATAATATATAATACAATATTATTAAAAAGAATGAATGTGGTAATTAGAAGACCCATTACAAAGAATCATTATCTTTTTTGAATTTGAAAATCATATCAGCTATGTAAAAAAAAATTAAAGCAGGAAGCAGTGATGATAGCCAGAATAGTAATGAAAACTATTAATTTATATGCAGGAAACTCATAACATATGACAATAAATATTTAACGTGTATGCCTCTGTAAGGAATGATGCAAGAATTACAGCAATGTGGAGCATATTCAGGTGGATACGATGCACACTGTTATACCAATGACATGGTAGCACCCTTCAAAATTCATATGAGATGTGGTATGTCTCATTCTTCAACATATATATGACATGCACATACACATTAATACTTAAAACAAACTCCTAAATAAGCAATAATAATATTGCAATCAGTCCAGACATCTTGAATTTCCAACGATTGCCACAGAGGTCATGGTTTGGAGGTTGTTTAACGTTGATGAATTCCATTGCCGGGAACAACATGCCATCTACTTTGCCTATATATATATATATAGTGCAGAGCCTAGAGCTGTTTGGCTTTCCATATATCTCTCTCTCACTCTTGTCATAGGAACTATTCCTCCAAGTCTGAACCTAAAATTCCTGAAACGAAACACATGTTTTTCAATGTACAAAGTCCAATCATTCGAACCTTGCATTGAATTTACAGAGTAGTATATAAGGAACAGCATGCAAAGTGTATAAACAACAATTCATAGTAAATAAACTTATAAAAATAATCCTTATACATAAAAAGGAAATGTATTTTAATATATCACATACACATAAATATCTTTCAAAACAATGAATACACTTGATAGGCGATAAAATTTAAAACATTTTCTCCATTTACAACGAACTACAAGAAAACAATATAACAAATGCACAGAATACATTCAAAACATATCAACCCCTAAAGTGATTACATCAAGCTCAGTTTGGGCAGAGCTGTTTGTGCTTTAAGGCATAAGGTTGACCTAAGGTCATTCAATGATGAGACGAACAGATTTCGGAGCTTCTGTTGCCTGGGGTACTAAACTAAAATCGACATGAAAAACGACATGTATTCAACAGAACCCAAATTAATAGTATAATAGATGTATGCGTTACTTTTAAGCCATCATACAGCTAGGGAAACTCCATTCAAGGGCCGATCCAGAAATTTTTCAAAAGGACGGGGGAGATCTGTTTATGACTCCTATTTTCAGCTGAGAATCCAATGCTTTTCATTTAATTTTCTACGATATAATCCCAGCTCAAGGTGTGCATGTGTGTGTGTGTGTGGGGCACATCACTCCCTTGATCCGGCCGGTGACTTGATTAACTGGCATTTGTCAAGTACTGAATCCAGCTTTATTTACACAGAATATCATTATTTCTTATTTTAAACATTATATGGCACTAGTGACGAATTTCTACACTCGTTATGGAAGGGGGAATTGCGGGTAATTCATATTTTCCCCTTTGCATTTTTTTATCTAGATTAGCTTTCGTTTGCTTTTAGCGACTACATTTTGTCATCTCATCCGATAAAGGCTGCTTTTAAATTAGGATTGCACGCAATAGTGACAATCAATCTATTCTTTGTCTTAAAGCCAAAATAAGACAACAAATGTATTTTTGTAAAGGGCGAAGAAGAAGAAATTAAGGAGCAAATATTTTTATTAAAAAAATTATTATAATTCATTAAATATAGCAACTTAATGAATTATAATTGTGTGTACAATTTTCATCAAACTTTATAACAAATCATAACATGAATTAAAAAAAATGACACTTCGAAAAAAAAAATAAACGCCGTTAAGGAATTATTTTAAGCTTATTTTCAAATTATCAAAGTAATTAGCAGAAGAACAAAAAAAAAGTAAAATATTGGGATAACTTTTTTTTTTCATTTAATATGCCGGATGAAATGTAACGTTTTTGTTAAACATGCATAAAACCGAGGAAATAGAGTTCAGATATTCTTTTGTTAGGGTATTGCACTCGCTATATATATATATATATAAAAGTTTTCCTCGCCCATTCTTGGCGGAAACAGGCTTTGGGACGGGCAGAGCGCCATGTTCCCAAGCCTCTTTTTACATCACTTCTTAATGTGCCATGTCTAGAAACTTCCTGACAATGTGACACGTGTTTAGGATTGTGGCTTTTTGTATTTCAATGTAGGTGTTTGGGTCAATGTTGAGTATCTCCAAATTCGTCGCAAGCGTTTTTGGTACTATCCCTGTTGCTGAGATGACTAACGGGATGATGAGGATCTTTTCCATACCCCATATATCTCGTACTTCATGTCTGAGATCTTGGTACTTGGTGATTTTCGTTGTGTAGGTTGTCTGTATGTTATTGGTGTTGGGTACTGCTATGTCGATTAAGTACGTGGTCTTATTCGATTTATCGACGAGGGTTATGTCAGGACGGTTATGTGGGACTGTCTTGTCTGTTATGATTGCTCTATCCCAGTAAAGCTTGTGTGTTTCGTTCTCATGCACGGTCTCTGGCTCATATTTGTAGTACGGGCATTTTTCTGTCAGAAAGCCAGCATTCGCTGCCAATTTCTGGTGGACTATTTTCGCTACTTGATCGTGTCTATGTTTGTAGTCTGACTGCGCAAGGATCTTGCATCCTGCCATCACGTGTTGGATTGTCTCCGATGCCGCATGACAGTGTCTGCATTTGTCGCTTTCTATGTCTTTTCTCTGGATGAATTTCTGATTGTTCCTTGTTGCGATCACTTGGTCTTGGATGGCTAGCATGAATCCTTCTGTCTCTGGCTGGAGAGTGCCTTTGGCCAGCCAAGAATTTGATGCCTTTTTGTCAACGTGTGGTTGTTGCAGGTCATTGTAGTGCCTGCCATGTAATGGTTTTCCGGCCCAAGTTCTCAGTTTCTGTTCGTTGGCTGTTTCGAGGACACGCTCTTCGGTACTACACAGGTTTAGTGGCGTGTAATTTGCATCTGCTTGTATTATGGCTTGGATGAGTGGCGATCGGGGACTCTTCAACTGGAAGTATTGCCTCATGCTCTGGATCTGCTTGTCATGTAAGTCTTTGAGGTCCGCTTGTCCGCGTCCTCCTTCTTCCCGGGGTAGTGTTTGCCGTTCAATTGCCGTTGCAGGGTGTAGTTGTCCGGCTCTTCTCTGGATGGTTCTCATTTTCCGCTGGAGTTGTTCTAGTTCAGTGTTGGACCATTTGATGATCCCGAAGGAGTAGGTGAGCACTGGTACCGCATATGCGTTAATGGCTTGCGTGGTGTTCTTCCCGCTCAGTTTCGTCTTCACAATGCTTCTAAGTCTTTCTTGGAATGCTTGCGTGAGCTGGACTTTGACTTTCTTGTGCTCCTGCTGCCGTTTTTGCATTATCCCTAGGTATTTGTAGGTTTCGCCCTCGTCCAAGGTCTTCAGTAGTCTCCCGTCTTCGAGTTCGATGCCTGGTAAATCTTCTTTGCTATTCTTCTGTATTTTGCACTTATCGAGGCCGAATTCCATTCCTATGTCCTTGGAGAATGTCTCTGTTATACTGATGAGTTGTCGGAGTTGGGTGATTGTTGGCGCGTATAGCTTGATGTCATCTACGTACATGAGGTGGGAGACTTTATGTAGGTTTCTCTTGTCTTTCTTCAGCATGTATCCGTATTTACTTGTGTTCAGCATCCTTGACAAGGGGTTTAACGCCAAGCAGAACCACTGGGGGCTTAGTGCGTCTCCTTGAAAGATTCCGCGGCGGATGGGGATCTCGGCCGTTTCTATTTTACTGTCTGGCGTGTTTAGCTGTAACCGGGTTCTCCATTGTTTCATGCTGCTCTGTAGGAATCGGATGATTGAGGGATGCACTTTGTATATGCTGAGTATTTCAAGGAGCCACGAGTGCGGAACAGAGTCGAAAGCCTTCTTGTAGTCTATGTATGCGGTGTTGAGTTTTCGCTTTTGTTTTCTTGCTTGTTCCAGGATAACTGAGTCGATGGTAAGCTGCTCTTTACATCCCAGAGTCCCTTTCTGGCATCCCTTTTGTTCTTCCGTCATTAAGTTGTTGCTTTCGCTGTGCCGGCTTATTTTTTCAGAGATGCACCCCGTGAGTATCTTGTACAGGGTGTTAAGGCACGTAATGGGTCGGTATTTCGCTGGGTTACTGGTATCCTGGTCCTTCGGTAGGAGGTAAGTTATTCCCTTGCAGAGGAATTCAGGCATTTTGCTGGGGTCTTCAATTATCGCCGTAAGTTCCTTGGCTAATGGGCCATGGGCGCTGGTAAATTTCTTGTACCAGAAGTTGTGTATGCCGTCAATACCGGGTGCTTTCCAGTTGTGCGTACGTTGGATTACCTGCTGGAGTTCCTCTATCGTGATGCCCGTGTACTCCATCTCCTCTATTCCTCTCGTAGCCTCCATTTCTTGCTGAATCCAGGGGGCGCTTTTGTGCTGTACTTCATTGGACCATAGTGTCTTCCAGAAGGTCTCTATTTCTGCTGGCTTTGGGGCTTCGTACTTGTCTTTGTTCGCTGGGGTCTCTCGAAGCTTCCTGTAGAAGGCCTTCTGGTTTGCTTGGAATTGCATGTTCTGTTGTTTTTTGTTGGTATAGTCTTTGTATCTTCGGAGTCTTCTGGCGTATACACCCAGTTTTTGTTTGAGGGTATCCAGATATTCGCTGATGTGTTTATTGGGCTCTTCGTGTCTTGTATGAATCCTATTTCTCTTAAGGGCCATCTTCACTTTCCTCACTAATTTCTTACCCCTATTTCCCTGCATGTACTGGGTTATTCGCCCTATGCTGCTGCGGAGCTCTTCTATTCTTTTCTCCAGTCTCACTTGCCATGGTGGTTGGGCTTTGTTTCCTCTGTTACTTCGGCCTTCGTTCCTTACTTCGTACCCATTGGCGCGTGATGCCGCTACTGCTGCACAGTATATGGCGGTGTGTATTTCCTGTAGGGAGTTGTGGTTCTGTAGGTGTAGTGGTAGAGTATGTTCATTGAGGATCTTGGTTGCTTTGCAGAGTTTCCAAGATGCCGGTTGGCGTGGTATTCTTGGCCTTGTTGCGGCATCCGAGCCTTCATATTCCGCCAGGGCACATTGGAAACCTTCTTCCATTTTCTCCACGTCCCTCCTCTCTTCTTCTATGCTTGGTTGGAGCGGTTCTCTTGCGCTACTAGCTGGTGCTTCAGGGTTGGCCACACTGGTTGAAGTGTTTGCCAGGTCATTGGCGACTTCATCTCTTAACCTTTGTAGTATGGGCTCTGCTAAGAGATTTCTGGTTATTATGTTCCTGCGTTGGGTTGTTATCCTTTCTATACTGATGTCCAGGTGTGGGTACTGTTGTGCGAATTTGGCGTGAAGTGTGGGTCTGTAATTTGTCATGTCTGTTTCCAGCTTTGTAATCGTATAGTAGGTGCGCATGATGTAGGTGTTCATATCTATTGTCCATGACATGCGCTGGCGTGGTCTTTCAGCCCTAGTGGTTGCACCTATACTAGGCTGCAAAGCACTTTGGGCTGTGTTGGTTCTAGTAGCCGTACAGTTGGAGGCGCCGCTACAACCGCCGACACCTCCAAGGAGAGACTGTTGCATATTTTTCGAACTGGCCCCTCTGCTTAAAGTCCGAACGCGGTTCTGATTTAAGAGCGAGACAACCGATGCTCCATTCATATTTTCATTATGGTTCATATCATCAGAGTCTGAGATAGCCTTTTTCACGTCGCTGGGTTACCGATAGTTATCCCAACGGCGTTCCGGATGCTGGCATGTCGTCAGCAGGCTACAAATCCGGTTTTAATGGCCCAATGGTATTTTTATTCATTATTAATACTTTCACCGATCAAGACATCGCGCCATGAGCGTAGTAACGCTTGTTATTTTTTTCCCCCATGCTGGGGATCGAACCCTTGGATCTAGCAAACACCTCCTGGTTAGTAGGTTTGCGCTTATACCACTGGGCCATCTGTCCACCAGTATGGGAAGCCATATATATATATGCAGTAGAACCTCCATTAACAATTCTGGTTCCATTTAACTATTTTCGGTTCCATAAAAAAAAATTCGTTATATAGGAAATTCGCTATGTGGAAACGATGTGTATTCATGAACCAGGGCAGTGCAATATGATACCACAATTAAAATCCCGTTTTTCAGTAAACGACTGTTTCTCATAAATAACATTCAACCATTTAAAAATGTACGTTTTTAAGTGTGAAATATACATGCATATAAAAAAAATTAGTTGAATAATTAATTCTTACCTTAAAATGAAAACATATTGAATGAGTTAATTGACATTCACGCTTTTGTAAAAAAAGGAAAAAATCCTGCTGCACAACAAATAATGATTGTGCTTCATCAGAAAAATGTTAGCACCCTGTTGAAAATTTACGAAGTCTGGATTTCTGTTAATCAAACGAGCAAAAAAGCGTGACAAGTATTGATATTCAAACAATACAATTCAAACAATACAATACAATACAACAATAGTATTCAAGGACAAGTGGGACCTGTTCCAAGCCTAGCAGCTTCGCACCATATGGGGCAACCAGATACAGGTGTGCGTGTGTTTAGGAAAACTTTTTATTAGGGAGTTTAAAATCCCTTAGGCGTGCCTCATTCTGTTCGTTTGCCACTTACCTTAAAATCGTATTGTATTCTCATGGTATGAGGGAACCCGATGTCGTTAACGTGACCACTCGACTTTCTGTTTTGGTAGTTAAATATTTTGTTATATAGAAATTTATTTCATTATATAAAAATGCTTTTATGTGTAATGATCATAGATCATAGGTTATTTGCCAAAACTTCGCTGTATAGGAATTCTGAAATCCGGAAGTTCGTTATATGGAGTTTTTACTGTATATACATATATATATACATTTTTAATAAGTAGAAATTTCACAGGTTTGGTGGATTTTAAAAGTAAAAATAGATGAGAAATTAGACAGTCGCCACGGTTGAGGTAATTCTGCCTGATCTCTTTCTGCAAAGTTACAACGTCACTGCACCTTGTCTTGCCGTGGGGAGGGGGATATGGTGTTCCAGAATAGACCATTTGTAAATGAAATTTGTAAGCTAATTGTAGTCCCCCCCTAGCTTAGGTTCCAGCTGTCCTTTGTAGATCGGTGCATCCGTAGGTGTATATGCTTCACAGCTTCATAGTTAATTGTAGCAGCCTACCTGAAACAAACGAGCATTCGGAAGTAACAATGTTCTGTCAAAGAACTAGAAAAATTTATAATGGCGTCTCTGACTCACGATAGGCGTCAAGAAGGAGAGCCACAGGCACCCTCCCCACAAACCCAGGCTGATACTAAAAAATCAGGTAACTCGGCATGTGGTTTTGTCTCCCCGAAGAGGGAGTTTAGTGAAGGGTAATAATATCCTATAAAAATATAAAACATGGTTTCTTGAAACGTATTAATTATAGTGACTCAGATATTAATGTGCTTGACATAGTTTAAATATCATAAAATTTGCTATTTTTCTAGGAATGCATACCGATTATAATACCTGATAGAATAAAACAATATCCGGATATTGATGCAGAAAAGTTAAAGAAGATTTATTACAACAGCGACATGCTAGACATGTCTACGTTTCTGGACTCACAAGGAGTGAAGTACCAGGATAAGATCGTAGTACCGTATGTATAAACTTTGTATTTTGAAGAACTTTACTAAATCCAAAAAAAGATAACATGTATGAGATCAAGCAACCAAAATCTTCAAAGAGATTTTTAAAATAATTAAAATGTATCCTATGAAGCCAGGAGGTATACACTTTTACTGTCAGTAGAATTGCATCCAAAAAAAATGCTACAATGTGTCGGAATCACGTATTTCCAAATAGGTTCAATATATAATTTTAAAAAAATACATAATTCAATATTTAATACATTTGA
>QLNU02015360.1:194406135-194417124 GCA_006491805.2 Dysdera silvatica | reverse complement strand
AAAGTGTGTCCGCCCCTGAGCTAAACGGCGTATAAATAGAAAGGACATATAAATGATAAACGAGATGCTTCACTGTTTTTACAAAACGTATCGCGCATTTAATAGTATAAAGCAGAGGTTCTCAATTTTCATAGGAGGCCACTTTGGATATTTTTTTTTCTGTCGGCGGGCCAAAAGATACGAAAACGAAATTATCTTACGCGCTATATAGACATTGGCATAACTAGAGGGGGCTTATTCCCCCTAGAAATTCTCTAATTTAATAAAATAGCATTGAGGTAAGAGCTTTAGCCCCTTTCAGAGAAAAATTAGCCCATTTCCCCCCCTAGAAAAAAAAATTGTTTATCTTTTGTAGCCGGGCCAGTTCATACTGTTCGCAAAAACACATATACGCAATTCAATTATAAGATTGCATTTTTATATATTACTATTATTATTATAAAAAAATTTATTACATAGCATATTTTATTATATATTATTGTAAGAAACCTTTGCGGAAAATCTCTCAAACCAATTTCAACAAGTTCTGCCATCCTGTTAATCCACCTTAAAGCCCTACTTAAAAAAAAAAAAAAGTTCTAACTGATTATAAAATCTGTTGCGTCTATGCCCCTCCGAATCTTCAATAAAGAAGCCTACTAATATATTTTCGTATCCTTGGCGTCCATGAGAAAGAGAGGTGGAGAGCGTTACGATACACGTCCCTTTCTAAAATTAATATATGCTACATGTAGGGTGCCTATTAATAAGAATATTATAAATAAAAATATAAGGTAACTAGTTGTAGTATTAAACGTCCACAGTGACTCGAATTTGGAAAGCAGTATGTGAAATGTCATCAACATATAAGGAGAAGATTTGGAGAACAATTTCCTCGCAGATCCATGGCATTTCACTGACAGTTTCATGGGATAGTGCACGTCAAATATGAAACAAGAGGATTATACATTGTGACAAAGAGCTGTAGGGAAAGGACGACTCCCGGTCATTGCCATCTCTCGGACTTCTCCAAACCGGTCCAAAGCATGATGATCATCCCAGTCGCCCAAAAATCCCGTGATTTCCCCACTCTCCCCTGCATCCACCACCGATTAACTTTTTTCCCCTGTCCCTTAACGATTCCTGTTAATAAGCAGACAGGCCCACAGCAACTTTTAAACCACCTGACCAATCGCTGCCACACGAATTTGAAGACATCCCTTTAACTAGTAAATAAAATCATTCTTGCAAACAACTTGTAAATAAAATCATTCTTGCAAACTTGTAAATAAAATCATTCTTGCAAACAACTTGTAAATAAAACCGCCGATAAAACTCGAAGTCAAAACGTATATGACCAGATTAACACCCCAAAAAGTACAGACAAGATATTGAACCGTGGAAAATAAGAATGTTAATATATTGCGTGCCATTTGAAGTCATGTGTAATGTACAGTGAACTCTCGATTTTAAGCATTTGTATGGGCCCCAAAAAAGTTCGTAAATGGAGATAAACATTAATTCTGTGGGACGTTTTTCGGAACCGACACAATAGTTCGTAAAAAAGTTCACCATATTTACATGAATGTAATCATTCTCGCAGTACCCCACTGCGTCAGTTTCGTAGGAATGAAACAATAGATTAATAATGAGGTCTAGTCTTAGCACATTGCTAGACATTTTACACGTTTGGTTAATAAAGCGAGAAGGGATACATATACATAAAATTTACTTATAATAAAAATTTAATAACCAAATATCTAACATTGTAGCAGCAAATTTGTGATACCGACAGATTTGAAATTTTGACAATTTCGAGCTCAAGGAGAAACCAATTTGACACGCAATGTTCTGTCTGCAAAAGTCTCAATATTATTATTTTTCTTCTTTTGTCTTATTATTTTTTGCTTTAATTTTTCCTCTTAAGATGTCCAGGCCGAGGACTTAAGAAATAAAAAGCTTTTCATCGAAAACTAAAACGGAAAAGGTAAAAGCCTTTTACTGGAATAACTTGCAGCGCTAGTAAATATTAGTTTCCGCAATAGAAACTTTCAAACATCGAGTTAGTGTATTCCATTAGCCATTTTCTTTTTCTTTCTTTCTTTTTTCCTTTTTTTAAGTATATCTGCTTCCTATCTGCTGAAAAATAATAAATACAAATCTTCCACCAATAACTAGTTTTTTTGTTTTTCGTTTTGTTTTAATGATTTAGCACACCTTTGTCAAAATCTAAGCAGGGAAAATATGTTCAACACCTTACGAAATTTATACAAGTCAAACACTACGCAGATTAAATTAAGAAACAATTTTTATCAAAATTCTCTAGGCGTGGTAACACCGATGTTATGGCATGGTTAGATGGTGAAACATTCGTAAAGGAAGGAAATGTTTTTGCGTCCGGTGGAGCACAATCCCACGATCTTCTACAATCCCGGCAGGTGCTCTTACCAACTGAGCCACAGACGACAAACACTCAATCTCCCTACGAACGTATTTAAAGCGTACTTTCCGAAACCGGATATTTCGCCGAATGAGGCAGTACATGGACTGCTTTTTAAACCTAATTGCGAAGAGATCGGTATTAAATTCATCGAAACGCCCTTGCAGCAGATATATTTATACAAGTCGAACACTACGCAGATTAAATTAAGAAACTATTTTCATCAACGTCTTTTCGGCGTAGTAATAGTAACGCCGATGTTATGGCACAGTTAGATGGTGAAACTATTGCTACACCTGGCGTTACTACTACTAAGCATAAAAAACATTGATAAAAATTGTTTCTTAACCTTACGAAATTATTGTCCATGCGGCAACCGTTAGCCTATGTCAATACGAAATACAATAGGATCCGTACATAACGAGGACCTTGGGACCACCGATAATGCTAGCTATATCCCCTTTTGGAGTTCAAAATTTTTAAACTTTGAAAATAATGCCTGTATACGTATTGTGCGTTCGCATAGACCTGACGCGAACGCCCAATACCGTTAGCAGATGGTTAGTCCATTGCAGTTTAGGGAAGGATGTCTTTCCGAAACTTGTTTTTCACGCGGAAAAAAACAGTTCCTCCAAGAAGGCCTTCCCTAAAATGCAATGGACTAACCCGTCTGCTAACGGTATCACGCGCCAACTGAGCGCGAATGCACAGTAACGCAGGTGCATATAATATGCATATGATGATATTCGGCTTTGAATTCACGTAAAATTTAATGAGCGGTCATATTCCAGGGGCGGACTAGCCGTCGGGCCGGTTCGCCCTCATGGGCAATGATAGGACAAGGACTCGCGTTCTCCGAAAATCCAAGGTATGCGCCCTTTGACAGCTGCCAGTCCGCCCCTGGTAGATTCGCGTCCTTCCTTACAGTTCTTCAACGGACGTTGTTGAACGACATTTCGTGTTTCGGCAAGACCAATTACTTTATTTTATACATGGTAAACTTTGTTCTGTGTATGGAGGCGTTTTGCTAGCTGTTCTTAATGTCGCAAACCAAATTCTCATCACATTTCTGTGCGATAAACGGACCAATGTTTACTTTTAGACCTCAAGCGGATTGACCATTTTTCCTCGTTCTATCCGGGTCTTATTCGCTCAATACGAATTCTTAACATTATACCAAACAAAATCCGTATTTTCGTTAAATCCAGAAACTCGTCACATGTGTGCTCACTGTGAGTGAGTCCTACTGTATATTAAAAATCTCCAATGTGCAAAAACAATCCAGAAGTATGTCCCGCATACATCGAATGCTTTAACGAGAGTCAAATGTTTATAATTACTTGGGAGGGAGGATAAAAATTCGAAAAAACTTGATACACACACAAGACGGCTGTCCGTGTTTTTCTCTTCGTAATTTCAAGACCATATTATATATATACAACAATTGAGATTGTTCTCAGTATTAATAAAGAGACCCTTCTAAATTACTAAAATATTGTTAAACTAATTATATTCTGGGTTTATACTGTTTTTAGCTAAGTTTTGGTCAATGCTGGTTTATTCAGTATTGATCACAAATCTCAATTATTGTAGTCAGAAAAAGCAAACCAATAACAGGGATTTTGTGCGGTCCCTGATGAAGAACAAAATTCTTGGTATTGTTTAATCTTTTACTCCTCTTCACCTTTTACTACTACATGTCAATTTTTATTCTGAGATGTTTCTACTACTTAAATTTACTTGGGTTTACTACCTTGTGTGATATTACTTTACAACTTTAACTTTGTCCAAGTTAATATACATTTAGATATGTGTATTCATGTATATTACATTAGAAGGTACTACATGTCACAATCATACTACAATTTTGCTATATATATATATTATAATGTTGTTCTAAAACCATAGTTCTTGTTCTTGAAAGGTACTTTAACTGTGCCCGGAAAAAAAATTGTAGGTGGTATACAAACTAAATTAAATCAGCGGTAAAAAAACAAAATGTAAATGGCGAATAGTGGTGATGCTAATCCTCTAATCGAAACTAACAGAGGAAACTGACAAAAATAATACCGGAACATGATCTTTTCATTGTTCGTCAAACCCTACAATTAAGGATTCGCTAATTAGCTCTCTGTGCTTATTGTCTTAAAACAAAAGCGACATATTAAAAAAATACTAAGATCATTATCTGGTCTTTATCATGACAAGATCTTCAGTCCACGAAACTGACAAAACTTGCATTGACTAGTGCATAGACATTGATTAGTGATCATGGGCATCCGTATGAGGGAGGGGACAGAGTCCCTAGCCGTTTAATAATTCGATTTGCCAGATTCTACTATGCCTTTACCGAAAAGTTTTAGTCACATTTTAAAATAAGGTACTTTTTAGCTCATTACTAATTGTCAAGCAGTATCAATTATTTTTGTAGCATTTTAGTATCTTGTACATTCACTAAAATGTTTGACAGCCTTGAGAAGGAGGTAATTTTTACTTCCCCCCCAACCTAGAAATACTTATATGAGCGTCCATGTTCGTGATCATTCGAGAATCGCAAACCCTAACAGTTCAGAGAGCAAAGTTGGATTTTAAGATGCCAGTAGTTAGGCAAAGGTACCAAAATTAGCGACTTTTGATGGCAATTTCTCCATTCGCCCTACAAAATTGATCCTCTAATTTCCCTTATATCACAAATCCCCCTTGAATATGCTAATTACTTGGCGTTGTCTCACAGTCAATGAGAAAATGGGATTAGAACAGGAGGGGGAAGATCTCTACCCCCATAAGAAGGCAACATCAAACGAGGCCCGAAAATAAACGCTACGGGTTTGGTTGCGTGGCTGTATGATATCCCCCTCCCCCCCACATACACTTCTTGATTGCTGACCTCCGTTGGCTTGGCTCTTGGCGAAACGTGGATTGCATGTTTACGTCGCGTATTATCATGAAGAATATAGCTATGCTTTAGCGACCAGCCAACTTTGAGATGGCCAAAAAAAGAAAAAAACACCAGCAGACAGACTTCACCTCTCGGGGTAACTGCCGGTCCGTAAAATTATTATTTTAAATAATGGTAACACGTTGCTCTGTTAAAGACAACGATGTATTGCAGGGCTCCGATTTTATTTCTTTCTCGTTTAACCGTTCGTAAAGACGTACTTTTCCAACCTGACCACGTTTCTGGCGTTGCTAATATTTTAACCAAAGCAAAATGGGATTTGGCAGCGATGAAAACGACACAACGTTGTTCATGCTTAGCAAAGATGAAACCAAGAAGTGCCACTTTCAAAAGGCTATGATTAAAAAAAACTCTATACGTGGGTAGAGTGTAGGAGATTTCTACTGTGCCCCTATTTATCCTTCAGAGCTACGTTCTTGCGGCCTCACAGAAGGGAAGGAAGCCTTTGCAAGGAACATAAAAGTTAATTGCAAAATTTTTTGAAGAGTATCAGCGTGTGGGTACAACGGGCATTTTTCGCGGGGAAAAATAAACAGTTTTTCCCTCCACACCACAGAGCTTTTGATTCGTGCAAAACACCTTTACTAAAACTAAAAATAAATAGAAAAAAAAATACTAATGAAATCCAACGGTTTGTTTAGGTAAAAATAGTATGTTTTAATACGGTTTCATTGAAATTTCCATTTTAATTTTAATTCGCTACTTGTAATGAATATAAACGACGGTCATAAGGAGGGAAGGGGGCAAAATGCATCCTACGAAAGCAGAGTCAACGCAGATCAATTTCGGAAATTGACGAAAAATCAATTGATCATTTCCTACACTTTAAAAAACGCACAAAATTACAGAGTATCCCCCATTATTTGTCGTTTAAAACATCTAAGTTCATATTTCGGTCTTAAAGCTTCAGCTATATCAGCAAAATTGTGATAACAACAGCTGCCACACTAGATACCCTGAAGTTAGTAAAACAGTCAATAACACGTAACCGCTTATGAACTCTATTTACATCCATCCCGTACGAGGAAAGCAATTTTAAACAGTTTCACATCAAATAATATAGTTCCCTAATAGTGTAAACATTCAGTACAACAGCTATAATAGATCTTCACAAAAAGGAAAAGAAATTTCACACTTCACGGGAAATTTTTAAGCTATGGCAAGCATGTGAAAGAAAAACCATTTTGTGAGAAATCAACTCTTAATTGCGAGTCTACGCATAAATTTAGGAAACTTTAGTTTTTAAGTACCTGTTCCGGAACAGTTTCATGTAGTCTTCCGGGAATAGACTGGCAACTTATAGTGACCTCTGAAATACGAATACCGTTTGCTGTCAAGAATTGCATCCAAAATAATTAACAGCTCGCATTTTCCATAGCACACTATCATGGTGATTGAATTATGGTCGAAATCATTCATCGGTGGAATCAATGAGCCGTTCTGCCCAATCTCCAAGAGTACAGGCGCCGTTAGCGGGGGGACCCGTCCCCCTAATGTTGATATTAAGGTTCCATGTCCCCCCCAATTTCAAACAAAAATTTTATAATAGGTAACGCCGTTCAAGATTTAATTTTGTTTTTTAATCTAAGGAATGCGGTTATATTTTTTGGTGTAGTATATTTAGTGTAAAATAAAAAAATGCACCTTGTCATTTATTTGATGTAATTATACCTTTTGTTGGATTGTATTGTATAGCGCTTTTTTCTGCATGGCAGCGTTTGTTTGGATTTTTTATGGCGCAAGAGCATCTGGGCTATACTGCGCCAAGGCAGCGTTTTTATTGACGTGTTATTATTTCAACTTTCAAACGGAACGTTTTTAATAACGTTACAACCACAACTACAGTTTCCCAATTTTAATTTCGCAAGCTCAAGGAAATTTTTGGCCCTCTACGCTCATTATCAACGACATAAATTAAAGGGACTGTCTACATGACTACAATCAGCGTAATAAATACGAAATTTAGTAAGGAGCATTGCATGTGAAAATGAAACTGGAAATGTAACTAGAATATTAATTTTATGGTAAAGTGAACGTCATCAAGCAGAAGCACATTTAAATTAAACACTGCTTTGTTGATGTCTGTTATCCCTGTAAAGAGTTGTTAACAACAGGACCTTAACCAAATATTTTTTGAGGGAGGCAAAAAAATTTTACAACCTTGCTAACTAATAAGTATCGGTAGCAAAAACATTTCGGAGGGGGCTTAGAACCACCCGCTGGCTACGGCCCTGGTTAACAACAAGCTGCCTTCTACTGGTACACTGCCCCCTCCAATATCTTTATGTCGTCGGCGCCCATATCTAAGAGACAGGCAAAATTTTCACACTGATTCGTTTAGGGACAGATTTTGTTCTTCTCTAGATCGGACAAGTCTACGAAGCTCAAAAGAGGACTAAAAAATTGGTGTTGAATGCAGAATTTGATTGATGCACTCAGCATTGAGGTAAATTATATTTAAAAACTCCTAAACTATTTAAAAACAGTTGACTTTTCAAATACCTTAACAGGTGAAAAGCGGGTATTTTTACAGGGGCACTTTGGCGGTCTCTCTATTTCTTTGGGAAACTTACGAAATAAAACGAATACTATTACAATCAAACTTGGTCCCACGTGAACGAATAAATTGCTCATCGTTTAAATTCACATTCCTCACTATGCTTGGAAAATAACAGGGTCGTAGTGCTAAAAAAATCTCCAATGGAGAGAATTTCGGGAAACCCATTTTTTAAAGCCTCAACCGGCCTTTCTATTGGGAAATGATGCTAATATCCGGAGATATTCCGGAAAGCAATAATATTTCGTAAGAGGAACATATCGTGAAACACTCTCAAACGGAATAAGATGAATTTTAGAGAAGTGTTCTCCAGAATTTCCTGCACGCTCGCTTGTTTCAAATTTTCTCATAGCGCCCAAAAGTTCCGCGTCGAAATCGAAAACGGTTATTCTTTTGTCCGGGCACAATAATTCAAGGCCCAAATATTAAAGACACGACAACAAAGGCAAACTCCACTTATCTGCCGGGGTGGAATTGGAAGAAATATCCCTGGAAAAAGCAACACGAATGACTGGAGTAGGATCTCCGCAAGAAGTGCGAGAACTTGAGAAATGTTCATTCTCTCGCAATATTTTGACATGCGAAAACTTTTTGTCGTTATAAGCAAGGAATAAAACCACTTCTTTTAGCTAAAAAGCAGCAGGAAACAAATAGCCCAGTTTTCAAATTCATGATTACAACAGGAAGTAAGATTTCGCAAAGCCAAATTACTGAGGTTGTAATTTATAAAGGTAAACAAGGATAGCAGCAGTGCCGTATTTCCCAATAGGCTATAGACTAGGGCGGCAAAATTTTGGGTATTAAGTCTGATATAACAAAATCAATACCAGACGATGATATAATCAGATGTTTTGCCGAGAAGAAAGCTAGACGTCATGCTTTCCATTTAAATACCAGTGTTCGATAGGCTTTTACTTTTTACTAAAATTAAAATTTATTTCAATAAAATTGAATTTGATTTATTATATACCAAGAAGAGATACTTCAATATAAGTTAATATTGTTTAAGGTTTGTGTTTCAATTTATGAGTTTGTTTTTCAACATATTTATTGTCAATATGAAAGTTTTTGGCGTATATTGAATGTAACAATTTTTATGTTCCTACTACTGATTGGAGGGAGGTGGACAGGTAGGAAGGGGTGGCAAAATGGTAAATCCGTACGTGGATAGCGGTCGGCAAATGTTATGTTTTATGATTTGAAATTCCTTTGAAACTAAACCTGGGATGCACTGACGTTAGGAAAAGAACTCCATGGATTTCGTAATATCAGAAACATCGTTTCTAATTTGGATGTTTCGAGATTGCTAAGCAAACGGCTAAGACAATGTGCCGTCACATTAACGAAACACGAGACTCGAAACGACACATTTGCAGTCATCCACGCTAGGGTTCGGACTCAAACGCTTTAACATTGGCATTGATTGCAGCTACGAGACTGTCAAGAGCAGCGCCACCTAGACTAGATATCAGTGGAGCCGTCCAATGTTCCATGTGCAACCACCACTAGACGATTTTGTTACTGTGGCTATTTGCAAACTTTTTGGGCCCAGGACTCCCCTGTATGAAATAGATGCGGTTCGATCATGGAACTCAATATTTCCCATAAAAGCATGAAAATGGTTATCCTTATATGCAAATTTGTAAGGACAGTAGATGGGTTAAAATTATGGAAAAATTGAAATATTTTTCATTTTGTAAGTACAGAACAACCTTTCCAAACTTCCACGACATCAGAACAAAAACCGCGACGCCCAGTCGACCAGTTGTTGCCCGGGCAACATGCCTAGTTTAAAGTCTGCCATTTTTTCTTATCATGGCCGGTGATATGGTAATATTAGATGATAAACTTCTCACAAAGAAAATAATGATTTCATGGTGCCTGGCGGGAACCGAACCCACGATCTGTTGGTATCCGGACAAGTGCTCTTCCAACTGAGCTACAGGCGACCGATCATCCTCCCCTCTGCGAGCGCATATAAAACTTCACTATAAACGAGCTTTGAAATTGGGCAGCGTTTAGCCTGCTTTTTAAACCAAATCGACGTCAAAGAAGCGAATGTATGAAAAGTGAGACTAGCGTGATATTAAAGTCTGCAAAATTTTCTCATCATAATCGAATATTGTGGCAATATTAGATGGTAAAGTGCTCGCAAAGAAAATAATGATTTCACGGTGCCTAGTTTGTGGCTTTACGGCGCAAGGAAAGCGAAGGTCATACTGCGTCAAGACCCACATTTCCCCAAGAATCCGAACCTTTTAACGACTAGGGAACTAACCCTCGGGCTACAATGTAGCAATTAGTCGGCAAGCATTTTTTTTGTTTTCCCCGTTAAGAGTCGACCTGGGATAACTGCACTGAAGGCGAACGTCTTACAAATGCAACATGCCTAGAGTTCAAACCAAAACAAATCTGGACGTTCGTAAGGCCATAGTGAGTTAAGATTGGGTTAATTCAGCAGTCCCATCTCAGACGACCTCGTGAGCCGTTTGGGGGCGCAAAACTGAAAGATGCACATAAATTGTACGTCGATGTGAACAAAACCTGCGAAACGATGGATATTTGTTCTCATTTTTCTGAATAGCCTTTTATAGCATTTCCATGTCTTCGGCACAGCCCATGGCCTTAATTGAGTCAGCTCCGGTGGTCCTATTAAACGTGAGGATAAAACTAAAGAAAGAAACAGGCAAACACCTATCTTGGCAGTGCAGCTCCCCATCGCTCAAACAGACTAATCTCTTTCATGACAGAGAAGAATTTTTCAGCATGTAAATTTCTCAAACACGCAAAACTAAAAAGAAAAGTTTTTGCGCCTTCTGGATTACGCCGGAATCTCCTTAAAACCGTCACCAAAACTTGGAAGCTTTCCAAAATTAACATCTATGAGGGCCACGGCTCGACGCGACGATGGGGGACGGGGGGGCACTTTTATAAATGACAATTTTCGAAAAGTGGGGGTGGGTATAGGCTACTTTTGTTTTTTGTTTGAACACTTTCTGAAAACACTATTTGCAACTGCAATCGTTTCTTGAATTCCGTTCGTAGAATTTTTTT
>QLNU02015360.1:194372283-194406035 GCA_006491805.2 Dysdera silvatica | reverse complement strand
TCTTAAATCTTTAATTAATTGTCGCGCTGATGGTTATTTCGAAACTCGTCTCTCCAGACCACATTCATTAACAGGAGACAATGAAACTCGATTTTCGACTTTTCCCTACACAGAGAAGTAAATCATATCAAGGCGAAAGTCAGTTAAAAGTCCTTTGGCAAAGTCGCTCAATGAAAGGAAGTGTTTTGCATCTGCTCATGAGAAAGAGGTGAGTAGAAGACCAACTAAACGTATTGAAAGCAGTTGAACAAACTTCGGAAATATTACAAAGAACTCGAAAACCGCTTTCAATTTGGGCTGTAAGCTGTTGACGCGAAAGTTTGGTAAAGAATGAAAACGAAACAGCTTTGAATAGTGTAGTTGAAGTGCTGGTATAATTTGAAACTTCAAATTCGCCTTTCAATGGACGTCCAGGCACATTTAAACTTTGCTTCAATGTCCATGCAAATCGGTGGAAGACAATGCGATCTCATCAGATCGAAGTATTTGTAGTCATGGTGGTTTTCTTCCGCATTCTGAAGAGCAAGACGGGGACAAAAACTGCCTTGTCGACACCACTTGAAATAGCTCGATCTGATAGCTGTTTCGGGACTACTCAAGTCAGGCATTTTGAGTTTCTTATGGTCACCACATGTTCCAAATGAAATCCACGAGAGCTTGACAAGAGATCCAGAATTAGATTAACATCAATACAAATAATGTTTTACAAACACTAATTCTACGACATTCATATCGATACTCAGACGTTAAACCTTTCAATGTCAGCCAGCCGAAGATCCTTTTCTAAGACAGTCTATTAAAAGCAAATGAATGCAGGTGATTTCGTTGGATTAAATTAGTAATATCTTAGATGTTCAGTGCCGTACCCAAAATTCCATAAACACTGCCAGACGGTGAGTTCTTGAAAATTGAGAGGAATCAGACACATGCAAGCGAGAGGGTATACGGGTTCTGTTATTTACAGGTTGGCAACGGCAATGAGGAATCTGGTTAATTACATTACCGACAGGGGTTTTATAGTTTACAGGTTGGCAACGGCAATGAAGAATCTGGTTACTTACACTACCGACAGGGGTTCTATAATTTACAGGTTGGCAACGGCAATGAGGAATCTGGTTACTTACATTACTGGGATGCAACTAGGACCCTACGGATCCCTCTGCATTCAAGGTCCCGATTGGACAATACAAATTATCGTCTCACCCAAATCTTCAACGGTGTTCAAGTGAGGAGGCATAAAAATGGCGATCATTAAACCAAACTTGTAAAGTAAACATTCGCATCCTGTTAATAATAAAATCAACATCAACTCGCCGAGGTTTAACTTCAAATATACAGAAAGTGCTAAATTGGTTTGTAAGGCGTTTACACTATCAAATACGCATTTGTACAGATTGCGGGCATTCTCAGACGGAGAGCGATTTCCCCGTTGAATTCCCGCATGCCCGTGAATACTGAAGTACAATTTTTTTAAGGTTTCTTTTTCTTCTTCCCGACTTAAAAAATCGCTCGCCACATTTGTTGCAATCGCTTTGATTCATTTTAATCAGTACGAAGACTGACATCCCCGGCGTAAGGAATAAGTGTGCAGAAAATTGTGAACACAGTTTTTCATGTGAGAAAAAACAGCACAGAAAACAATTTGCCGCGTTAAAAATCCAAGTTGTTTCATGACGAAGAATGGTCTTTTTCAGTTAGCTTCTCGGAGGGTTTGATGGATGGGGCAAACCCCTCCACGCGAGCTTGTTTTTCGAATTTCAATGGCCATCTTGATTTATTAAGCGAAAAATTCAAACATATTTCTTAATCAACGGCAGCACTTTTCAATGAAAGTTAAAGAAATGTTCGCCTCCGGGAGCCCGTAAATTTTGCTAGGAAACTATCATAAATCGGCAACAAATGTTTTGGCATTTTTCCCGCAAGTCATTGGAAACACGTTTAACTAAGGTTTTTTTAATGTTGAGAACCATTTATATCGCCGCATTACACGTGAATTTCTAGAAGGAGAAAGAAACAGAAAATAATAATAATAATAATCACAGAGCTGGGACAGATAGGAAGGATTGTATCTATAAAAATTCAATGCTGACTTTCGTGTCAAAATTCATTACATGGACCTACCCAGTGACCGAAATTAATAAAGTCTAACCTCAGTAAGACGAATTACTCTTGATACAAACCGTTTCCTGAAGTCCCGTCAGATTTTATAACAGACTATCTTTTCCGAATAAGACGAGTTACTGTTAATTCAGAACAGATTTTCTGTACCCCCTTAGTGTTCGTCTTAACGAGATTCGACTGTATAGTCGAAGGTTTCTGTGGTGGTGCAGTGGTAACACGTTTGTCCAGCGTAAGGTTAACCTGTACTCAACACTTAACGGTGAAAAAAAACAAAAAGACACGGTTATACCGACTAACTGTTCATTATATTCCAGTAGTTGTATGATTCCATAATACTTAAGACATTGGGCTCCTTGGAAAACTGTAGGTCCCGGCGCAGCTTGACCTTTGCTGTCCTTACGTCGTAAAACACAAACATAATACAGTCCAACGTCGTTAACGTGAACACATCTCACTTTTAACATAAACTGTTTCCTGAATTCTCATCTAATTATTCAATACATACGATCGCCTTATGGTTTCTGGCCCTGCGGTGGCGCAGTGTGGTAACGCGTTCTCCTAGTGCGCCGCTAATCCGGGTTCGACTCCCAGCAGTGCAAAAAGAACGCTTACTCAGAGATCTCATAAAGATCGCACTGCTCACTGTAGTCCGGGGTTTGGTTCCCTAGGCCTTAAGAGGTTCGGATTCCTCGGAAAACAGTAGGTCCCGGCGCAGCATGACCACTGTAGTCTTTGAGCCGTAAAACCAAAAAACAAACAAACAAACCTTATGGTTTCTGGATAACGTGAATTACTTTGAATCTTTTGTTGGTTTAAATGTTCACGTTGATTAGGGCCGAATGTATAGTTTTAAGAACTATTGGATTCTGCTGAAATTGATATTTTCTTTAGTAGAATAAGTGCATATGAGATATTGTTTCTTGCACAATGAATGTCTCTAACACAAACACATATGTAGGAATATACAAAAGAATACGAAAATAAGGATAATTCAGTGAATACAACACTTTGTAATAAACACTTGCCCTTAAAAGAAATCGCTATTAAATTCAAATTCCGCATTTTTAATTCATTTATTCAGTTTTATTTATTCAATTTTATAAATTTTCTACAATCAGCCCCATGAAGCAAATATCGCACATCCACAAAAAAGTGGCAATTCCAAAATGTAAATTTTACAGATTTTTGTTCTCTGGCGAAAGGTCAGCAAGAACCGTGCTGCGCCGGCCGGAACCTACAGTTTTCCAGAAATTTGAACCTCTTAAGGCCTGGAAAATCAACCCCGGACTACAGAGTTTAGAGGGGAGGAGCACAGGAAGTTAAATAACATGACTATAGATGAAGGTTGAAAACGACATAATTAATCAATTTCGAAAAACGTGCCGTGTAACTGAATCTCAAATTTTTGCGGGTCGACATGCCCACTATTAAACTAGTCGCAAATTGTAAATAGCTAATACCTTTTCACTGCTCATTCATCAATTTCTGTATTTTATCCTTTCCGGAATATAAAAAGTCCACGGGAATTGAAATTCGTTTCAAAATTTCAAAAGTTTCGAAATTTCAACGTTTCAAAATTTTCAAAAACATCGTTTCACATTTGATAAATGTTTCGACGGATAACCTGAAACTTGTGTTATTAATGGCGAGTATCGCACTTACAGCCGGTTAGCGGAAAATTGGCGGGTAGAACGGTTAGAATCCAAGGGAGCTGACGTCACAGACGGGTTGTTTCATTGCAGTAGAGGGTAGAGCGTCTTTCATAACTCGTTTTTCGCGCACGAAAAACGAGTTATGAAAGACGCTCTACCCTCTACTGCAATGAAACAACTTGTCTGTGACGTCAGCTCCCTTGAATTCTAACGAGACCTGGCCGCCAATTTTTCGCGAACGGACTATAGGTTACACAATGCCCAAAACCTTTAGATTATGCTATATCCATGATAACCTAAATAATTTGTTTGAAGTCAGACACGGCTAAGAACATCCCGACGGATAAACCGAATTCTAGGCGTACGAAAAAAAGGTTCGTTCACGAAAAGTTGTCCGATGGTGCCGTTAGAAAATAAGGGGAGCTGACGTCACAAAGGGCATAGCCGATTCCAGCAGAGGGAAGGGTGTCATTTCAGAACTGTTTTTTAGCGAACGTTTGTCTGCGCCAAAAACCAGTTCAGAAGGTGAGGAGTTGACGACCTCCCCTTTGTCGTAATCGGCTAGGCCGTTTGTGATGTCAACTCCCGTTATTTTCTAACGGTACCATCGGACTACTTTTGGTGAATGGACTATACACCTCAATAGTTAATTTTCAATGAAAACTACTAGTATGCGAACTTTGGAAAAACACAAATACAAGTACACAAGCTACACACACACACACACACACACACACACACACACACACGTAACACGGTACACAAGCTTTGGAATCGGAAAGCAACGATATATAGGGTGCCCGCAAAAATAAATATTAACAACTCTTGAAGGACTGTAGATGACGTCATTGTCACTAACGTCAAAGCAGTTACAGTTTTTCAGAATAATATAATCGAACCTCGTTAAGACGAACACCAAAGGGAACAAAAAATCTGTTCCTATTAACAGTAATTCGTCTTATCCGGAAAGGGTAGTATGTTATACACTCTGACGGAACGTCCGAAAACTGTTCGTATTAAAAGTAATTCGTCTTAAGCGTCTTAACGAGGTTCGACTGTACTTCATTCTTGCGATATCAAAGGCGAAAGTCTTGTGACGTAACTTCTGGTTTGAGTCAAATTTTTGTCGATTTCCGATAAAACACCAGGCATTAATTATATCCCTTAAAAAGTGCCACAAGCATGGATTGTTTTCACCAGGGGTAAATTAGACAGCATTATCGGTTATTACGTATGGTGACATTTTTGGTGATTTTTGGTCATGTTTAACAGTCGAAACGAAATGGCAGAAGTTACATTTTATGACGCAACCTCCATCATTTCATTTTGACTGCAAAAACATGAAAAAAAATTATGTGAAAGCGACACGTAACAGATAATGTTTTCCAGTATATCTCTTACAATAAAAAAAAAAAAATCCCTGTTTGTGGCACTTTTCATGCGTTACAATATCTGGTGTTTCCAGAAACTAGTCCGGATGTAATGCAAACCGGAACTCTTAAACTTTTGAGTTTAATATCTCCGGAAAAAAGTATCACTTTAGAAAAACGATAAACTACTTCAGCATAATAATGACGTCACCTACTGACTCTCAAACGTTGTAAGGCTTATTGGCGGACACCCTGTGTGTGTGTGTGTATATATATATATACACTGCAATCTTAAAGAAGGAGAAACATGGAATTCTAAATTGAGAATGCTCGAAAGCTATAACGCTGTCAAAGGAACAGAACGTCCACATTACAAGAAAACTAAGGGTACTTTGATATTACAGTTGTTTGTTATCTCTGGCGTTTAAGCATATTTTGAAAGCCACTGCTATTGGGAATAGAACAGACATGGAACACGGCATATTAAAACTCCTCCTCCTTTGGGTTTTAAGAGGCGCAGATGTGATTTTGAATATAATGAAATTTAATACTTAAATTTAAGACTTTGTCGTTTCCTAGTAGCAGTATTAAACAGCGATCCAATTAATGGTTGCTCGTTAATCTCTTCAAATCGGATCAAGTACTACTTCGGGACGCTCACCAAAGCCTCACATTGCTTTAGAAACATCAACGTCTGAATCACTACACTGGAATGACTTACGGGAGATTTTATTCTTCGAAAAATATCAAATATTACTTGCCTGTAATTTATAGAGTAATTATCCGAATTCCAATCTTAATTCGCAGACCATAAAAATGCATTCAAGTATCCCCTCGTCCTTTTGAAATACCACTGCATTAAGCCGTCACATTCAATGCTTTTATTCAAAGCGACTTTAATCTACAGTCACTTCCTCTGCAATGATCTATCAATACGCGATACTGACAGTGACTACGACCATATATCACTTTCCTTCATTATTCAAAAAGTTCTAGGTCTATGGGGGAAAAAAAAAGGAGAGATCTAGAGTGAAATTGAAAAGATCAAAATAGATAGAACTTCTCTTAGAAAACGACATGAATGTCTTATTATGTCATGTTGAGATACGTATATGGGAGGGAATGAGGTCAACGTCCGATAATTTTTTTATACAAGGCGATTAAGAAAATATGCAAATAAACAGCTGCCGATCCAAGCAAATTAGAAACAGGCATTTTCATTTCAGTTTCACATTACTGGTAGCTAATAAAAATTACGTCTGCCATGACGTTTTCTACGACGTAAATATTAATCAAGATTCCTTTGCGAATTAATTAGCGTATAAAAAAAAATGGGGTATATATATTTCAGTTAAATTTATCCTCTTGTCAGCGTAAATTAGTGAAAAAGACTGTCGACTTCACGGAATTTTTTCCCCCCTTCGAAAGATCCTTATCTTTGGCCGTTATTATGAAATATTTCCCTTGTGGGGAAAATGTGGTATTTCGTGGAAGACTATGTCTATTACTAGTCTAAAAAAAATTGGAAATTGGCAGCTACAGCGTATGCTTATAGCGTGTAAAAGTATCCAAGATAAAATCAGTATAAGCGCCAAAACGCTTAAAATATATTTATAATAAAGAAATAGATTACAAATCAATTTCATACATGCACGCATAAGATGACAAATCTTAGCGTACAAGAAAAGAAAAATGACGACTGTGATAAGCGACATCGTTAAAATGTAAACGGAATAATATTCGAATAGATATTATCATTTTTGCCATTCGGACCCCAAAAAAAAAAAAAAAAAAGATCGAAATATTTTGAAACGGCATTGTTTTTTCTAAATATCGTTCTTCTAAATAAAGTATTCATTTGATGGAGTCATCATAAATTGCATCGCACATGAATTATTAATCAAAAAATTGTTGTCCATTTTCCCCAGAAAAGTTCTACTGTTAAGTAACGAATGCCGAATCTTTTATGAAAATTGGAAGTAATAGGAAATCTACGTAAAAATCTGAAATATCTCAAGGAAGAAAAAACATGGCTTTCTTTTTAAAATCAATTTAGAAAAAACAATTTCTCTGCCTAGCTCTAGTATTTTATAACGAGCCTTCCACACAAACGTGGTGGCGTGGTTAAAGCGGACGTGGTCTGTGCGGACACCCAAAATTCGTGGCCTGTGCGGACAGATGCAGAGTGGCTAATGGGGACAAGAGTTCCTCTTCCTCCCTTCTCTCGCTCTGGGGTTCCTCGTAGCTGGAGCGGAAAAATCCCCCCTCCTAATCTAAATTTTTAAAATTTAAATAAAAAGGAAATCTAAATTTTCTTTCATTTTCTTTTAAAGTTGAATAGCTTTTTTTGTCAAAATATCCCATCGGAAATTTGTTTTTAACAATAAAGTGTATTAGATGATATTTTTCCTCTTTTTTGTTATGTGGGGCAACTCCTTTTTATTAATTACATTTTCTCCAGTTGAGGTTTCACCGGTTTCTATGGTGGACCTTCTCTTTTTCTTGTCTACTTGCGATGACTGCTTAGTTTCGCCACTACCCAAAATAATTTAAAAACGATTCATTAAAATGCAGCTTTATTTCCAAATTTTATTACCGTCTTGAATGTAGATACAGTAGAACCTGACTATCTGGAAAACCTCTATGTCTCGACATTTATATTTCCCTGCATTTCTGTGTGTATCGTATGAGTTACATTTAGAAACCTCTCTGCCATGAATTTCTTTTCTCGTACGCGCAGGATTTGAAATACGCAGGTTCTACTATACACTGTGTCCGTAAAGTCATGGTGCACTTTTGACCGGTCAAAAGTGCATCATGACTTTACGGACCCACTGCATTTGTGGCATTCAGTGTTTAGTTTGAATTGTCTTTTAACTTGAAATTTAAAATACGTCTGGAAATTCAGTATTGGAAAAATTGTCAACGTTTCGTGGACACCGGTACTCATCTATTGCTAGCACGCATGGTTGGGTATTGTCTTTCGTTCCTGTTCTCTAATCCGTACAGGGCAATACGTTCTAAGGGACGTCTCTCGTTTCGTCGTGTTTTAGCAGAAGATTCGTCTTCGCTAACTGGGGCTTGAAACCAATGAAGCGTACAGTTATTTTGTCCACAGAATCAACGATTACCCGTGCATACGTGCGTTTCTGCGGAGCTAAATTTCTTTCAAGGGCTTAACCTGGCTCAAAACATGCTGTCGCAAAAATGCTAAAATGGGAAAAAAAGTTGTAGCAAAATGCTAAAAAATATTAGTAGCTTTCGTTGCTCGAAAAACCCTATCCATGAAATTATTTATATCAACGATGCTTAACAGGTGCTGTTAAGAATTTTGAAGAGGAAACAAAAAGGAACAAGAAAAGATCGCTGAAGTGCAAAACGGATATTCTGGAATCGATGAATCCTGTTTTCAGAGAATAAACTGTGGTTAAAAATGCCTGTCGCATTTTCGCGATGGGCAATAAATTTTTCTTCGCATTTTGCGAAAAATGCGACTGCAGCTTAAACCCTGTTTCTTTGCAGAGAAGGTTTATAATTTCGGAGAGAAAGATGGGATCAGGAAAGGATTTTCCCAAGAACAACAAATCATGATGTCAACAGTTGTCTCTGCAACATGTGATAGTTTCTGAAGGAACGAGGAATCCAAATTTGCTTTATATTTTTGAGATCTAATGGTTCCAAGAGAAATTTTAATCAGTTACAGGAGAGTGTGTGGAATGAAACGAGGATAATATCTCAGTATATGACCAAAGAAATCTCCTTAAGTAATTAACGGAGGGTCTGGAGGAATTAACGACTAGGGATTAAGCTTGACTCTCCACAAAGATCGTTGGTTATTGTCCAGTGTGAGTGCGTGGCAAATTTTCTTTTCTCTGCCCATTACAAGCCGAAATATAGGTTCTTGTAATAACCATAAGAAAAGTGGAGAGTCAGACTTAACCGTTAATAATATACTACTTGTTGTAAATTTCCATACAGTACTAACTAGTTGTAAATTTCCATACAGTACTAACTAGTTGTAAATTTCCATAAAGTACTAACTACTTGCAAATTTCAATATACTACTTGTTTTGTACGCTGTTAATTTGTATATTATCTAACACCAACGACCAGAAACACAGCTCTAAAAATGGTGTTTATATACTTGAAGGGGAAAAAATAAACACAAGAGAAGAAAACAACGTGATGGACATAAGGGTAGAGTTACATTTGCTCCGCGCCCTCAATAATTTGAAATAAATTGCAATTTTACATATAGGCGAAAGCGGAGAAATTTGACGACCGATTGAAAAAGATGCAAATGTAAAGAACAGTTTTTGCTTTGGAAACATATTTTTATGATATACTTGGGTTTGTGAACATCTGAGGGACAACTTACATTAAAATAAGGAAACTGCAACTACATAATATAAAAAAAGAAGAAAAAACATAATACGTTGTCTTCCCCCATACCAGGGGCATGATAACAAACCATATGGGGGCAAGTTGACGAACATAATTTGTAACCCATTTTCCCTTAAAGCGTTTTAGCAGCGATCGCAAATGTAGTCGCCCTCTTGCTCATCGTTTGTGCAGAGATCGTGCCACCATTTTCGGCATACTTTACACTGAATGCAGTCTTCCTGCGGAAGATCCGTCCGTATCAATCTGCTCTGAGATTGGATCACACACTTCTTGAATGTATTCTTCCTCGTGTTCGGTCTTTTCTGCAGAAATTGCGGCTGCAAAATCAGCATCACTGAAAATGTGTCTATTGAATGGTGCGATTTCTGATGCTTGATATCTATTTATAGCTATTCCCACTGACGCTAATATTACACTTAAAATCATTTTACAATTATCACATAAATCTATAGCTTATCTTAAACTTTCCCAAAGGTTAACAGAAAACTTCGAAGTATGTAGATATTATATTCTTTGCTCACATCAAAACGACGAGTGGTAAGAAGGTTGCCATTTCTCAGGACATAAAGAAGTTCTTCTTCTTCTTCTTCTTCGACTGTGCGGTACCACGGCTGCCATATAGTGATAAATATTTAAAATACATGCAATTCGCCATCTTGCCCAGCTCGTCAAGTTACCCCACTTTCCCCTAATGTAATGTACGTAATATGTTCTTCCCCACCCCACAATAATTTTGAAAACTACGTTGATGGTAACGGAATTGCATAGTAACTCTGTAATTGCATGTTATTAATAGTAATTCTGTAACTGTATGGTATTAATAGTAATTCTGTAATTGCATGGTATTAATAATAATTCTGTAATTGCATGGTATTAATAATAATTCTGTAATTGCATGGTATTAATAGTAATTCTGTAATTGCATGATATTAATAGTAATTCTGTAATTGCATAGTAATTAAAATAATTAGAATGCGAAAGAGGCTCGCTCCTCTGCTACTTCAAAGTAGGAAGTGAAATTTTTTTTTCTTCCAGGTTACTAATTTCGACAATAAACTAGTTAGAAGCCTTCGCTCCTTCGACAAAAGGAAATGGCATTAGTAATAATTGGCACTTTCCAAAATGTTACAGCCCTCGCTTGACAAATACAAATTTCGAAAAATTTGGCAGACGGGTATTTTCATCTCTTGTGCTAATTGGTTGTTCAAAAGTAACTTATTTAGTTTCAACAACACACTTCACTTAGTCACTTTCACATTACGTCACACACGTTTAAAATTTACATCAAGTTGTTGCCATGACACAATTCCGGGTATTTTATCGACATCCAAAATTTCTCAAGTAATTTCGAACCAGAAGCATGCAAGGAAGGAAAAATTTCACGCTGTATGAATGAAATTTACGAAATAATAATATTAATAATTAATGTATGTACGTGCTGCTGGCATTATTATTTTACCTTATTTAATGGGTTTGTTTATATCGCTTTTTACTATGTCTGTTATTTGTAATAAATAGTGTTTTACTTCGCTACCCATTTTGTTATTTTTCCTAATTTCTTTTTTATTCTTCCTTAAATAGTTTTTGTTTTTAATATTGATCTTATTTTTAATATTCCTCATATTTGATATTATCTTATGTATCTCTCATTAATACATTTACTTACAGCTGGTGCGCAGTATAAGTTGACACAAATGGCTTATTCGGAAAAGTTTTTTGAATTTTTTTAAAATTTATTTTAATTAAATTCCACTTATAATATGGGGGCAGAAGGGGGCTCGAGCCCCCAACCGTTTAAAAATTTGATTCGCCCGAACCTGCTACGCATTTACTTTCAAAAGTTTTACAGTCACATTTTAAAATAAGGTACTTTTTAGCTCATTACTAATTGTCAAGCAATATCAATTATTTTTGTAGCGTTTTGATATCCTGTAGGTTCACTAACATTTGCGACAACTTTGAGAAAGAGGTAATAATTTTTCTCAGGGTTTTTTTTCAAATTTATATTTTTAGCCAGGACTACGCTATCGTGAACTTCATAAATGATAACGTAGCTATATTTTTAAGCTCTAATATACATCATATTAAGTGAAAGAATGAGCGCGATTCGCATTAAGACGGTCAGGCACCTAGTCGGTCGTAATAACAAAGCATGCCTGTATACTCCTTTAACCTTCGGATCGGAGAATTCTTTTTAAACGAAAAACTATCGAACACACTTGTCAGCTGTCCCCAATCATACACGCCCTCTCTGATTTGCAATCAACTCGGCCAGTTTTTAATGCACACCTTATTCGATTTAAATATCGAAGGCTGTTCGATATAAATTTCGTTTTTCTTATCAAGAACGGGTTAACCCGCTACCTTGGAAAGTAGCCTCATTTGAAAACGGCCAAATGGGAGTTCCCGAATCGACAGCGTAATACCGGACATTCACTTTGAGAAACGGGTTGCATTACGGCGTCCAGAATGCCCCAAATAGACCTCAACAAGTGGATGCACGACACAATAGGCGGATGGATACTAGTGGGTGAAAAATCACTGCTATACTAGCCGTAATTTCGCCCAGTTCGAAAGACCTAAAATGGTGGCTACTTTATTCTTGACGGAAAAAATGGGGTTCCAAATGATTGCAATAACGTCGCTGTGCTGTAAAAGCGCGCATTCCAGGGGTCCAGGGGAGAGCAAGGGGCCCTCTTAAATTGGTACCCAAGGCCCCTGGAGAAATAGCTCGTTGCCCGAAATCGTCCCCCAGGGAGAAAGAAACACTCAGCCACATCTAGTACTTCTTTCACGCCTTCCAAAGGGAACTCACCTGTCACCAATCGGTGTTCCCAAAGGACCAAAGATGCAACTGGAAGGTCCCTTCACTCCCTCAACTGGAGGTGCAGATGGCGAAGGAGGGTAGTTAGCCAACGGTAAAATCTGGCCCCTTTAGAACCTACTCTTTGTATCCGGACTCAATGGACAGGAAGGAACTGGTGTAGAAGACGAGGACGAAATATAGACTCACGATACATTGACTGCATTGTGAAAGGCAGTATCAAACACTATCCATTCGCGCATAGCAGATTGTTCGACAACGACTATGAGTTGACGCTTCAATTCCTTCTTCAAGAGCAAGTTTGGTGGCAAACGTTTCCTTTTCAATCGCGGGAAATTTCAAAGAAATCTACTGCTTTTTGGAACTCCTTCTGGAAAAAAAGTCCATTATTCCCCCCACTCGTCGATGCTGAACAATAGAATGAAAACAAACACTGCTAGAGAAGCGTCTTAAGCCTTCCCTGTGGTGCCAAATAATATATAGGGTGATTCCAAAGTATTTGTGCATCAAGTTCTGATTTCTTTTTCGCTATGATTTTTTGATTCTGAATACGGAAGGGAAGAAAACGTACTTTCTCGTTTCCAAACGAAATCCAATGATGTAACGGGACAATCCCGCTGATTAAAAAAAGCCACTTTATAAAATATTCTACAACGCCAACATCTAAAACTTTTCTATGCTGAACTCTGCATTCCGATTAAATACTTTGATACCCGGCAAAAAAGTCAGTGTTCTTACAAACTCTCTCTCTCTCTTACAAACGCTCTATCTTTCTCTCTCGATTCTCTTATAAACGCGAAGATACTTTAAAGTACAGTATCTGTTACGTTGCAAAATTGATACCTAATTTGAAAAGATTAATCCTAAAAGTTGGTTAAACTAAGTTCAAAACGGTTTTTTTTTCTGAAAGTTAAGCCAAATTCAAAGCATTTATCCTAAAAGTTAATTAAGCCAAGCTCAAAGCATTTATCCTAAAAGTTAATTAAGCCAAGCCCAAAGCATTTATCCTTAAAAAAAACCAGTTGAGTCAAGTTCAAAACCTTTATACTAAGAAGTTAATTAAGTCAAATTCAAACCCTTAGCTTAAAAGCTTGTTAAGCCAAGTTCGAAACCTTTACACTAAAAGTTAGTTAAACCAAGTTAAAGAAGTGTACACTGACGTAACACCAAAGTATTTCAACTCGACGCGGGAGTTTCTTCTGAATGCCTAGACGTATACGCCCGTATGACGTACGGACTGTTAACAAGTGGTTAACAACCCGAACATTTCGTTAGCAGCTGTTTCCATTATTTAGCGAACGATAATAAGATGATAATTATGTCGCATTTTTTAAGGCTATTCGAACTAAATCAGTTGCTCTGTTTGTTTCATCGATTCCTTTTCCTTCTTTTGACTCAATGCAGTGACACCGGAGACAACAAGCCAGCTGGAAAAGCTTTCAATTTTTAATTCTTTTACTCCTTTCCTACTTTAATTACACAATTTCTATACATTTTGTACGCCTTTTCATCTGCTTTCAATCGATGCCTTTTTGCTAGTTCGAAGACCACAAATAATGATTTTTAATTAAATTTAGAATATAATAACAATAATCAAATACGAAGCTTTTCATCTGGAAAGGCTACTTATCCACCTGCATAATAGTATAAGTACGCATATCTTAAAGAACTTTTAATTACACATTATATTTACATACTTGATAGACGTCTCTTCCATTCTGCTTACGTACATTAATTACACTGTGTGCATTTAAACAAGTGCTACCTAAAGTACACGGTCATGTCCTCTCAAAGGCCACCTTTAGATTGCGAACACGCATTTCTCAGAATTGCAATATACACGTCCCCCGCCCCCTTTTTTTTCCTCCTCCTCTCTTAAAAAACCCCTTTGTGTATAGATACATTCCCTGAAATTCCCATTTGTTAAATTAACATCCGTACTGGAAAAAGCTCCAAAATTTTCGGCTTTTGGGAGAGTAATAAATCATTTACAAATAACACATTATACAGAATAATATTTGCCACTTCATATAACTGCACAAACCTATTATTATTATGTAAAATAACTGAAGCACATTCCCTGTTTAGCCAGTTCTGGCGAATCTCGCGTGCCATCAACTTTATATAGCTAGAGAAAACTGCGACTTGAAAACGTCTCATCAAGCGAATAGGTATGAACGTTCTTTTTTATCCAGATATCTGGTGAGAGAAAACGCATTTTTTTCCCCGCAAAAGAACTGAAGGGAAGAATCAATATATTTAAACCCTATTCCAATACTGAACCTCGGCATACCCAGAGACGAAATTAAGTGGATTCTACGGATCAAGATATTTGAGACAATTTCAAATCCCTTCCATTTGCTTGGTTGCAGCCAGGAGACAGACAATCGCAATTTTCAGATTAATCGGGCGAACACTTCGAATTTCGGAACCAACACTTTTAGAGGAAGAGAAAAAAGGAGGAGGAGGAAAAGCCCGACAATTTAAGTTCTTCCTAACTGGAGTTGGGTAAAAAAAAAATATCAGCTTCATCTCTCTCAGCGGATTGAGGTGTGTGACGTTTTTCTTTCCTCGGGTGATTCAAACTGATTAAAAAACCGAAGTACTATTGAATGTGATTCACTTGGGTGTGCAAAAGCAAATTAGCAGTTTCAAGAAATAAACCAGTCCATTTACAACACTGGCAACAAATATGAGATATATACATATCGATGACTGCACATGCAAACCTTGAATTGTCATTCTAAAGTCATCTATTTGCACTTGTATTTGAACAAACAGTGCCGTTTTTAAAAATAGGCATATTCATCGTTTAATGTTAATTAGAAAAAAAGTTTTGTTTGTTTGGATTTTTATGGCGCAAGAGCATCTGGGCTATACTGCGCAGAAAAAGAGTAATTTTTTTTTTGGGGGGGGGGAGGTAGTCGGGATAAACAAAAAATTATAAACCTAGAAGTCTTTAAAAAAGAAACAACCACCACCATGGCCGATAAAATTGCCCTATAAATCTCAACGAAATAAAGGGATATATATTTATTAATAACCATTATCTCCACTTCGTTACAAGCAAGTATATCTGGTGCAGAGAGAACCGTGCAGATAGAAGCACAAGACATTGAATTAACTTTAATTTATAATGCAGAGATGGGAACATCCATAATGAAGCACGCTATGTTTCTTAGATAATTAGTAAAACACAATCCGTGACACATTAATGATATTCTCGAAGTACCCGAGATTGGTTAATCTCGAAATTGGTTAAAACCCAAGGGATTAATTTCAGAATCGGCGAAAACCAGAAATAGGAATTGTTAAAACCAGTGTCTCCAAGTTGGTAAATTGCACGACAGGCATTGAAAATTAGTATTTAGATGGTTTTGTGGTGCTCTGAAACACATAATAAATATTTTTGACTTTCATTTAGTTCCATGAATCAAACTTTGTACTGCCTGATTCTACACTGTGCTGATATTGTGCATGAGGACGTGTGATCAGTTTCGAAAGGGGGGTGTTCTTTCCAACCGTAAGTCGATTTAAAATGTGCCAAAATTTTAGCAACGATTTTTAGCTTACAAGAAACTAAGGCCCAGCCCACATAGCAAAGTATTTTCAAGGGGGTACTATTCTTCAACTAGCGACTTTTTTACTTCGTCAAAATTTCGTCAACAACGTTTATATATTACGCATCATTAGTTGCTGGAAAAACCACGTAAAAGGAAATTTCTCATTACTTATTCTTTCTAAAACAATTTTTTTTCGGTCCTTTTCGAAAAAGGTAAATTTAAATCCAAGCGATTTTTTGTTTTTAGATTTCGTGGTTTTCTATTAGGCTTATTTCCAAAGATGTCAAAACTTATTACCGCCACCTAATATATTACACGATACTAACAAAAACTTCATTTATTAGGTTTGTTTTTGTTTTTTTTCTACGAATCCACACAAACAATTTTCTGCCATGCTGCATAAAGAATTCAGATGCAGGAATGGAAATCGGTTTAAAAGAAAAAAGGGGACGAATTTATTATTATTAATCTTCTTAACACTTTCCGAAAATAAAACTCAAAAGCATAATCTGCAGATTTCTATCACTAAACTTTTACTCGAGCTGTGGAAAGAAATTGAAGGCGCAAACACAACACAGCAAATAAAAATTTAAAAAAAAAAAAAAGAAAAGCAAAACAGCTCCAATTTTCTTCCTTACAGTAAGCTAATGAAACCGGCAGGTAAAAAGGGCATTAAATCTCTGTTTTACAAACGGGACACGTAATTCTTTTAGAAATTTTACTTTTACGGGATTTGTTTCTGCCTCGTGGAATTCTGAATTTTTGCAATCGATTTTTTTGATCCCGGTAATGAATCTTGAAATTTTTTCTTTTTCCAGCTTACATTTTGGATCTGTATTTTCCCCGTGTTGTAATGAAATAGACGAGCTCCAGAAGGAGTTTACAATGAAATTGGCATGTGTTCGTGCACGAGATTATTATGGGTGTACTTTGACTGATTCATATGACTCATTTATTTTCTCCGCAATAATAAAAATTATGTAATATATATATAAAAAAAGTTTTCCTCGCCCATTCTTGGCGGAAACAGGCTTTGGGACGGGCAGAGAGCCATGTTCCCAAGCCTCTCACATCACTTCTTAATGTGCCATGTCTAGAAACTTCCTGACCACGTGAGACGTGTTTAGGATTGTGGCTTTTTGCAGTTCAATGTAGGTGTTTGGGTCAATGTTGAGTATTTCCAAATTCGTCCAAGCGTCTTTGGTACTATCCCTGTTGCTGAGATGACTAAGCGGATGGCGAAGATCTTTTCCATACACCATATGTCACGTAATTCATCTCTGAGGTCTTCAGTACCCGACACCAGTAACATACAGGCAACCTACACAACGAAAATCACCAAGTACCTCATGTCGATTAGGTACGTGGTCTTATCCGATTTATTGACGAGGGTCATGTCAGGACGGTTATGTGGGGACTGTTTTGTCTGTTATGATTGCTCTATCCCAGTAAAGCTTGTGTGTTTCATTCTCAAGCACGGTCTCTGGCTCATATTTTCAGTATGGGCATTTCTCTGTCAGAAAGGCAGCATTCGCTGCCAATTTCTGGTGGACTATTTTTGCCACTTGGTCGTGTCTATGTGTGTAGTCTGACTGCGTGAGGATCTTGCATCCTGCCATCACGTGTTGGATTGTTTCCGATGCCGCATGACAGTGTCCGCAATTGTCGCTTTCAATGTCTTTTTTCTGGATGAATTTCTGATTGTTCCTTGTTGCGATCACTTGGTCTTGGATGGCTAGCATGAATCCTTCTGTCTCTGGCTATAGAGTGCCTTTGGCCAGCCAAGCATTTGATGCCTTTTTGTCAACGTGTGATTATTTTAGGTCATTGTAGTACGTGCCATATAATGTTTTTTTGGCCCAAGATCTTAGTTTCTGCTCATTGGCTGCCTCCAGGACACGCTCTTCGGTATTACACAGGTTTAGTGGCGTGTAATTTGCATCTGCTAGTACTGTGGCTTGGATGAGTGGTGACCGCGGACTTTTGAATTGGAAGTATTGCCTCATGCTCTGTATCTGTTTGTCATGTAGTTCTTTGAGGTCCGCTTCCTCCTTCCAGGGGTAGTGTTTTCCGTTCAATTACCGTTGCAGGGTGTAATTCCGCGGCTCTTCTTTGGATGGTTCTCATTTTTCGCTAGAGCTGTTCTAGTTCAGTGTTGGTCTATTTGATGATCCCGAAGGAGTAGGTGAGCACTGGTACCGCATATGCGTTAATTGCTTGCGTGATGTTCTTGCCGCTCAATTTCGTCTTCACAATGCTTCTGAGTCGTTCTTGGAATGCTTGCTTGAGCTGGGCCTTGACTTTCTTGTGCTCCTGCTGCCGTGTTTGCATTACCCCTAGGTATTTGTAGGTTTCACCCTCGTCCAAGGTCTTCAGTAATCTCTCGTCTTCGAGTTCGATGCCTGGTAAATTTTCCTTGCTATATATGTATATTGTAGTACATACAATGGTATTTTCCAAAATATGGACTTTCTCTGAACTACGACACGAATACGTCTAATAAAGAACCGTGTATATTTGTTTTGAAATTATATTGATTTATTGCAATGCAGAGAATGTAGTTTCTTTTTATTTTTTCCTTTCTTGAGGTTTAACCTTTCCACCGTGACTTAAAGAATAGGGTAAAAATAAAACATTGGGTGACGGTTAAAAGGTAAGCAATGAATCAGAATCTTTTCACGCGCCCACTTCCTTTAAAAAGGAAGAAAAATCTACTTTTACAGAAACTGCGACTATTTTTTTTTCCCCCTTCCAACTATTGAAACTGATAAGACACATCTTCATTCAACACTAACAATAGATCTACATAGACACCGAATTCAAGATTTACTACGCACGGGATTTAAACGGGAACGTTTAGACTTTTAGTAAGGTGTCAGTTACCATCAGGCTTACGTTAAGCTTTCCTAAGCAAAGAACTGACAACTTCTCTCGTCTTTTGCACACAAAACACGGAAGAATTCAATTTCCTACCCACGCCTCACAAGCTCGTTGTGGATGTAACGCAGACTAAAAATACCTGCAAAAAACATCAGGGGGAGAGGCTTGCATAAACCCTACCTTCCGAAAATGTACATATAAATGAAAGAAATAGTCACGAGCAAAGGTTTTAGCAAGTCGGATTTTTTGCCGTAGTGTTCATAAAATAGAAATTGATTAGAAAGCAATGATCCATTAGCATCAGGGAAGAGTTTGATAGTAGGCTCATATCAAGTCAAATCACGCACTTTAAAGAAACTACAGTAAAACCCCTCTTAACGGACACCTCTGTTTTACGGACAATTTTTTCTGTCCGGTAAGGACCTACTAATGAGGGGCTTTAATGGTGTGTGTATATACACGTCAGTTTTAAAAGATATGACCGCAGAATAAACAAATAATAATATATACATTAAAAAAAATATACACGTAGCAAATACAAATAGCAAATACAATAATCATCCGCCTTCTGATGGTTGGAACCCAAAAAATCCAACCATAAATGCAAGATATAAGACAATTTGGTACCAGCCTGATAAAATATTAAAATTTTGGAAATAGCGAGATATAATATAGAAAATTTGGAAACACAGCAAGATGAACAAAGTTAATTAAAAAATTAAGATGCATACGGATCCCACGCAAAAGGAAGTTATCAAAGGAAACCCTTCGCTATTGAGCTGTTTCTGTATAGGCCCCAGGAAAACACTAAAAAGTGGGGGGTGATGATTAAAAATTAAGAGATATAGTAAAAAGGGAAATTATTAGAAAACGCCAATACGGGCCTCACTCGTAGATTTGATCATAATGTTATCCAAGAAATAAATCAAACCAACTACTCTTAATCGATTTTCAGTCGCTAATTACAGTAAATAACACACAACGCATTAAAATTTGTGTAAACAAAATAAGTTTCATAAGACCATAAAATCCATTAACACCTCAAAGCCATTTATAACTCATACCGTGAATTTACAAATACAAAGAACTGTATTAAAACATACGTTTCTTTAAACTAAAAACTTGTATTACTTAAATATCTACAACAACATCCTCATTCGGCTCTTTTTGAGTTCGTTACAAAAGACTTTCACTATATAATCGCAAAGCTGCTGCTATTCCATTTAAAGTGCGTGTATGACTATAACCAAAAAAAAAAAAAGAAAGAAAGAAAGATAAATATGATCAAAAACGATTACGGATTAGATAATTTAGCTAAAAACTTTTTTTTTCCAAGTTTTAGTTACATATTTGGCAAACATTTTCTCCTGAGAAATATATGGGCTTAATAATTTTATATAAATTATATTAGTTTTGGTGCAAAAGGGTAATTTTTGGAAGAGGTTCGGTATGCAATTTGATACGAAAAGCACAGTTCAGGAAAATTATTTTAATAAGCTATTTATTATAACAATGAATTTTCCAGTCAGAAAAAATTTCCTTGACTTTCCAGGTTTTACAGATTGGTAGACACCCTGTATAAAATAAAGGTAATTATCTTCACTACCTACAGGTTAAGCCTTCCCCCATAGATCCGCCACTAGTTACAACCGAGGGAGTTTCTACCCCACTTCCAAATTTAATGCGTAACGAAGATTTGAGTGTTCAATTGGGTTGGAAAAAAATGGGTTGTTTTGCGTATAAAACCCATTTAGTACAAAAAGTTGGATTTTAGGTGTAAGGGACAAAGCGTTTATCAAGCTTAAGTCAGTAAAAATTACGCAATCAAAGTTCAAATTGGCTGAGAAAAACAGCCACGCATGAGTGTTTGCTTTCGAAGTTATCCAACAAATTCGCAAATGTGCTATAATTGGCTTTAAACTGAGCAAAATAAGACGATTATAAATAAAACCTGTATTATACCAATTGGCTAGCTATGAAAACAAGAAAAGGTAGTATGCTAAAACATATATATACGGCTCCGGTGGCTTCTGCTGCTGTGTTCAGGGAGGGGGAAGGGTGGCTGCCGAAGGCGACGCTGTAATCCCGGACAGGGCACTCAAACAGCGCAACCAACCGCCGAGGCGGCTGGTGAGGGGGGGGGATGCGGTGGCTAGGTGGTTAACATCAAAAGCTCTGGCCAAACAAAGGTCACAACAAATGGAAGTCGCCTTTACAAAGTTTACAACAAACAGCATTTTTTTTAAATAAATCCAGAACCAATAAAAATAAGAGCTGCTCGTTTCGCAAGAAAACAGTTGCAAACACCTTCTCACATCGGCACTGCTGTGAAGATGGGTTTGCATTTTAAGGGGTTTAAAAGCTAAAGAGCGTTGCCATTTACACAATTTCACAGTACCATTCCTAAACGTGGGAGTAGATTTCGTCTGGTGGGAGACGAGATCGGAAAACCATCGCGACGGGTGGGTGGGTGGGTGGGTGGTGAGCAGGGAAAAACCTGCCCCCTATATTTACAGAAAGGTACCCTCCATTAATTCAAACGGAAGAAAGAAAACAAAACGGGTTTAACGGGCGGGCTTCATAGATTCTCCACAAAACTTTCCCATAAAAAAAATGCGAATGTAAAATCACCCATGTGACTTAAAAACAATCGCTTTTCACACACGCCGGCGAAATATCAGTAGGTATGGAAACTTTTAATTTTCATAATACGACGGCTTTCAAGATCAACTGCGCCCTCGTTCTGGGAGAGTAATCGAAGAAACATATAATTTAGAGAAACCAGACAAAGAAAACAAACAAACCCGTAAATTCAAATTGAGTTTCGATAAATGTTAACGAACTACACTGATCCCCTGTAAATAATGAAATTTTGGTGAAGAGGGGTTAAAATGACAGTCAATATCGTTTGTACCGGAATGTTCGAGGTCGGACACTAAGAACATCAGGGAAAAAAAAAACAGAACACGGGTTAAAGAATGTACAAATATTAAACATCCGATACTACAAATAGACAGCCATCCAAGAAAATACGCGTTCTTGAAAAAAATACGCCGCTCCCCATAGAAGAATTTCTGTTAGCACGAAATTTCGTACATGCAGTGAGCAAGTGAAGATAAAGAAATGATTGCATTTGAATTGCAAACGGATTTTTTATGAACAGAGCAGTAACAACCGTAGGTGTACTAGTTACATGAGCCCTGAGAATCCTGACCGCCCCCTAGTAAACTGCAATTTTAAGCATACAGCCCCAGAACTGTCGTCTGGGACCTTTTCTAGGACTACATGCTTGGCGCCTTTTCTGGAAGTATGTTGCAAAATACAAGTAAATCAGATAAGCCAAATGCATTTAGCGAGATATCGAAGGCTGTAAAGGCAATGGGATGCAGACTTAGCTTTTCGGAAAGTGTTTTTGTTTTTTGAAAATATTCGGCTTTGTTTCCACTATTTGAGCATAAACCATTTTCGAAAAGCGTTTGTATATTTATATTCTTTTTTACACCTCTACATATTTCTATTTTGCATGTATCAAATGTATCTACGTATGATTTTCTATTTTATTGATTTTACGTTTAATGTCCCTATATTGTACATATTAGTGTTTATACTGTAATATTATTTGGATTTGTACGTTCTGTTTTTTGGCGCCTTTGGGCCTTGGGATCTCGCTGAATACATCTGGCTTATCTGATTTACTTGCATTTTGTTACATACCTCCAGAAAAGGCGCCAAGCATGTAGTCCTAGAAAAGGCCCCTGACGACGGTTCTGGGGCTGCATGCTTATATTACGTCGTATTTATATATGTGTGTGTGTGTGTGTGTGTGTGTGTGTATTTGTATGTTTATATTCGTATGTATATATATGTTTGAATATTGTATTTTCTATTAATCTTTTCTCTTACCTTAATCCTATCCAAATTTATTCATCTAATTCGCTCTGATTTTTTTTATATGCATTATTCGTCTTATATATGCATTTGCTATTTTGCACCATATATATATACATACATACACAGTATATAGTAGTGACAGCACATATAGTATATAGTAGTATTATATAGGCACTATAGCATATAGTAGTGACACAGTATATAGTAGTAGACAGCAAGTGTCATACCGTGCCTGGAGCTATAGTTTTCCGAGGAATCTGAAGGCCTAAGCTCTCTTAGGGCATATGGAACCAATCCCCGGACTACATCTTACTATCTACATGCAACGATTACTAGCTTCGTAGTCTTTTGGCAGTGATTTTGCGAGAGATTCATAACAGTCATCAGTGCATCACTAATATTAAGTTCCACGACTGCGGAACAATCCTCCGACGCGTTGCCAACAACTAAACTTGACCTCCACGACACTATGCATTTGTAAACAATCAGAAATATAATACAAATCCCGTTAGGCTCAAAAGTTGTAGTAGCAATGGGGAGCAATAATTTTTAAGAAAATTATAGAAGGGATTTCGATAATCGAACAATGAGCAGTCCGGTGAGCTGCTGATCAAGTAAATTGACCTATTGGCGTATGTACAAGAGGGTGGAGAACCAGTTACAAGTGTACAAGAGGGGAAAGGTTTGGTAAGGGGCAGAAAAATAATTGCCCAGTGTTAATAAATAATCAGCAGACATCATATCCTTTCGTTGCATGGTACAGACAGGGCGGGATTTTCCATCTTTTCAGCATAGTCCTACGTAACGTCATGCGGTACGGATAGAGAACAGTACAAACCATGGACCAGCTACCTAACGAAATCATGTATCTGTACTTGGAGCTGTATTATCCGAAATTGGTGATTTAATACATTAATAAGCGACGAACATACAACACCTTAACAATGAGATTGAAATCCAGCTCGTTCCCTAACTGCGAGGCAATGCGACCAGCAACAACCATTTGTCATTTAGCTCCTGTCAAGCTAGCTAGTGTGCAATCGCCCTCCCATCGAGGATGTAATTCGCAGATCTTGGAACAATTGGAAGTAATCGCGATACGCAATCCGCTCGTAATTATATCATAATGGTAGCATTCCCCACTCTTCTGGGACATGGTATAATTGATTCCGCAACAGCAGATGGGATACACTCCAAGATCTGCAACGGGGAGAGGGTTGCACATGTCGCGTCGGACGTCCCGATGGTAGAAACCGTGCGTCTAACAAACAAACGCAGAAATAGCTTTCCTCTCCAGTTAAACCTTTGCCATATACGGCATTACGGCCTACGTGAATTCCACATTTCCAATGGCAAGCCTCTTGTATTTGCATTTCAAACAGCAACAGCGTCGTTCGTCCACCCCATATGCATGCGAATCAAACGAGGATGGCCTTCGACGAAGGATTTCTACAAGCATCCTTACACCGAAACCATATTACCCTAAAATCGTTTTACTCTGTTCGTCGCCTATAATCGAAGTATCGAGGCAGAAAAAAACGTCCCCCGAATTCGATAATCCGAAAATGGAGACGTGCTGGTTACTTGATTGTTTACTTCCGAATTCCCATTACTTGTTGGTAACTGGGTCGATCGTCTGAGATGGGATAGAGAACTTAACGTGAGCTTTAACTCAGCCTTTCTCCCAGTACCGAACCTAAGGCTACTAAAAAATGGAAGCTGGCGCATCCGCCATTTTGATGTCTAAGTTATGAATGCAAATTGTATTTATTGGCGACATCTTAAAAGTTGCGCCAATGTTTACATTCGTCGGATAATCGCGGAGTGTTGATTATTTTTATGCCAAAATAGCGATCATTGCTCCAAAGCAAAAAACTTTTATCGGTAAGGTAAATTATACCGAAAGTGTACAACAAAATGGCGACTGATGAATCAACCTATAATTCTAGGGGCGCTAACCGAATCTGGAGATTACGAGCTAAAAGCACTACGTCACCGTAAAAGCGGAGCTGCCTGACGAGCAAATAAGCGCAAGATTTGTTTGTGCTTTATGGCGCAAGGACAGCTAGAAACACGCTGTGTCAGGGCCTACAGGTTTCCGTGAAATTCAGACCTCCGTCACAATAAGGAATAAAACGCAGAAATATAGATCGGTAAAAGAAATACAATCGTTCTAAGACAGCGAGATTTCAAAAACGCGGTCCTCACCCCCCGCAAGGTAGACAAACGCGTTACCTTTACTGCCACCATGTGGCAGGTAATGTGCGTAGGAAAAATAACAGATATACGGTGGAACTTTATTAACAGCTAATTAACTCAACTTACAAACAGATTATATAGTAGATAATATCTCAGTTACTAACTGGTTATATAGCAGATAATATCTGCTACTAACAGATTATGGCCGCTGGTTGTTGGATAAAACGAGTTCACTGCTGCAACAAAAAAATCGGTTAATTTGATTTAATGTGTATATATATAGTTATATCTAACGATTACAGCGAATATAACGACGAAACTCCTCCAGTCCCTTGACGTTCGTTATAACAGTTCGACTTTTATGTTCATTGTACCTATAACAAGGAATGCTAACAGAGCTCGCACGTGTGGCATTCGCATGTTCGATGTTCGTATTTTACGAGGCAAGGACTTCTACAGTCACGCTCCGCCAGACGAGATACCGTTAAAAACCACACCTGTTGAAATAACAAGAACTGTAATGATTTTTTGACACCACGAAATAGCAGTATAAGTACTGTCCGTTCACAAAAAGAAGTCCGGTGGAAAGCCCGATTTCATGGCATCGACACCTGTTGTTTGTCTTTTCCACCGGACTTCATTTTGCGAACGGACGGTGCATATAGTCTCTTCAAAACCGACGGTCCAGAGGGGCTCAAGTGGCTTTAAAGAAGGTTATGTGATGTGGCCTCAGAAAAAATGTATTTTGATGTCCAATGGGGGGCTTGAGCCCCTTTACTACGCTACTGGTGGAGACACCTGCACCCCCAGAAATGGAATACTGATGAAGTGTTCTAAGCATAAGATGGGACATCATTCTTTGTCCCAGGGGACCGATGCACTATGAGTTTTCTACAAGAATTGATAGATTATAAAAGCAGTCACCTATATATATATATATAGGTAGGCCCAGCTGCGACGGAGAACCTGTATCATTGGTTGATGCGATCCAAATTCTTCGCCTCATCGTTCGTAATTCCCAAACTTTGAAGATTGCCTCGACCGCTCTGTTCCTAATTTGTAAAAGCTGCTAGAGGTGAAACTTCTTGATTGAATTACGCCTTCGCTGTGGCCCATGTTAACCCTTCGTAGTAATTAACAACGCCTAGAGGAAAAATGTCCCGAAGAGGGCGCGCGTTTCAAGATATGCCCCCTCGTTATTACATTATCTTCCTTTTGGGCGAAGATTTCGTTGGCGGTAACTCGATTAAGTTCCTTATTAATCTTCAAAGCCCGCGTTTAAACCTTCCTACTGTCGGCTTTTTAAGGAAAACAAATTGAAACCTTTCGACTTCTTACAATTTATGCGTCCGCGATAGACGAACAAATGGTTTCGGCTCTCGGACAGCTTTTCGCGCTACTCCAAACAAAATAAATAGACTGGGCGAGACGCGAACGGTTTGGAACCATTAATGAAAATATTTTGACGTAGAAATGGTCCAAGGTTGACTAGGACTCGTCTGATCCGCCAATCAGCCGCCTGGTGTGTAGATTTGTCCCAACCACGTCAACATTTCATTTGTTTAGGAAAACTGCGCCATCCAGACACGTTTTAGGTTAGCAACTGCAAGAAACGCAGAATTAAAATGCCTAATCGAGAAGCCATTTTGCCAACATCATCAGTTTTGCTGACGATCCTCCAGGGGCAAATTAAGCGTTTGCGCACTTGACTATGTGTGTGTGTGAAGTGCTCGCGAGGTTTTCGGGTCAAATTTATTGACTAGGAAAAACAGCTTCAAATGTCATTACCATGAACGAAAACCATTGACTAAATGAGAAACGTTAAGTGTAAAAGTACTAAACGGGTACTCTTTCAAAGCATCAACTACGATTGTATTGGATGGCATAAAGGTACACGGTACCTAGATAATAAACCAAGGGGCTCTGACTCGGGATTACATAGTTCCTGAATAAATAAATAAAGAGGGAAGGGGAGTGATAGATAGATAAGATAGGATAAATTCAATTTAATGTATGTGTATGTATAAATTTAACATAAACTACTAACAGAAGCGAAATTGGCATATGATTCAGGCGGAAAAGGCGTATAATTGCATATATTTAAATATTCTTTTCAAATAGCTTAAATTTGAATAAGAAAATGGCTAAGAAACTAGGGTTATTTTCCTTGACCCAGTCCGCCCCTGATTACAATTGCAAATACTGTAAAAGTACTTGAAAAATGGGCTAGATAGATTTCGGTTTAGCCACAAGAAATTTAGCGTATTTTAACTGTGAATGGTTATAATAACAATTTGAGTACCAAAGGCCATGCCTATGAATACAAACTATTTCAATTTCTGGAGGTAAAATTTATTTTGAAAAGTTTTTAACACAAATCGGATCAGTGGTGTCGGAAAGTGGGATGGGGGTCAAGTACCCCACCGCAAAATTATTAAATTGCTACGTCCCTGAACGAGATTAAAACAGATATTGCAATGCCATGCGTTTACGTAGTATGTGTGATAAACCTATAGAAATCAGAAGAGCGCCAAGTGTTAATGCAATTTCAATTAAATTCAGCCTTCAATCGCTTCAGCTTTCAATTTAATGGTTGCTCTTAAATCATTTGCTTCACAGAGGCCACAAAAATGACTACATGAAATCATAGATACTAACCAACTTAAAAATGACTATTGCGATATCAGGACCACGTCATCCAGGATATGTCGATAATAACAGTATGATTCTACACCGCCAAAATGTCAGAACGGAGATTTACCGTTTGAACTAAGCAAATAAAGCAACTTCCAAAGGTCACGACGAACCCAACCTGTACGATATGGCGCAGAAAGGTGGTCGGACTCCGCCTTGATGTTTGCATTTGTAGTGGCAAAGTTCGTCAAACTATTCCGTAACGACTTTGCCTGCAGGAGACTGCGAATTTTCAACGACTTTGCCCTCCCCTAGGCGACTCACCAATGCAGGCTTTGCAAACAAGGGAAGTAAATACGACAATATTGAGCATTGCAGCAGATGGGCAAACAGTTCCAAAAATCCTTTAATGTGGCTACTTTACGATCGTGGAGAGATAGCAGTGTGCCAAGGCAAATTCTGGAAGATCTCCCACAAAACAAACTCAACAGAAAAAAACGTAATTTGCGACACAATCGCTAATAAAAAGTAAAAAGTTTGCGTTGAATATGCTCTCCTTCCAACATTTTACATATCATATAAACGTTTTGACTGGTAATTGGTTGGTTGTATTTTTATGGCGCAAGGGTTATTCTGCGCCCTGGTAATTGGTGGCATGGGTCCTGATTCCAAAAAGCCAATACTAGGTTGTTCCATTAAAAATGGAATATAAATAAAGGGTTGATGATTTTTCAGATGAGAGGGGGGGTTGGCGACATTCTTTTGAGACAGAAAGTCCCCAAAAGTCACGAAAAGAACCATATCTAAGCAATATCAGAAAAAAATCAAAAAAATGCGAAATTCCAATCTACACGTGAATCTGCCGTAACTTAAAAGCCCACATTTCTGTCCCAGAAAACCATCAACCGAAATCCAACGGAAAGATCCACTTCGGAAAGGAAATCCCACCCCAGAAGCATGGTTTCTAAATTCTGATAAGCGCCATTAGTTACACGAATGTGAATTCTAATTTGATAAAAAGGTTCAATCAATTACAATAACGGGCATGTAAGTACTGCTTGATGGCGCTACCACTGGGTGGAAGAAGGTAGTCCTCATTCATTTCCTCCCAATATCTAACCATGTCACTCCGGTGGTTTCTCTCGTAGACTTGCAAGTCGTTACCTATCTAATAGCCGGGCTTTTTCGCTAGGTTGAAACAGGTTTCGTAATTATAGCCTTCGCCTACACAGGGGCCCAGTCCGTGACTGCTTGACGGAGTTATTAACACCGAAGTTTGATAAAGAATCGGGGAACTTTTTTTCGAAATGAAAAACAGCGAAGGCCAACAGCTGGAGAACACTATTATACCCAACGCGTGAGAAGACTCGCCCGCCCCATTTCGTGATATCGATATTATGGACCTGTTCTACAAAAATTGTTCGCGTAACGAATTGAGATATAAGCTTCAACAACAATCCACTGCAGAGAAGAGATATCAGACATGTGGGTGGGAAAACAAAGTGCCTAGTAAATCACAACCCTAGAACCAGGCCCCCATCATCTCTTTATTCCAAGTACTTCGGTGGTAGAAAAGGTAGAGAGAGCCTGCAGAAGAACGGATTCAAATTTTACGTCGCGAGACTTTCCGTGGGATCATATGAAACTGGATTAATGTGACGTGCCAACCCCACCATGTCTCCGTTCTCAGGAATCGAACCCAACAGCACTAGGTAACATCGCATAGTGTAATAGGTACAGATCATGGGCGATACACAAGCAATACGACCAGTCTGACGCGTAAGAATATCGGTCACCGATACGATTTCGCAAGACATCGGGGACGCGACGATGTCTGCTTCAAGACTGGCTCATACGAAGAAAACAATCGAATTACAATTCAAGGATTTTCCCGCTGCGATCAGTTATGAAAATTCATTAGTAATCAATATTCCTCCTTCTAATCAGATACCGTTTACCTACACCGTCGAATATCGAGCCGAAACAATGAGAAAACAGAGAGAGCCTTGCTCTAAATTTCAGGAATAAAACCGACGTGATTCCAGGGATTGCTTCCCATTTGGCCCTCTGAACTACATCAAGACGAAATGGCACTTCAGTAGACGAAAACCATCAGCCTTCGGTGGACGAACGAGCAAAGCCTAGCTACCAGTCAGTCTCACGGTGGGAACACGTCACAAAAGCCGATGGCCACTATTAACGCGGCACAGGTGACAGATCTGAGGTCGGACGTACGGTAAGAATAGATGGAAGCCTAGTGAAGAAGACAGATGGCACCTTTTTCAGGTGACAGGGTCCGATAAAGCCACGTTGGCGTTTCTCACCCAAAGGGTAGTTTAGGGAGAACTTTCCCCTAATCTACCTCGGATAGGGAACCATGGGGGGCGATTCCAAAATAGTCGTGGGAACTCCTAGTTCGGACTCTGGCTTGAGATCCATCCCACAGTCTGACCCCACACTTTTAAGCACTTGTGAAAACTAATCGGGCGAGCGGACCAAGTCTCGCAAAAGCACCACCACAATGAACTGCTTAGTTGACTTCTCAAAGAACAAAGAAATGGTAGCCAATCACCTTCACTGAAAACTTCAGAATAAAATCTTTGTTATACTGACACCTATTTAGCGACGTGCATTTCTAATATATATGTTGTTGTTTTTTTTGGTGTAGTGGAAGGTCGTGGGTTCAGGTCCCACCGAACGCAGAAATATTTATTTTCTTTCGAACGTTTCACCATCTAATCACGCCATAACATCGGCGCTGGTATCACTACGCCAATAAACGTTGATTGATATTGTTGTTTAATATATGTTCTCGCCTTAGAGATTCTAACGGGAAATAAACATACATCATAAATTCATCAGCTAAACGTGTAAACGATCAATTCCTCAGGCACCTTCCCGAAATATCCAAATTCCCCATTACCATCCTATACTTGCCTTCATATCGTCAATTTCAACTTATTCATTAATGCTGAGTTCTAGACATTTTAATAGGAAATCGCAGAAGTCTACACATCTTATGGAGAGTATACACTATGATGTATGAAATCACGTTCAATTAAAAAACCAATATTTGTCTAGTGCATTGCTTTCAACCGTCAGAATAAAAAATATAAAAGGGAAATCCAAGAAAGTTATTTCCATTGAAAAGGATCAAAAGATATTGACGAATTTCAAAACATCTCGAAATTTAATTTGCTTCTGTCCGAAACTTTCCATTAAAACTGAAATAATAAGTAAACATTTTTTTCTTTTTAAAATTATTTGATAGAATTTTTCAAATACATTGCTGTGAATTGCGTTTCCTTTTTTGTTACCTGTCAAGATCTGAGAATTGAAACAAACAGCTTCCTAAAGTTAGGAGTTTTAATCGTGTCCGGAAGTTTGACTAGTTTTTGTTTATCAAAGCACAGAAACCAAACTACACGAAAAATTTTCCGCCAAATACACTCCAAAAGGGATGAAATATGCATATATTTCTAATTTAATTGTAAAAACGCACTGGTGACTGAAAAGTTGCGTTCTTGCCCAGAATTCTCTAAAGCTAGAGGCAATTTTTATCGGCTTCCTATCGTAATTTTATAAGTGCACTGACACGACTTTTACTCTTTAAAGGCCATATACGTACGAAAATGCATACACACGTACATAATGATAGATATAGAAGCTAAACAGGGGTATTATTACAACTATTACTAAATTCACAAAATCCGATACGTGGTGAATTCTATCTGTACCATAAACGTAGAGTTCTCAAAAATATTGGGGGGGGGCAAATTATAGGCGTAGACAGAGGTTCAAAAGGGGTTACAGAGCTACAACTCATATATCCTATGTTAAATATACAAAGTGCATTGCGGTGGTGGAGGGTTACAACCTTCAAAACCTCCCCATGGCTACGGTTACGGGCCCAAGCACATTTTATGGATATTTACACATTATAGTACATGTAAAATTGCAATTCATTTCGAATTATTGGTAGGAATCGGGCCCCACGAGCCCATATAACTCTACGCCTGTGGTCTATACAACGGTACTTTTCTATTATCCTTCCATACTGCTGTATATAACGACATTTTCCGCGGCCCAGGTATATAGCGCATTAAATTCAACCGTGTCTATAACAATAAACTGCTTATAGCTGGATCCTTTCCGAACCCTAGAATATATCGTTATAGAAGTAGCTCGCCATACTGTGGAATATACCACCACTAGTTTTATAAGTGTGTTTGTTATACCCATAGACATATGCAGAAAGTTCATAAGTGGGGTGGGTAGGTTACAGAGCTACAACTCCATATAGTTATATACATATAGTACATACACGAAACTGCATCGTAATGGGGGACTACACCCCTCTGCGTAAGCCAGTGGTTGTACAGTGTGATTCTAAATTATTGTCAAGGTTTCTGTCGAAAATTTGTTTGAAACCGAAAATGACAAAATAAAACTACTTACAGAATGTGGGAAAGTGTAAAGCAACGAGTTTCACTACCCACAAAATCAACTCTGCAAAACGCTAACTCACTTTAACATGAACACCTTTAGTAGAACGTACGGTTTCCAAGCGATAATTCATTTTCCCAAAACTGGAGGCCACAGAAGACCCGGTAATAATTTAGAAGCGCCCTGTACGTTCTCCTTGGTGACTAAAAAATTTATTCAAAAGACCACTGTGACAGCTAATCACCTATGGACGAATTCGTAAATTCAGAAATCTCAGTCTATTCAAAGTAACGATTCGGTTATCAAAACGAAATTGATGAATTCATTTAACCCATCATTAACTGGGTCAAAAGTTATGCCAACGAAACACTAAAGGGTATATTCAGTAGAGTTTATTTACACTATCACAGAGTACAACTCAAGACCAAGATGTTTAAAACGCAATTAACAAAAAACGATTCCCAGTTCTTTTCCACAGTGAGCAGTAACAGATTAGTCTCATTACTGTCACATTACTAGAATATTAAAAAAATATATATCTTTACGGTGGCAGTAATAACCAAACATACTTCCTCCCACTCCTTAAAAAGTAGCAGCGCCCTAACTACGGTACATCACTGTTGTTAAAAAAACTAAATTTGAACATCGCGCACTTTGAACCTTTCTTGTCAATTGCTCTTGTGACCGAAAAGAAATGGCATGATGTATGGTCACTGGCGTACGCAGGGGGGTGTTGATGGGGGTTGTAACCCCCATTGCAATGAAATTTTGTATATTTAACATAGGAATGTGCGAGTTGTAGCTCTGTAACCCCTCCCCGCTTACGAACTTTTTGCGTATGCTTATATGTAGGGACAGTGTGTCAAAATACAAAGCTTACCTTAAAGCAGTGTTTCTCAAACTTCTGTCAATTACAAACCACTCTAGGCATTCCCTCATTTATCGCGGACCACCGGGGGGGTAGGATTTATCCCCCCAGTAAAAAAATATAGTGCTTACCATTAAGGTTTCCAACTATGGCTAATAATATTAAGCCCTACTTAGTCACCGTCATACTGCTCCCCGTCTCTCCTAAGAACAAGAATAACCAAAATCACCCTCGATTTACAGTATTCGTACACCTGCAGTGTGTTCTATTTAAGAAGCTGCTGTATAATAACTATTAGATGTACGTAGACAGGACAAACGCCATCATGATTGCCATGAAAATATAATTTATTTTCAACTAAAAAACTTAAAACTATGTATATAATACTGCAAATTACAATAAATTAGCATCAAAATTATTCACAGTTCACGTGTCAAAAGTATTCGTACATGCAAAAGTCTGTCAGAACTGCGCGACGTTGTTTGCGCACCCGAAACGGTCTACGGGACTGCACCGATTTCATTTAATTGATTGATTGTTTGGCTTTTTTATGGCGCAAGAGCATCTGGGCTATACTGCGCCACGATAAAAGCCAATGAACAATAAACCCGTTTACTATCATTTCTGCAGAAAGTATGCGAAAATGAGTCGTAGAAATAAAGAAACAAGTGTGGCGGAATGAAAGCTTGTAATGAGGCTCCATAACCAGTGTAAATCTTTACGAGAGATTGCATAGCTCGTCGGCAGACCTCGTTCTATAGTCCAGTCCATAATTGACCGTCATTGTCAAAGAAATACGATTCAAAATATGCCGCGAAGTGGAAATCCACAAAAACTGACTGAAAAGCACAAACGTTTAATTGTTAGATTAATTAAGAAAAATCCAAAATTAAGTTCTCC
>QLNU02015360.1:194332394-194372183 GCA_006491805.2 Dysdera silvatica | reverse complement strand
ACAGTTTTCGGGAAAATCCGAACCCGAACCTCTTAAGACCATTAAATATTATCAACGTCATGAAGCGTAGTTTTGGATGTTGGATAAAACGTATTTGTACGTGTGTGTATATATATATAAACTGAGCTCAACGACGTTTATAATATTTAATGTATATTGCGAAGTGCTATGCCGATTTTACGCTTACTGAATTATGCCATTATTATACTCTCAAAGCTCCTTATAATACTTTACATGCATAACCAAAGGTTGCATAAACCAAAGGTTTTCAAACTGTGGAACACGAGCCAGTTTTTGTACATGTAATTATTATTTTTAACTCAAACGAAGTTAATATATACATATATGTACATACACACGCCGTTAGCGGGGAGACCGTCGCTGGTATTAGGGTTCCATGTCCCATCAAAGAAATACCATACTGGTATATTGCCCCAATGTTTTATGCCGTCGGCGCCCATGCACACACACATACGCTGACTACAAAGTGAGAGATCTATTTGACTGAATTATTTTGTTATGTATGCAAAAGTAAGTACATAAGCAAACAAGATATTTCCATTCATATACTAGGTCACGCAGGAGGGGGGCATGTAAGTGTGAAGAGGGCATATAGGTGTAAAGGAGGACACAAAGGTAAAAAGTTAGGGAATCATTTGCATAAGAAAACGCAAAATTTAAATCAACCTAGGAAAACCTGCACCACAAGGAGAGACAATTTCAACTATGCTGTTTGCAGCCTGCCTGGTAAATGCTTTTACAGGTAAAGCTGGGGAAAAAAGTTTGAAAATCAAAGGAACATATTTAAATCATCTGAAATTCGCCGACGACATTGTTTTTTTCTCATAAGACTCAGAAGAACTAAAAAGGCACATCGAAGATCTGAGAATGAAAAGGGAAATATCGAGCTTAAAAATCAACTGGAAGAAAGGCAAAGTTATGTATATTTAACAAGCTCGCATAAGCTAAGAATTTCTCGAGTTTCTGGGGAAGAAATGCAGCAAACTGATCAATATGTACACATTGGCCAACGAACTTCAATGCAAGGAGATACAAACACAGAATTTGAACAGCGTATCAAGAGCGAGTGGCGGGCGTTCTAGTAGTAATTTAAAATAGTGTTTGTTTAAAAACAAACTCCCAATGTCCTTGTCAACGCATCCTATCTGTTCTTCTAACTCATGGTAGAGAAACATGAACATGACTGTAAAAGGTATCCAAAACGCTACGAGTGGTACAAAGGAACTTGAAGCGACAGATGGATAATACTCGACGAGAAAGGGCTGTAACTGGATCAAGAAATAAAGTTTATAACATTACGAAGACGGTAAAAAGTTTGAAATGGAAATGGGGACAGCGTAGCTAAAAGAACTGACAGCAGAAGGACCAAAAGAGTTCTAAATTGGATTCCATCGAACATTAAACGCCAAGGAAGAGGCCAAAGATTGATGAAATCACCCATTGTATTGGACCAAATTGGTAAGAGCAAGCCCATGATAGGCTTAGTTGAAAACATGCTGAAGAGGCCTCCCAATAGTACATTTACAATGGCTGAAATGGTGGTGGTGATTATGTCTACTGAGTGTAATATACGATATCGCTCAATATACACATTTCTAAAAAGGCTCCAAACGTCGTACAATATGCTGGTTTGTTTGTTTTTGCACTGACACAAAGGGCGTACATTCCACGGTAGCCATATTATTTCTCTATTTCACAACGTAATTCCCTTCCTTCAATATTCGGACATTTGTTCTGACGCTGCATGGACCCTACTGCAAAGAATTAGGGGTCTTTACAACATATACCTCTCGGCAACTATAGAACGCCATGCAAAAGCGTGGTGTTTCCCTCTCTACCCCTCCTCCTTCAAATCACACAAAATGTAATTTTTCGAATTGTAGTTCAACAGTCTGTCAATTTCAAAACAAGAACGTAGCTACCAATATCACCTTCTATTTATATAATTAAAATTTATTTAGAAAAGCCAAAAATTGTAAGAAAATGTGCGCTTATCACACGAACTTTATTACTGCTTTTAAATACCTTATCGTGCGCCAAGACATAACTGAGATTATGCTATTATCATTCCAATTAATTTAATTTTCCACGTAATGATGTTTACTACCATAAATTGTTCTTTTGCAATTTAAAGTTGGCAAAACTATTAATGCAATTGGTCGATGTATGAAGTTTAGCTGATGAAAAATAACTTGAATTTTCGCTATAGCCACTCCTCTTCCATCGCCATGTACTTCTTTAAACTCCGAGCCCTACGTCATACGTTCGTTCCATTTTTAAGGTGCCAGGACCTGCAGTTTTCCGAGAATTTCAAATCTCTGCTGCCAAGGGAACAAAACGCTGGACTACGGTGGGTAGAAAAAAGGTAAGGGTTCCGCGATACCGTTTGGGCGTCGAACCCGGGTTAATAGAAACAACAGACGAATGCGTTACCGCTACGCCAAAGATAGACTCTAGATTTTCCAGGGGTATACGAGCCTCTTAAAGCCGAGAAAACTAACCATTAGACTACAGTGAGCAGTTAGTCAGGAAGCGTTCCTGTTTTTTGATACTAGTAGGATTCGAACCCGGCTAATGGAACGCAAGCTGAATATATTTACCACTAGAGATGAGTTCGGGCCCAATTTTCGCAGCCTGAGCCCGCCGGAAATACTTCAATATAGAAAAGCCATATTTCAACTTCAATATAGAAAAGCCATATTTCAGCTTCAATTGCATTCGTCGTATGAGCCCCAGCCCATTTAGGGCCCGGGCTCAGCCCGTCTCCTCTCTAATTACTACTGCTTCACCGTAGGGCAAACACTACGTTATGACCAGGGTTTAAGCTGGCTCAAAACATGCTGTCGCAAAAATGCTAAAATGGGGGTAAAAAAAGTTGTAGCAAAATGCTAAAAAATATTAGTTGCTTTCGTTGTTCCAAGAACCCTATCCATGAAATTATTTACATCAACGATGCTTAACAGGTGCTGTTAAAGAATTTTGAAGAGGAAACAAAAAGGAACAAGAAAAGATTGCTGAAGTGGGATATTCTGGAATCCCTGAATTCTGTTTTCAGAGAATAAAATGTGGTTAAAAACGCCTGTCGCACTTTAGCGATGGACAATAATTTTTTTTTCGCATTTTCGAGCAACTCGTCGCATTTTGCGAAAAATGCGACTGCAGCTTAAACCCTGGTCATGACCAGGTTTAAGTGTACATATTAGTTTTGCTAATTTGACACGTGGAAGGTTTAACACTATATACACTACTAGTGGCGGATTTACCAATAGGCTAAGTGAGCTGAAGCCTATGGCGCAAATCTTTGGCAGCGGCAAATTTTCGACGAAAAGCTTGCCTCCAAAAGGTTTTCTAAGGCGGGGCTGATTTTTTTGGTGGCCAATTGAATTAGTAATTTTGAATTGTTACGTTCAAAGGCACTGGCAAAAGGAAGAGCTGCCACAGGCATCACCTTGAGAGTAAAACTTAAAACTCAGATGTTTGCTTAGTGGCCACTGGCCAGCAAAGCCTAGGTCCTTTTTTATTAGGGGCCACTTCATTTAAATTAGTAGCCACTTCCGTGTGGCCACAAAATCCTATATACAGTCGAACTCGATTAATACGAGAAAGTAGAATATGTAAAATTCCTCGTATTAGCCGTGAAAGGAATAAAATTTTCAAACTACCCAAGCGTAATAAAATAATTACTAGAGTTAACGTGGGTAATTTTCTTAGTGCAAGATTTACTTTATATCATTTAATAAACATAGAATTTTCAACCTTACCTATATGGGGTCTATTTTTATTACACTGTAAATAAATACACATATGGTCTCATTTCGCTTAATTTCACCTCAATAGTTATTGAAAAAATCAGTAAGTTTTCATTTTTTGCTTGGCATATTCATTTAGCATCTCGTACATCTCGACGTTTTCTTTTCCTCCGTTTTAGTCGGAAAAAACGGGAAAATGGTATGAAAAAGGGAAAAATCGCATTAAAGTTGGACAGATATTTTTCTCGTATTTGTCGAGATTCTGCTTTTGTGTTCCTAAAAAGCGTGAAATTCTTAATATAGTTAAATAGTGAACCAAACTTAACCTGCAGATTGCTCGTTTTAGCCGTGCTCGTATTGAGTTCGACTGTAATTTGTATATTAAACATGATTTTATAAATAAAAAATAACTTCGACTAACTAGTCTTGCATCTTTTATATCCCTAAATGTTTTGTTCTAATTATCTTTATTCTCTTAATATAATGAAAGATAAATCACAGGAATATGTGAGGAATTTGGTATCAAAGAAGGACGACTCTTTTTTTTCGAAATTGAGTTATTGATGCATTCTTACAGGAATTTTTACTCCAAATTCAAAGCCCTTTAGTTTCAAAAACGGCCAGAACATGAAGAAAATCTCATTCAAAAGTGAGCCTAGGCTATTGATGCAGGAAACAATAAGTTACAGGTTTTCGGCTCTTGAAAAAAAAAAAAAAACGCAAAATGGAGTTGTCCGTCTTTGACACCAAACTCCTCATACACACTTATCTAAGAACAATAGCCAGTTTAAATCTTCTTTATACGTACCTAAAATATATACTAATTTTGAAAAATTCAGATAATACTTGTATATAAATGCCCCATGATCAAGATTACAAAGACATTTTATTTATTTTTCACACTTTTAATTAGTGATTAAAATTTGGTCGCCTACTTTTATCTCTGAATCTGACTATACCATAAAGTAACTGCAAGTATGGGATCAAATAATTTAATTGAAACTTTGGCATGTTTCACAACGAGTCTATATCCTGCAGAGTTGCATTGGGAAATAATAAAGTGGCTAGTGTGTTGGCGACTGGAGTCGTATTTTTAATTGCCATTCCTTGATATTTAGTCGCCTTGCGGCGACTGTGAATTTAAACCTTTACTTGAGAGAGGATCAAAAGACGCCAAATTAAAAAATTGATAAAAGCGTTAAAATCTATTATGCCTCTAGCCGCGTCTGGTAAGATCAGGCGGCAAAATTGTAAATCCGCCTCTGTATAAAAAAAGTATCAACATATAACAAAAAATTCAAAACAAAAAACTTCACGAATCCTCCAATAGAGATTGTGGTGATATGTTACACACAGAATATATTTCCCTAATCCCTTAAAATAAAGCAGTTTCTGTACCCAGTAGAGTAGCTGGGGGGGGGGGCGGGCGCTCCGGGCGCCAAAATTTGGGGGACGGCAATTAGCCTTTAAAAAACAAAATTTGTTTTGTTACCATATTGGAGGGGGCGGTAATGACAATCACTCGCCAAAGGCGGCAAAATATCTAGTTACGCCACTGTCGGTACCTTACTTTTAATACGTGGAGGGGGAGAAAAAAATAACTCTGTCAGACAAGACTTCCATCAATTTCTGGTAACTGATCAATATTCGATTAGACGGAGTGTTTTACGAAATGTGAAAATGAGTTCTTTTAGTGGACACTCGCGTTATCAGCAATGACCATATCAAGCCTCTTGGACACGAACTGGATGAATGTCAGAAATATATGAAAAGTTCGGGACTTCACTGTACAAACTTTAAACGGATGAAATGCATTAGGAAACTGATTAAAGACGAGGGATGGCGTGAAATTCCGAGGCTTTGTGTTGTAGGAATATCCCACAGGAAAGAGACAGAGCGCCCTCGATCACGTGACAAGAGAGCATGGCTTTTGCAATATTTTATCACTTTTCGTTCTCGATTCCAATTTACAGCTGCATATATTCAAAGATTTATACGCCCCATTTCATCTCGAATTCTCACTCATAGAATTCTGGCTCCCGAGTATTTCGGAAGCCATTCGAAGTAGCAAAAACTGGGGGCCCGCAGTTTCCTTAAAAAAATCGCGAAATGTCCACCTTTTTGACATTTATTCGACCTCACGTCTCATATATATATTTTCAGTCTCCATTTCTGGGTAATATAAAAATGGAAAATGTTCCAGAATTTCTCATTTTTTCGCCATGGTGAAATGTTTGGGGGGGTGTGTGAATCATGTTCCCAAACAACAACTGCACGACATATTTGTCGAATATATATATTGTCGCTTAGCAAACTTTAGGCAAAAAAAGAGTTATTTTACGCCAAGCTACGACGGATATAGTGAAACTACTAAAAAACAAGTGCCCAAAACTTTATTAGAAAAACTGAGATGGTAGGAGGAGGATTATTAGCCAGAATATATATTAAAAAAATAAGGTTATTTTCATGTTTCGAATTTGACCGGCTTTTTCGTGGGTGGTCGCGGAATAGGAGTAGAGCCGGTATGAAAGGTTACATTGTCGGTCAACCTAATGTTCGCAAATGTTTTGAGCATAGCCATTAACCAAAGCGGCATTTAAACCTTGCTTCGTATGAATCGCATAAGTCATAGGCACAGCAGAAAGTTCGTAACAGAGCTGCAAACTCGCATATTCTATGTTAAATATACAAAATTTCATCGCATGGGGATTACAAACTCCCATCACCCTGCGTACCCCAATGGCCTAAGTCGACGCCGGAACAAATGTAAAATCATTACTGCGTCAAATTTTACGTTTACGAAGAATTGTTTTTATTTACGAAGTCAAATTTATGAAGTCACTAATTTTTCTTGAACCACTTGCATGCGAAGCAAATTTAAATATGCCGCCGGTATTGAGAAAAAGCCGGTGTGAATACCACCGATCTATGAGTGAAAAACGAACTACTCCATTAATTAACACAATTAAATCATTTACATTAGTAACTAATGAAATTAATTGCTCAGTAAATAATAAATTCCATCATACTTTAGTTTAAAGATATTAACGTTGTCAGAGGTACGGGCCCCGTTAGCGAGGGGTCCCGTCCCCCTAATATTGGTATTAAGGCTCCATGTCCCTCCACTTCAAAATGCCTTCTACTGCTATATTGTCCCCCCTAATACTTTTATGCCGTCGGCGACCATGATCAGAGGGTTGAGGTCAGGATTTATATACAGACCCATAGGCGGGGGAATCAGTAACCTTTGTAGTAACTGTGCCGGAACAATACTACAGTCATTCCGTGTGCCAGGGAAACTACTCGTCAAATTGTGACGCATGCCACTCATAAAATAGTGCCGCGTGCCACCCGTCAAATTGTGACCTTTATTTTATCATCCACTTATTAATACAATTTAGGTACATCTTTTGATACGTTCCTAAATTCATTAAAAGAACTGCTTTGAAAATGGTTGATTGGTTGGATTTTGAATGCGCAAAGACAGCAAGGGTCATTCTGCGCCGAACAAGGCGTTTTCTTGAAAATGTCCTTATACATTTAACCTGCGATTTACAATACAAAGCGCAAATAGCGTGATCACCTTTTAACGTACAAAATCATATTTTCTAGTTCAAGGGTTTTGAAAACAACGAATATCGATTTTTTTTTGCCTTTATTATATAGAACGAACGTTTTGGCACTATTAATTATCCATAACATCGATCTTACGACGAATAAACGTGAGTGATAGGGGGAAAGGTTGTGATGGAAAAAAAATGGAAGTTTTGGATAGAAATAAAATTAAGGATCTTTCGAAATTCAAGAAGTCAGTCTGCAAATTTACCGTTTTGTACTTGACGAGTTCGGGCTTATTTTTCGAGGCATGAAACATGAAGAGTTGCAATTTGAGCTCGAAATACTTTGTGAAAATTTGAGCCCGAACTTCAAATATAACTTTAACCCCTTGACTTACGATTTAAATTTTAAAAAAAAAAAATTGCTAAACTACACCATTTAATTTCCTTGGAATTTTTATATACACGGGTATTTCTACAATCCTCGAAAATGAATCGCATAACTGTATTTGTTGGAGTATTTCGATATTGAAAAGTTAATTTTCGGCTTCAGTTGTGTCCGTCTGGTGAGCCCGAAAACAACACGAAATAGAGATAGAGCCCGAGACCGTTTCGGGCTGAGCCCGTCTCATCTCTATTTTGTATCCACAAATATATACAACAATTCTCTTAAAATAAAAGTGTGGAAACAGAAATGTGTTTTATCTGAAAATAAATAAAATGCGCTTTTTTTTTCTTCTTTTTTTTTTTAATTTTTAAAAATTACACTCGGATTGTTTTTCAAATCAACTCCGCGTGCCACTAAAAATTTTGCCCGTGTGCCGTAGGTTAGCAATCCCTGCCCTAGGCAGTTTGCAGATCGAGCCCTCTGCCCAAGGCAGTTTACAGATCCAGACCTCAACTATTTTTCCAGAGCTAAAGGCTGATAATCAATCACGTAATTTTTTTTAATAATTCTGGTAACTATTTTTAAAAAATGGAAAACTAAAAGATTTCACGCCCCCCCCTTCAGGATTCTCGACCTACTGGTACTTCAGCCCCTTAGTACCTGGACATCATTAGGCACAAGTCTATAAGCATTGATACTATTTAGTACAAACAGGAGTTAATTTGAAGAAAACGCCGTGAAGTCACATACATAATGACGCAATATATAGCATTAATGTTATTTTTCACAACGTTATGTACAAGATCGTTGGAGATTACATTAACATTATTGGAATAGCATCTTTTCATTTTTTCCACACTGTTTTGGCTCATTTTAGATTTGACTACTAGGCAAAGGTCGCCCAGAAGCGTACAGAAAGTACGCCAAAACAGGGGGACCATTATAAAAGTTGAAAAGTAACACTGTTCTTACCAACGCCAGTGGTCAAACTTCCAACGAACTTGTATTTTCATATTAAAGGTATCATTTTTTATTTAAACAAATTAAAGGTTGTTTCTTTTTAAATCGCCAAGTACGCTAATTTTCAACGCCAAATGACAGTTTAGCTACTAAAGTTGGGTTCGGGCTCGTTTTTGAGGCCCGGCCCACCCAAGACTTGCAACTTGAGTCCACCCGAGCCCGAAATACTTCGTGGAAATTTCAGCCCGAAACCTCAAATATAACTTAAACCCCTTGACGTACGATTTAAATTTAAAAAAAAAAAAAAAATGCTGAACTACACCATTTAATTTCCTTCGAACGTTTATTTCTACAATCCTCGAAAACGAATCACATAATTGTATTTCTTGGAGAATTTCGATATTGAAAAGTCAGTTTTCGGTTTCAGTTATATCCGTCTGATGAGCCCGGAAACAATGTGAAATATAAAACCCGCCTTATCTCTATTAACTACCATCATGAATATTATAAAAACCAATATTATACGCCTACTAGGCGAATTTTATAAACGGGTTAAAAAAAAACATTGAGAAATGGAAAGACTATTCCAGCGATTTTAAATTTTCTCTCCAACAATCTTTGTACATAACTTTGTGGAAAATAACATTAAATAAGTTACTACAAAATTAAATTATAGCATGGTAAATTTAAATGGCCATGAAATTTAAAAAATAAATAATCCCGATGTGTATTTAGATTATATTGCCTATTCATGCAATTTTTGCAAAAAAATTTTGCTCAAAAGCATGCCTTTTGAGATCTCTCGTGTTTTCTTAATGTAAGTATATGCAGAAAAGTAGCCAAGTAGAGGTTTTGGGTGTTGTAACCCCCATCGCAATGAAATTGTGTATATTTAACATAGGAGTATACAAATTATAGCTCTGTAACACCTCCCATTATGAACTTTCTGCCTACGCCACTGAGTACATTTAGCTCCACGCTGGGAATTCCTTACTGTTTAAATTGCTTCCAAAAACTACGATTGTTTATTAACTTTTTTGGGGGGAGCTAAAAAATTAAATCGAATAATTGTACAACCAGATTAACGATGACAGGTCTGAAGCGATTCCGTTTTACATATGAAATATTGAAACAGCTGATATTTGAGGAAACAAAGCAAGAAATGAAGTTACCAAAAGAGCAAAAAACGTATACAAAAGCAAGCTATTGTCAATTAGGGGAAAAGAAATACGTTTGCGCTTTATTAAATAGAAAGAGAAAAGATTATCCAACTTTATTGAAATTAATTAAAACGATTAAAAAAATATAAAAAATAGTGAGAAAATTCGCTCGCCTTTGAAATGGTTGTTTGAACTTACGGGAAAAATACCCACGATTTTAAATAAACAACAAACCCGAATATCAAAACAAACGAATAATGGTTGGCAATCCCACGATCGTATTTCTGACGGCAATAAAACACGAATATGCGGTTTGTAAAAGCCACAGCGTCCCGCAAAAGTTGCCAAAAAGTTTTAAAAGTTGGCCAACTTACCGAAATACCCCTCGGAACTCTTCAAGAAGCTTTAAAACGCAACGATGGTGTTCGGATGAGTATCCTTTTCACAATCACAAAGTTGGATCACATCAACCTCGCTTCAAAAGTAAGGGTGATCACAGGCGAAAAAATAAAAACAGACGCACAGCGAAAACGAATGGCTGCTCACTGCAAGCCGAACTCTGCAAACGCCCAATGAAGACTGGCGATTTTGGAGTAGCGTGTCCGGGGGTTGCCCATTGAAAATTATCACTTGCGCCAAAAAGAAGCCAAATTTTGGCGTCGAGAGCCCAGTTTGGCGATGGAAAGAAAACCTAAACCGGACAAAACGTTAATATCCGGTTTTCTCTTCTTTTTTTCTCTCTCTCTCTCTCTCTTTTCTTTTTTTCAAAAGCCAGATCAAGTTTTTATTAAAAAAAGCGAGGAACTCGTTTATGGACGCCACGAGCTTTTAATGAACTAAAATATTTAAGGATTTTTTCCATATATTCGATTCTTCGTTCGTGACAATCTTCCTCTCCCCTCCCCAACTCTTCACAGTTATTAAATTCTAAAAAGCCATCATCCCTTTCGCCCCCCACCCTCCCACTAAAAATATTTCAGCCTCTGGATTTGTTTTTATCTATTTATTTATTATTATTTTATTTTTAGATGAAGAAAACGACAAACATTATTTTCCATCCTTGTACTGAGTCTATAATCATTAAAAAAAAAAATACTTTTGAACTTTAACGAATTAAGGAATTTAGCTCAATGATTTCCGTTAATATGACTCCATATGCATCAACTTCTTTTAAAAAAAAATAATTAAATTTTTGAAAGTCCTTTCATTCATTCACACGTAACTGGTATAGTGATCACTTTAAGGCTTCGAAATAACAATCAATCGCACACCGACACAGAAAAAAAGCGAGCAAAAATGAATGATTTTTGCTCTTGAAACTAAGCCTTAAAGTGTAAAAGACGCTTCTAGTTATTTTAAATGGGAAACTCTTTATTTATCCACTAATAAGCCTCGTTGTTATCGTTAAAAGTTTGTTAGATTCTATTGACAAACTCGTTTGGGTAGACTCAAGGCGAAATAGGAGGGAAGTGGACACAGATGGTAAGCAAGGCAGAGTGAGGAGGGGGGCGTTGAAGCAAAAATCCCAACATTTGAGGGTCGACGGAGAGGGCGCGAAATCCCCCTGAATTCATCTCGGTAGAAATCTGCTATAGACGTTTACCAGAGACCCAGAAGGGGACGCTTGATAAATGAGTTCGTAAAAGGAGAATTGGCAGTGGACCCCTTCTTCGTCCCCCACCCCCTCCGTTCTACTCCATTTCCCCCCGGATTCGGAAACTTTCTTAGGACTGAAATATTCGGCGGCTTAGTGCTATAGCTGTAAGGTGCGGAACAGGCTTTTTCAGACAGACATGATTTACGGAATGCACATGTCTATTTCTTCTAATTTGAAATGAAATATGTCAGATAGCATCATTAGGTGCAACTTATGAAATATACGCATGCATGTAGAATTAAAAGCAATAGGCATGACCATTTTCTGGTCAGTATGATAAGATTCTTTGTTTTACGTTCTCATTTAAATGAAGAGAAAAGTTCATCCCGATTTCATCGTAAAGAAAATAGCATGGTTAGTGGTATTAATTAAAAAAATTACTAAATAATGATGATTAGGGGAAGACTGGTTGTAAAATAATGAGATGGTGGCCATGGGGATAAGGGGAAGGGGGGGGCGTTTGTCCATTTATGGCAAATGGAAATAAATACATAATAAACTCATACATAAATAAGATGACATTTTCACCCCCCACCTCCGTCAATTTCGACTTATTGGTTCTGTTGAAAGTGACACTTTTGTTTCATATGTCGTAAAAAATGCAAGTTATGAAAGTTAAAGCAATTAAAGCTAAAGTATCTTTTAATGCTGCTTATTTCGCTAAATTTTATTTATTGGGACTTTTAACAATCAAATAAGAAAGAATATTTCTTTTTAAATAATCAATTCCCTTACGATGCTGGAGACAGATGCATTAAGTAATTAGAGGTTAATTAAATCAGTTGAAAGTAATCAGTTTTTTTTTTAATCGTAGAAATATCGCATATCGAAAAGCAGATAATATTAAATGACATGGTGCTTTCAATTAAAAATGAGCCGATACTTAAAATTCCACTTTATTTTTAAAAGTGTTCCTGACGTTTAAAGTGTACTTCATCTAAATTACTTGGAAGAAACGTGGTAAGTGGAAAAAATCAAATAAAGTGAACTTTAATTTGATATTTAAAATTTTGTTTTAATTGTTAATTTTGGATATTTAGGTCCCAGGATACACAAACGGAGTTACGCTTTTTACTTGGCCTTTTTATTTTCAAATAAGACATTTTTTTTAAATTTCAAAATTTTATTAAATCAGCCACACTTTTTTTCTTCTTTTTATCTCCCAACAAAATTGGTTAACATTCCATCCTTGAAACTTGTTTCTGTTGAGCCATCGCATTAGTTGGCAACAGCGTCGTTTTCGATAAGACTTCTTACGGAAAAACTAATTTTTAAATATAAAATCATTAGTTCGAGTTTTTTAAAACAAATTTTACTAGTACAAGGTATAATCTTATCGCAATGTATAAATAATAAATGCAAAGAAAAATCTTTAAGTTCGAGGATTATTTAGGCTTCACTTTAAACTATTACTACGCTGGGATATCGCATGTGCTAATAGCTTTTTCTCCCTCTTCAGAAATTTTGTTAACTAGGAGTTTACGTTACTGTAAAATAAAAGTAGTAACTGCTCCGTATCATAATCAGTTTCCCTTTATTTTGCGTTTATTTATTACTATTTATCATTTTTTACGAGTGCTATATATCGAAGACCCTTAAAACTGTAAGAAACTGTGTGTTGCAACAATTCGAGGGCATGTTTCTTGACTCATGCATTTTTCAAGCGACTCTTTCATAATTTATTTATCGTTTACTTTGTCATCCATTGTCATGTTCAAATCAAAGAACGTTTCTTAATTTTCCGATCAAAAACAAGATTCTTATTTTCTGACAAAACATTTTTTTTATATATAATTTTCAAATGTGAGCTCCAAAATATTTATATATAGAATAGAGAAAACCAAATATTTATTTTTTTCCTATTTTTTTCATTTATTATTTCGTTTGTTTTGCATTTCAAACAAATTATTTTTTGGAATGCAATCAATAATAAAGAAAATCAATGATTTTTATTTCATTGTGTGATTGGATGTTTTTGCTCATTGCATTCCTCATTTCTCTGAAAAAAACTTTTCAGATGAGGAATAATTTAAATGATATTTTTTAAAGATGAATATGAATATATGTATGTGTGTGTGTGTGTCCTCTTTATATATATGCAAATCAAAAAGATGTAATAAAAATGATTTACTCCAGGTCTGCAGAAGATTCTACTGTGTATTTTCTACACTGTATTGGTCATTAGACATTTACGTATGTGTTGACATAAAGTGCTATGTATCTTGATTTGTATACAAAATGTTAATATACATGGGCAGCCAGACGAGTACTTCTAGGGGAGGGGGTGCTGAGAAGAAATATTACCTCCTTCTCATAGCTGTCAAGAATTTTAGTGAATGTACAAGATACCAAAACGCTACAAAAATAATTGATACTGCTTGACAATTAGTAATGAGCTAAAAAGTACCTTATTTTAAAATGTGACTATAAAACTTTTGAAAGTAAATGCATAGCAGGTTCGGGCAAATAAAATTTTTAAACGGCTAGGTAGGGGGGGGGCTCGAACCCTCTCTGCCCCCACATGGGCGCCTATACATTTATACTGATTGAAGAATGTAGAGAATAAATGAATAAAGATTATTATTATTATTAAAGTCCTGTATTATCTCCAAACTATTTTAATAATATAATACTACAAGGATTTAAAAATAAGTGTATTGGTTTGTAGATTTAGAAAGAGAGGGAGAGAGAGATCTTGACTGTGTGTGTGTGTGTGTGTGCGCAACTTAGGAGTTTACTAATTCAATTCTGGAGTAATTTGGGTTGGATTGGCAACATGTACATACTAGATTGTAGTCGTGGCAACGCACAAATATGTCAAGCATGTTTTAAGTAGAATTCTCTGAATATTTCAATACTACTGGTAGTAAAAGGTGTCAGAGTAAGTTTTTGGTATTCAGTATTATATTGAAATGTTATTTAATTTGTATGCAATGCTTTCGCTGTCTCCCAATCCATTAAAGATAAATATAATGAAAAGGGTAAATATAAAATAAAAAGGTTATTAAGTGTGTGCTCGTAATCATCAATATAGAGTTTTCAAAATTATCGTACAAGGGGGGGGTACATGTTATGCACATTTATACATTACAGTATATGTAAAATTGCAATTTATTTCAAATTATTAGGGGACTCGAGCCCATATAACTACGCCTATGCTTGTAAGTGTAGCTTTTGACTACTAAGTTGCGTATGAGAGTTCTTCGACTGTAAATTAGTAACTTATTGAATAACTAACCCAATTGTAAATGAGGAGTGAATACGTAAGTCTTATCTGTGTGCACGTTCTCACCTTGTTTGGCGCGTAATGATTCTGGCTGTCCTTGCGCCATAAAAACACAACCGACCAACCAACGTAAGTTTTAAGGTCGTATACGAAATCTTGTTTCCCGGGCAATATTGTCAGGAGGGAAGAATGTGTTGCAAATATGCCTGCGTCCTAAACAGGACAGTAAAATCTAGCTGGTTCCTAATAATTTAAGTAAGGGACGGCCTCTGAAAAATTTACCCAAATTATTTAAAATTATTGATGCATTTAATTATTGATATGCATTTGCTATTGGAGGGGTGGGAGGTAAAGTTGAATTTGTAAATGAACTGAGTTATGTCGGTTGCAATAATTCTTATTGCCTCTATTTGCTTTGTGTATGTATAAAGTGGATATACTCTATAGCTAACCCAAAGAAGGGTTTTCGTTTGTGACATTATTATGATATTTTGATACAAATTAGTTTTACATAGACTGCTAAAGTACCGTATATACTGACATTTGGATTATATCCATCCATGATTGACGTATATTGATTGGTTTACAAATGTATACACAAATTTATTATATATACATAAACACACAGGACTCCCGTATTATTTACGAACCTGCAACTTATGAACTACACGTTTTTACGAACTTTTACATTGGGCCCGAAGTACATCACGCAGGACTAACGTTAATTCCCGCTTTCGAACTTCCGGTTTTAAGAACTTTATTTGGGCCCTTGCAGTGGTGCAATAGTAACGCGTTCACCTAGCGTACGATTATCCCGGGTTCGATTCTCAATTATGCCCCCCCCCAAAAGAAACACGAACACTTACGGACTAATTGTTCTTCGTAGTCCGGGGTTTGGTTCCCTAGTCCCTGAGAGATTGGTATTCCCCGGAACATTTTAGATCCCGACGCCACTTGCGATATGAAACGGTCACAAACAAACGAACTTTTTGGGGGTGGGGGACTCTAAACAGGGCTTGGCGACCTATGGCACTCAGAATATTTTGTGGTGGAAAGCGGAGTGATTTTAAAACCCCTTGTAAAGAATCCCCTTCCTAAGTTTTTTTTTCGAAATTGATAAATTATTAACTTGTATCTTAAATAAATAACTATTAATTTTTTGTTATCTTGATTTAACTTGGCGCTACTGCATGCAACTTTATTATTTCTCTCTGTCCTCTTGAAATCGTTCTAAATTTCAGTAGATCCGCTTATGACGCCACACACTCTGACGTCATGTACGTCTGTATGTTGCAGTGAGAACTGGTGCGATACGCCATTTTCTTTTTGCTTCACATTCGCTGTGTTTTATTCGTTGCAGCGAAATTGTCTGAGCGTCTGACTATTATTTTTTTATAGATTACGTATGCAATTAAGACTATTTTCCCGCCGCAAACATCCGCCCCAAGAACTAGGTGAGTACTCGCTTTTTGCTTTTCCGACTTCGAGAGATTTCTGTGATTCAACATTATACTGATCCAAGAGTACTCGAAGACTATCTGAACGGGCAGCAAGGGCGCAGTCCGGAGCAGGAGTTCTCCCCCATAACCTCTCGATTGTTTCACGAAAGTTACAAAAAACATCGTGAACAACATGGCGGAGCGTCACTTTTTCTGTTGCCTGTCGGTTTTTGGCAACGCTGGAAAAAAAATCAGCAAGTAACGTTATGCAGTGACACCTTGATTTTCATTAATAGTTAGTAAACTAAACTTTCACAATTTGAGTGGATGTAGACCGGCACGCGGAAGGATATTGCAGTATTTCTTTGGCACGACACTGTTAAAAGGTTGTTGACGGCTGCTCTGAAAGCTCACTAAACAGAATCCGCTATATTACAGTATTCGTATTACCTCTCTTTTACCCGAAAGCCCACTTATTTCGTTTATTGCAGGCTCTGTTGTTGTAATGCGTTCGCCCAACGACCGGTCATCCTGGTTTCGAGTCTCAACTGTGCCCCCCAAAAAAACGCTTGCTTATTGACTACTCACCGTAGCCTGTGGGTTCATTCCCCTGGCCTTAAGTGGTTTAGAGTCCTTGGAAAACTGTAGTTCCCGGCGTAGCATGACCCTTGCTGTCCTTGCACCATAAATCTCAAGCAAAATTGTTTATTGCAAGGTTAAATGAGTATGGAAAACGAAAAGGATCCACATTTACAATGCGTTTACTCCTTAATATATGAAGTGAAATTAAGCATTTTTCAGTAAGGTTTTTGGCATTGTTTGTTTGTTACACGGATGGCAATATCAGGTCTTATTTTTAATAAGTGACAGAACATTTTGGTTACCTGAAATAGCAAAAACCCGCGAGCAGGCGTGGGGTGTGTTTCACACCCCACAACTTACAATTTGTGAAAAAAAAACGCCCACCCTTGCTTTTGAAACTGACCGAACTCTTTCCTGTTGCCTTCAAAGTCACAATCTTTTTGGGTAGGGTGACAAAGCGAACTTTTCACTTATTGTTCATTGTAAAATTGGACGTTTTTAATGAAATAATGCTATATAATTAGATGGGGTGTAGGGCAACCCGCTCGCGTTCCTCTAATCTGCGCGCCTGCTCGCGGGTTAATAGAATAAAATGCATTTATCGGTTCTATATTGAACAGGAGCATGGGGTGTTATTTTTACGTGAAATAATTTTATTTTTCGTGAGCCGGCGGGCTACAAGCGGACCGCGGGTTAAAGACCCCTGCTTTAAATAACAAATGCCATAAAATATCATCCAGCTCATTCTTTCTTTAGAGGGGGGATGGAGAGGAGAAAAAAGATTAGAGCAGGAAAAAAAGTCGGATAAATATCATGAAATTGACTCGCTTATAATAACTTTCGAGATGGGTACATTTCTGAGTGAATGAAATTTAGTCTTAATAGGTAATAAGAAATAGTATATCCAAGGAAATAGATTCAATGACATACATGCATACAGAAAATGACAAGCATCATCAGATTATTTTCTGAGTACCACGGTCTCTTAATGTCACTGGAAAACGAAAGGAAATTTCTTTCATTTACATTCTCAATTGGGTAAGAGTATATACATATATGAGGAGAAGGGGGCGGGGAAGGAATCTAAAGAACAGTTTAGAAAGAAACACAAGTATGATTAAATTTCGTCCCTTTCCTTCTCCTCCCTTCCCCCGCACACAATCCCCCTCCGAGCATGAATGCAAAAGTAGAAATACAAAATTACTCATTTAAATAACCTTTCCTTTTCTTTTTTTTTATTTCAACTTGCAAATGATTTTTTACATTCGCTTTCCAAATTTTAATTACCCTTGTTGCTACGATTTTCTCGCTATAACAATATTCATTAGAGCGTTTTCGCTTGCCTTAGCGGTAATTGCTATTAGGTTTAATCGAGATATTATTTTCTGTCTATTTAGTTAATACCGCAATATTAAATAATCTGAATTTCAATTTAGGAAACAATAGGAGCATTTTCAGTGGGGTTGCCAACTCCAAAATATCGAGGTGGCAAAAGTGGGGTGGAAACATACTTGCCGGGTAGAGAAAGCGACGTATATAAAATTCGAAACTGACATACATATGGAACATGAGAACTGATACTCCACGCTTAATATTCATGTCGTTTTCCATGATTCAATTCCAGAGTGGAAAGTGATTCCGAAAGTTGACTTCTTATTTAGATTGAAATGGCTTACTTCCGCATATCTAGATACGAGTTAAGTAGATAAATAATTTGATTATTGTAGAGTTATTCATTCCAGGCGTCACGGATGTATTCTATGTTTATGAGTTTTGCGTTTTTACGGACAGCAAGGTCCATGCTTTAGCGGGACTTGCACTTTTCCGAGGAATCTAAACTTCAATATGTCCTAGGGAACCAACCCCGAACTACGGTGAACAGTTAGTTGATAAGCGCTCGTTGTTTGGGGTACAATTTGGAGTCGAACCCGAGACAACTGCCCGTTAAGCGAACGCATTATCACTGTAGAGCCAAGGTTGGTGGTATAAAGTTTTTAGAGTGGTAACGCTATTCTTTACAGCTTTCAATTAGCAGTATTGCGTCTATTTTACAAAGACACAATGCGATAGTTCGAAGTAATCGGTGGCTGAAAGAGATCGATAAAAAAAAATTGTTTTTCAAAATATTTTGAACAAAATAGCCCTCGTAATGAAAAGATGCCCCTTTTTTAGCATTCCCAAACTTGTTTGAAAGTAAAGAGGAAACTTAAACGTGGAAAACCGAAGAAGCGAGGGGGTGGAAGGAATCCTTTTCTAAGATGCCGAAAACATACTTTCGAACTTTGGAAGTTCTTTTCGAAAAGTGACCTGCAAATCTCCCCTTCCGCAGTTCCCTTTAACCCCCTATACGTGTACAACGCGCTCTTTCCTCTTTTTTTAAAGAAAAGAAGAAAAACAAATCTGGATGCAAGGAAGTGGAATTGTAGCTTGAGCTTATTTTTCACATTTCTGCTGTTGCTTTCTTTCGCGGAAGGTTTCTTAACTATGTACTGCTGTATGAAATTTCTTTTTCGAAAAGGGCAAGAAATTAAACGAATTTACAAACCGAAGACGTGGAAGGATGTCGACGTGAGTTTTTGGAGAGATTTTACACACTAAATCAGTGTGAGGTACGAAATATAAACGAAACAAGCGTTATTTGTCTCAGTTTCTGTCTGAAGTTCCTAATTGTGGACGAAAACAGGAAAATTTAATGGCGCTTCTGTGTCAGAATTGTTCGATAAGCTAGTCGGCATATTTTAGTAGTTTCTCTTTCCCACGTCTTTGAAATTGACAAAAAAAAAATGAAAATGACAAGCAAGCAAGCAATCGAAAGTGACTACTTCAATCGACGCGACTTAAAAGAAACCGTAGACTTCAACGTCATAGTAGCACGACAGACAGCATTTCGCGGTCAAAATGGAGTCTGCATAAGTAGAAATAAAATTGTCAACAGTACGCACAACATGCTGTCGAAATATATTCTCCTCGACATTTATCTACTTAAAATTGAGCTCAGATGGAAGCAAATTCAGAAAACGGGTGGACGAAGTTGGATGTTTAGATATTGTCTAAAAAAAAATCATAAAAATAATAAATGTTGAGCCGAAATCATAGGCGTACTTAGGAAGTTCGTAAGGAGGGGTTATATGCTCAATGAGGGGTGGGGGGGTTACAGAGCTGCAACTCATAGTCCTATGTTAAATATACAAAATTTCATTGCAATGAATTTTAACACCCCGTGATGGCCGAAATATGCCTTAGCAATCCAGACCTGGCCGGATTTGCTCTATAATTCGTCATGCTCGGCTACCCGCATAGACGAGGCCCTCGTGTTCAAACCTACGAAAAACCTTTGTTCCCCTGAGAAGCTAGCCACCGATACAAGTGTTCAGATGGCTGGTATTCATGCTACCTGGCGGCATCTTCAACTTTATGACATTATTTTTCAACGTTGTGTAGTAAGCATTCATAATAGACCATCCAAACGTCCCTCTCTCGCTCCATGGTATTTTTCGAACAATAAACTCGAGGGTTTTAAACAACAAATCCGTGATTACCATACAATTTTTATTACGATCTATATTCAGAGATTTCCATTCTCCATTCTTCCGGAATTACATAGCTATGTGTTTGACCTTTCCTGTCAATTTCTGACATTGTCGATGTGATCGGCAGGTTGTCAGTTTCGTACATTGCTCTTGAAGCTGCAATTTACATGTTTTTCAGAGTGTTTTTTATTTTTTCTTTCCAGTTATGGATGATGGGCACAGTGGGAAAGAAATGTTTCCACAGTAGCTGTATAAAAAGACTTGGCCTAATAAATATTTAGAAAAAAAATGCTTCATATAATGGGGCAATGAAAATGGCATTTTGTCAGTTTCACTGTCTGACCCCATCATTTCTTACTTCATTTCATTTATTTTTTTTTACTGGCTCATGGGTTCTTCACTTCTAGTTTGAGTGCAACAGTTTCGAATTCATATGATGTGTCACAGTAACTTTCGCTTTACTCTTCACAAATTTTATTAAGCCACAACTCATCTTAACGTGACCTTGTCTGTCTTCGGAAGAAAAAACCAAGATAAATCACATACCATTACCGCAAGAAACGAAAAAGTGAAAAAGATGATGAAAAAGAAAACCGTTTTAAAAGATGTCACAACCAGAAGAAAAACTACCGTTTATGGATTTAAAATTTGGATGAAAGATCCATATTTTTCACTATGTAAAGCTTTCCGAGACAATTTTTTCGCTAAAATAATAGTTAATTATTTCCAAAAATGCGTTTTTAATGCAGGATGCGAGAACTAAAATATGTATGAAAAATTTTTATTAAGAGAAGGTTGTCTCAATTTCGTGAAAAGTATTAATCATTATGATTAATTACGATGTTGCTTAAATATAGTTTTTTCCTAAATAAAGACAGTAGAATACACTATGAAATTTAGCATGTTTTAAATGATCTTAAGAAGAAATCGACTTGAAATTAAATAAGCAAAAGACAATCAATTACGTCATTTTCTAAAAGGGGGACACAAATTTTTATCCTGCCTCTGGAAGAAAAGGATTATGAAATTGTCAAAAGGATCACGGGTTGTTCGGTTGTGCAGCTATGAAATGTGAGCTATATTATACTATTGGCAATATCATTTCGTTTGTTTTTAACTTTTGAAATTTTATAATCGAATATGATATATCTTCGAGCCTGCCCGTATTCGGGGGGGTCTTATGACCGCCCCTCCCCCCCCCGAAACTAAATTTTTAATGGGACTAGGCTATGGACTTGCATGCTGTGACTGTATCGATATATGCTGTAAAAAATTTTGACCCCTGAATTTAAATCCCTGCTACGACCTTGTCTCCAAGTGAGTATATATGTGTGAACAGACATGCGGGCACATTCGAAATATAAGATCTATTTAAAGATAAGCTATCTGCCAAGGACGCTTTCAAAGTCTTTAAAAAATCATTAGTAATATTTAATTTTACTTACGAAATGTCTTACCCCTCACCTTGATTGGTGACCATTGGTGTCCTTGCGCCATAAAACAACCAACCAAATCTTACCATCGACCAAACTTCATGAAATATGGTGAAGTGCAGCTTCCTTTAACAAGCAAATACAGGTTGAGGTATCCCTTGTCTGCAATGGTTGGGGCCATCGGCGCCGACGACATGAAAAATACTGGGGGACAATACTCTTTTAAAAGGCATTTTGTTTGAAATTGAAGGGAGATATGGAACCTAATGCCAGCATTGGGAGACGAAATCCGGGTCTTAAACACGATATTCCTTTGTTACATATACACTTTATATAAAATTACCTCCAGGCTATGTGTATAATGAGTTTAATAATTTCTGTGCGTGGAACGAAGTTTCTTTACATAGAACCATCAGACAGCAAGGGCACATTTGTATACGAGTACTTTGCAAAAAATAACATGACATACTATCAATACGATTAAATTGTAACCTTCCGCATTTAGATCGTTCTTATTAGAACATTTATTTTAGGTAGAGGAAAAAAATGCCATGCACACTGAGACTTGGGTCGAACCAGCGACCCGTGAGTTGCCAACTCACTGCCTTGACCGTTGGTCTTTGACTGATAATACTCTGTATGCAATAGAATCTCGATTATTTGAACTTCGAGTAATTGAATAATTTTGTTTTATTTTTTAATAGACACTCATACAACGTTTTCGGCAAAAATGTTCATATTTGTTTTTTAATATACTCCAAAACTGCTAATATTTCAATTATCACATATACGTACTTTGTGATGTTTCTCGCTATCAGTGTAGTAGTTCAGTAGTATGTAATTAAACGTATTTTTGGAAAAACGTTGTAGTTCCCTTAATCCGAAAATTGAATTTTCGGATTATCGGAAATTTCGCCGCCCTGATTCCTCCACTTTGGATATTCCGGTTACGTATATTGTAACATGGCAATGTATGGATATTATTACCCCTTCACAGGTATATTAATTGCCAAATAATAGTCAACATGCGCCCCGGGCGAGATTTGTGAGTTTTTCGGGAATTTATTATATTAACAGGACTCATTAGAGCTTTTTATATTGAGGTCCCCATCTTTGGATCGAACCAGAGTTCCGCTTTAGACAAGGTACGGAGAAAAATGCGTTCCCTTGAACCCTGGTTCGAATCCAGGATGAGGACGGCGCCTCTTTTTCTCCAAATATAAAAAAGCTCTAGTTTGAGCTACTTAAACGTGGGTGGCAAAAATTATTGTATAATGTATGTTGTCATCGTTATATTCAACAATTATTTGGTCAATAATACTGAAGGATTCTTGATGTTACTTCTATATATATTTCACCTGGACCGTTCGTCTCCACGTTACAAGCACGGGCGCCGTTAGCGGGGAGGACAGGGTGACCCGTCCCCCAATGTACAGATTCCTTATGAGGCAAAACCATTTTCTACCGAATCCCTCCCATTTTCAGAAACCACCCACCACTTTTCGGACAGGTTAGCCCTGCGGTGGCGCAGTGTGGTAACGCGTTCGCCTAGTGCGCCGTTAATCCGGGTTCGACTCCCAACGGTGCAAAGAATGCTTACTCAGAGATCTCATAAACATCGCATTGCTCACCGTAGTCCGAGGGTTGGTTCCCTAGTCCTTAAGAGGTTCGGTTTCCTCAGAAAACAGTGGGCCCCGGCGTAGCATAACCACTGTAGTCCTTGAGCCGTAAAACCATAAATTTTCGGACATGCCGAAATGCACAGCCTTGCCATGTTATTGGAACCTACTTTTTGATTTCATCTATGTTATTGAATGATTAGTTGAAGTTCAGTTGTCCATTTTTCATTAATTCTTTTCTCTGCATGATCGGTCTATTGCTATGTACGAATTTTCATTATCGCACCAATGCCACAAACTTCTATCCTCATTCACTTAATTTTCTTTTTGCAATTTCTCATAGTTATTCAAACATATGCCTTTTTGCACTTCTTTAAGGTATTTTCAATTTCTGTATTGCTGTCTTCGTTAGACTGTTTCCTATATAAAGAAAACGGGAAGTCGCATCAATTAAAAATATTTTTTTCTTCAAACACAGTGTAACCATTCCACTAATTGAGATGAACTGTTTCATCCGTATGTGTACTCAATACAACTATGAAAGTTATTTCAGAACCTTTTAATACTCACGTACAGTTAACCATTAAACCTCAGATTTAATACAGGGTTGGATTTCCGTGTACTCAGGAAAGGCATGTATAAAATTAATAAAATTTTCGAAACTCGACGACGTTGAAAAAAAAATATTCCTGTAGTATAAATGTAAGTTTAATGTCTGTGTTGAAGTAAACTATTCATGGATAAAGTAACTTAAATTTGCACAATATCAGCTGTCATACGCTTTCTCGAAGAGCACTTATTTTTTATTGTATATATATATTTATTTATTTTATTTTATTTATTTTATTGTATATATATTTTATTTTGTCTGCAATTCTTGGGTTTGGCAGCTAAGAGAGTAAATATAATTCGTTATCATATGCTTTTATTAGTTATTGTACAAAATTATTATTTAAAATATAAGTTTGAGAGTATGTGAAAATTCGCCTTAATGTATTAAAAGCTCAGAGTGCAATGTGAGCGATATTTTTTTTTTTCAAAAGGAAAAAGTAGTGGCAATGTATGTTTGTTTGGATTTTTATGGTGCAAGAGCATCTGGGCTATACTGCGCCAAACATGGTAAAAAACAGGAGTGACAATATAGCCCATGACTTAGGGGTAGCAATTTTCTAAATCTCCCACTGATTTAATGGATTTAAAGATTTGACGGCTAATTTTTAATTTGAGAAACTAAAACTTAGTTGTGGCGACGTCTTTATTGTAGAGCGAAGATCGCTAATAGGTTTTGAAGGTCTTGTTGTGGTAAATAACTCAGAAATAATACTCGAAAAGCAGGATGTAAGCTGGTTGTAATAATATTTATTTCTCATGAACACAAGAAAAAATTCGAATTTTCAAAATAAGTGCTTTTATTTGCCAAATTACTAGGATTAGCGCACGCCACCAACTCAATAGGATGCATATTGGCTCTTGAATAAGAAAAAGCTGGTGAATTTTTGCTATAGAGGCTTCGCATTACAGTGTACGTGTTATTTGGCATTCATATTTAATATTAAAATTTTTGTCTGAATTCAATAGTTCGTATCATAATGTGAAAATCAGTAAAATGCAGTGTTATAATATTGACATGCTATGACATTAACGGTTCAATGGATGCTCTTAATGCTCCCTATCAATCCGTTAAATCGAGGGCTTACTTATGTTTACTTCTTTTAGAGTCAACGTCCTAGAAAGCAGAATTTCATAAACCATATTCAGAATGGTAGCTTGACAGTCAATCATTGGAAGAGCAGTTATCGAGAGCTCGGACGAAATGCGGAGAGAAAATTATATTTATTTTTTATATTGCAACAAATGGTAAACAGTACATGTGCACAAATACTTCTTCCGGAACGCCGTAGCTGCCAGGAAAGTTGTTTCACTTTGCAGTGAATCTTCGGTGAATGGGATCGTTGGAATTTTTCAAGAAAGTAAACAAATATACTCCAATATAGCGTTACATTTCAACCTATGTACAAAGGGATTGCCTAGAGAACAGTTCATTGTTTGCAAAATAGGGTCTCCCTACTCGTACTACCACCAGCTAAGACTTCCGTATAATGTTACTCTGAACATTAAATTCGTGTTTTTCCGAAGCACAAATGGCTTCGAAAGCTAGTTTGCAAAAAAAGGATAAATCAGTTCTCATAGCTCAAGATAGGCAGGCTTTTTTTTTTTATATCTCGGCGATGCAGCAATGACTATTTTCTGAGTTGTTACTAGGCTTAGAATAGAAAATAACAGTTGAAAGGACTATCTAGAATGAGGGGATGGACTGCTGGGCTATTGTCTGAACCAGACCATTATTGGTATGCTGCTGTTTCTTTCCTCTTCATTCGCAACCAGGAATGATACTGAAGCAGCCTAATAAAACCAGGATAGATCTAATGGTACCCTAGAATAGAACAACATTCACACGCAGATAACGGCGATAATAAAGGGGCCAAAAGCTAATATATTTGCTTTCAAATCGGGTTCTGAGGTTAGCGATAAACGCCGAATTAAAGGCGAGCGTTTGATACTGACTTTGAATTGAAAAGTGAAGCTTAAAGGGGAACGTTTCTATATATTTTCACTGTCACCATTAAAAACAAAACTCAAATTAAGCGCTTCGTTTTCAACGTCTGGTGTGGCTATTAGTCTTCGATATCGATTTAGCAATCCTCAAATTGATTAATTGACCGGATATCGATATTGGAAAAGAAAAAAAAAAAGAGAGCAGCTAGAAAAGAAAGGCCACCGTGTTGAATAACTCAATTGTATTGAATAAACTGGCCTTCGTATAAACTACCTTCAACCCGTTAATATCAGGTTTTTATTTTAATTGGCCTTTTTACCAGTGGAAAATTGGTAGTCGCCGAGTGGGTAACGTGAGAAAGGAACGGCTCAAAACAAATAAGCGAAAAGTGAAATTAAAAGACTCCCGTCCAATGTAAACGACGCGATAATTCGTTTGTAAAAACTGTATTAGCACTAGTCGAAAGTGTTAAATTATGGCATTGTTTCACAAAGCGAGAACTCGTTTATCACGTAACGATTATTCTCCTCCACGATCGTGTTTTCTCGCTGTTTCAGCAATTAGCAATTCAATGCTAAATGCAAAGGAAAAGGCTGTCGCTTTTATTTTGCCAACAACTGGATTTTAATTAGGGCTATATTTAGGGTGTTAAAGTGGATTTACGAGTTGTTAAATTAATAGCCACTCGCTCGGTAAACAGTCAGCCAACAGAATAGTCTTACCTTACGAATAAATAAGAAAATATAATCTATTCTGCGTCTGAAAAATCGCAATTGCAATAAAAATTGCACGTTCTTCGATCCGAGGAGGAAAACCTATCGAAACAATATTTGAAATACGTAGTATCGATTAATCTCGACATCAGAACCCCATTTGCTTTAAAGTTAAAATAATTTCGAAAACAGGAAGCATTGCTGAGCGATCAAAATTTTTTTTTTTTTTCCGGAAAGAAATTTGGCGACAAAGAGTAGTTTGGTGTGGTCTTTCTGAACAACTAACGCCGGTCTCCATTTTAAGCCATTCCGCTTTTGCGTCTCAGGTAAATTGCCATTTTAGTCCGCTTCTCGCCAGGTCGATTCACTCATCCATCAGTTCCGATGTGCGACTTCATCCATGCCCGTATCCAGAGGTGGGGGGGGGGGATCCTAGGGACCGATACCCCCAAACTAAATTTTTAATGGGACTTGGCTACGGCCTTGCATGCTGTGATTGTATCGATACATGCTGTAAAAATTTTTGAACCCCCCCAGAAATTAAATCCTGGCTACGGTCTTGACTTTATGTGTACTTTCATGCACTTTTGTGCTTCCTGTGCAACTAAAAGTGTTTCTTTCAGCATTCTTTGGTCCCTGCGATAGCTTGGTGTTAGCGCGTTTACGTACTGTCCGTTCACAAAAAGAAGACCGGTGAGAAATCCGGTTTTGTGACGTCAGCACCTGTGTACAATTTCTGGCTTTTCCATCGCTTTCTTTTTGGTTTTAAGGCTCAAAGACTACAGTGGTCATGCTGCGCCGGGCTTTTCCACCGGACTTCTTTTTGCGAATAGACGGTTGATTGTTGTTCACCGGGTTCGATTCCCGACGGCGACGAGATGAAAAGAAGGAAAGGACGCTTACCGACTGTTCTCTGTAGTTAAGGTGTTAGTTCCCTAGACCTGGATTGGTTCGCATTCCTCGGAAAAAGGTAGGTTCGCTCTCCTACAGTAACGTAGTGATAACGCACTCGTTTACGGCGCAGTTACCCCGGGTTCGACTCCCGATGGTATCGTGGAACGCCTGCCATTTCCTGCCGCCGTAGTTCGGGGTTTGATGCCTTCGGCAGCAAAGTTTCAGATTTCTCGTAAAACTAATTCCTGGCACAACTTGACCTTCCTTGTCCTTGAGCCGTAAAAACACGACCAGCATTTTTTATTACAGTAAAACCTCCCTAAGATGACCACCGTCAGTTCCGTAAAAAGCTGTCGCTCAGAAAGGTGGGCTCTGAATGGAGGTAAATTTAGCATTGGGTCTATGGGGGAGGGAGAAAATCCGTTTCCAGAAAAAATGGTTCGTAAGGGAGGTGGCCGCTGAATACAGGTGGTCGTTATGGGAGGTTTTACTGTATATGATAATACAATGTTTTATACGCGTGTCCCATTTTGATAAAAGTGCTTGTAAAGAATTCCACGCATGATTTATGACCGATAAAATTAACATTTCCTCTGATCACCATATTTGCTGGCTCGGCGGTGGTGCAGTGGTAATGCCTTCGCCTAGCATAGGCTATCTCTGGTTCGACCTGCAACTGTGAAAAAAAAAAAAGCTTACCGACTCACTGCTCATTGTAGTTCAGGGTTAGGTTCCCTAGGCCTTACAAGGTACGGACTCCTTGGAAAACTGTAGGTCCCTGTGCGGCATGCCCCTTACCGTCCTTGCGCCATAAGAGTCAAAACTAAGAGAAAACTTCATATGCTTATTTTAAAAACTTCCCGAGGCATTCATTGTATCCCAGACCTTGTTTATGCCGTGCTTTCCGGGGACCCAATCTGACGTGAAAACAGGGACTTCCTATATTTTGATTTCAGTTGAAAGTCGGTAGTTCATCGTATGATTTAGAATAACCTGTTAAGACGAGCCATGACTTGACAACGCAGGTATTAAAACGTGCGAAAAAATTTAATCTGGATAGTCCGAATTTTTCGGTAATGCGAACTGATCTTCGACACAATTGGTCCGGACCAGCGGGATTTTACTCTACGCGTAAAATTGTACGTAAAGCGAATTTCTTAAGAATACATTCGTTTATCTGTTTGTTTTATGAAACGAGAAAAACTGAGATCTTGTTGCACTAAACACACAAGGTCCTAAATAAACCTCTACGGGGTATTTTTCTTTTTAAATTCTCAGATAAAGGGTTTTGTAGAGAGCGAAGAACTCGATTAACCCGCGGCAGCGCGCAGGGTTTTATACCACAACTTAAACTTGTGAAAAAGAACCGTCCGCCCTTGCTTCTGAAACTGGCCAAACTCTTTCCTGTTGCCTTCAAAGTCACGATCTTTCGGAGTAGGGTGACAAAGAGAAAATTCCACTTATTGTTCCCTGTAAAATTGGACGTTTTTAATGAAATAATGCTATATAATCAGATGGGGTGCAAAGCACCCCGCGCGCGTTCTCGCATCGGCGCGCCTTCTCACGGGTAAAGCAACCAAACAAAATCGTAATTTAACCGCAAAACAGGTTTACAAAATTTTTAGATGATGCGCTGTTTGCCAAAAATCTCTCTCAGGGTTCCTTAAAATCCTGTAAAACAAAAGAAAACATAAAGTTCAATTTTCATCAAACTTGCATCTTTGCATGCATACATGGAAATCCGAAGAAAAAAAAAAAAATGTGAAACTTCAAAATGATGAGAAAGCTATGGTAAAATGCTTTACTAGGCTCAGAGTAAAGAGTTTAAGAAAAATGACAGTTTATACCCTCAATTGAAGACTTCTTTCGGCAGCTAACCAGTTGTTTGACCATAAAAGCCGTGTTAAGGAATGGCCGAGGGGCAAATGTTAAATAATATTAAGTGTAGGCTTACGCAGGGGGTGGGGTTGATGGGGGGTCAGAACCATGGACGTAGGCAGAAAGTTCCTAGGGGAGTTATAGGCTCAATGAGAGGGTCACGGCGCTACAACTCATACATTCCTATGTTAAATATACAAAGTTTCATTGCAATGGGGGCGTTATAACCCCCCCCGGCTACGCTTATGGTCAGAACCCTCTATTCCGTATAAATATAATGTATATGGCAAGTAGACTCTTTTCCTACTAATTCCCTAAAGTTCACCGCAATTTGCCCTGTATACTGTGCATTCGCGCTCAGTTGGCGCGTGATACCGTTAGCAGACGGGTTAGTCCATTGCAGTTTAGGGAAGGCCGTCTTGGAGGAACTGGTTTTTCCCACATGAAAAACCAGTTTCGGCAAGATGCCCTTCCCTAAACTGCAATGGACTAACCCGTCTGCTAACGGTATCAGGCGTCAGGTCTGCGCAAACCCACAAATATGTATATATGGAGTTGTAATAATACTCCACCTTAAAGCCCTATGACCGTCCCCCCCCCCTCATAAATTATCTGCGTACGCCAATGATTTATAACGTTGTCTTGTGAAACCCCAAACCTTTTGAGAAAGTCCTTCTCACGACACAACACAACTCTTTTCCCCCCTCTTATGTAAAATTTACACATTTCGATTCTTCGAGTTCACTTACTTTCGTTATCCCCGTTCAAAATCTTCTTACAGAGATTTCTGCCTAATTTTTAATGAAAGCGTTTCGCACTAAATGGAAGCTTTATTGCTAAATGTGTTTCTTTGAATACGATAAAGATTTGGAATGGTTTGATTCATTTCCTTTCAAAATTAAAGTTTCGAAAAATGTATGCCCCACCTTGTCTGGCGCAGAATGATCCTTGTTGTCCTTGCGCCATAAAAATACAACCAACCAAAAATTTATTCAACTAATTGTTTACCATATTCATACATATCTTTGAAAATATTTCGAATAAAGCCTTTAAGCAGCTGCGCGAGGATTTAGGCGGTCGCCTAACTTGCTTTACCATAAAGTCGCCTCTGAGTATATAAAAATATCTATATAAATTTGTACTCAGATAAGCCACTTGCAACGGAATACAAGTACATATTTGCAATGTACCACAAGAATTTTTACAATTTTCTTCGCAGACCATAAATCACGAGAGAGAATGCTCACAAACCTGTTTTTATAATCTATTACATCGGTGAGATGAAATTGAATGATATTCAATAGCGTAACAATTCAAAACTCATAGGGAGGTATGGGGCTCAAGTGGCTTCAAAGAAAATTGTGATGCGGTCTTAGAGAAAATAATGTGTTTTGATATCCAACTGTGATGCGGCCTTAGAGAAAACAATGTGTTTTTATATCCAATTGTCATGTGGTCTTAGGGAAAACAATGTGTTTTGATATCCAATTGGGGCTTCAGGCCCCCTTTTTTTACGCCACTGGTTACGTTAAGGAAAGGTTTTCAAGATGTTATAATCCTTTCATGCGGATAATACAATTCGTGGTGGGGGAATGAATTTAAAAGAAACGAAGGACATAATATGGGAATAATAATTAAAGTTTTAAGTTGAATAGGTTATCGCGTTTACCATTTACTGGTGTAAATTGTATATTTTTAAAAATATACGTAATTACGTTATTGAAAAGTCTGCCTTACTATACCAGATAACTTTTGGAACACCCTGTATATATTTCTTATTTTACAAAATTTTAAAATCTCAGAATCAACATCATGATACTATTTGGAGTTTAAAGATAATTTCTTTGAAAGAAATTGCTCCGTACCCTTGTCTTGACCGTTATCAAATTATACCGCTTTCAGCAAACATAAAAAATAATTTCCAGACATTAAATGGATAATAAAATTATATTTGCAAAATGGAAAATTATGCGTCAGCCACCAAACCCTCCGGGAGCGGTGGTGGAACGTATCTCTCTACACTTTCTTTTTGCATTTTTGTATAATAACCATGTAATGCATGTGACATCGGGTCGGTCCTAATTAGTGGCAATCCCATTGAGCTTTCGGAGTCATAAATCCTTAATTCGGTTGACGGAAGCTCAGAAGAGGTGACTGAAGTCCATTTTGGCGAACTAAACGGTCATCTAAAATACCATGTGTAATGGGGCGCCAAATTTGGTGAAAAAGTAAGAAGATAGTTTTAAGTGGCTTATGGGGCTCGGATTTCGATAATCTCCTCTGGCGCCAGTAGTTGGCGATTGAGTTTTCCCCATTTCTAGTATGTACAATGTGACTGACATGTATGTTTGTACTCGCTTTCGTGAGTACACATTTTGATACGACAAACGTGTCTGGTTCAATAAACTTTTTTTTTACAAGACCCTCTAAGGAAGGGGTTCACAGCCTTTTCCTTCGATGCACCATGCCCCTAGTAAATATTTAATTAGTTTTCACACCCTCGGCGATAGGAATACCATATTTGCAAATAGAGTTTAATTTCTAATCTTTCCACATGCAACATGTGGTTGAATGAATTAAACTTACAAATGACTTTTTAACTCACAAGGGAAACCCACAGTGAGTTCCCCACCGATTTTGATGAAATTTTTTTGATGAAAGTAGAGACAAAATAAGGAAATACGTGTCTCGGCATTCATGCCAATGCAGCTTATTTTCGGCGATACGAATTTTTAAAGATTTTGCATATTATATATGAGCTTAAAACACAACGCCCTCTGCAAACCAGTCGGTAGCTTGGGCGGTAAGTTGTCAGTTCTTCACGCCGTGTTTTTGCGTTCCATGCCTGAGGAAATCGATCACTTTTTTTATGTATTTTTTTTATGTTCGTGTATTTTTATTAATAAAAATATTTTGCCTACAATCGGATTTTTTTCATAAACTTTAATAAAATTCATATTTATGTAGTTATGTTACTACTACTCGAATTTTAATTGTTGATTATTAAAAAGTTGAAAAGTAGAAAAAGTTTTGGTGTAGCCATCCAGCCTGTTATGTAGTTAAGTAGATCCAGCACACTTTAATAATGTTTTTACAAATGACGACGGCACCTCTTCTTCTACTGTTGAAGTAATTCCACCTCATTGTACCCCATACTGTCAACCTCGTGATGTGTACTTCTTCCGTCAAGTAAAAAATTTCATTAAAAGGTTACAAAATTGTGTTGAAAGCTTACAAAAAAATAGTCATTTAAACACGCGAGCAGATAGATGCTTTGAAGACCCATTCACTTATTCACAATCAACTTTCGGCGCCGAATTTCAAGAATACGTTACAGTACTCTTGGTTTGTTGCAAAGTTACGAAAGAAGAGTCTTTGAAAATGTATATTTGTTTTCCAGATGATATTAGACAAAGAAAATCAGTTGTTCGAACAATTCATTTATAAAATGCTCACGTTGTAGAATTTTTTTTATGTTTTTATTGTTTTTATGATAATTATCATCCAAAATTGTGTACCAGTATACAATTCCGACACCTCCGATAGTGATACACAAAAAATATGTTCACATCAGTCAGTTTTAAAATAAAATTGATTGCATTTTATAAAATAAAATGTTTCTATATAAATAAAATGCACATAAATGAGATGCACATAAAATGTTTACATGTTATAAAATAAAATGATGTTTATATGTTATAAAATAAAATATTACATACTAAAAATACATTTTTCAATAGATAAATATATTTAAAAAAATATTAGGCATAATAGATACTAATAGTGGAAGACTGCAAAGGCTAATAATGACAAAATAAGACGAATTAACGCAGTTTTCTTTTTTATTTAATGGAATTGTTAAAAGTTTTCAGAAAAAAATCTTTCCATCCTTAAATAAAACAAAACTGCATTATTGGTGTAATTTCATCCCTTCACAGGTTGACAATGAGTACGCAAATTTTATAAAAGGTATGTTCACATAAAAACTTACAGCTAACTCCTAAACTTTTTGTACCTTTACAACTCTTCAATTAAAAATTAAAATTCGTGTAAAAATTATAACTGCGAAAAATAGTATCACAGAATTAAATATGTAAATATGAATTTTATTAAAGTAAGTTTATGAGCAAAATCCGATTGTAAGCAAAGTATTTTTACTAATAAAAATACATAAACAAACATGTAAAAAGGATACATTAAAAAAGTGATAGACTTTCCCGGGAGTAGGGGGAAAACGGGTGTTCTACAGCGGTTGCACGAATATACTGCAGGTAGGGTCGATGGTAACTTTTTATGGTGTTGGTTTTTGGTACCTTCTCTAATTTTATTTAAAAACTTGTTAAAAATTTCCATCTTTCTTGTCTCTAGTTCCTCCTGGTGGCGGTTTTTGGAATTTTTTTGAGAAATTTTGGATATTTTTTTTTTGCCGAATGTTTTGGGCTTTTGTCTGCGCATGAGAGCGCATAACACTTGCTATCTCATCTAAGAATCACAGCCTAGAGGTTTACGTCAAAAACCAGGTGCCAGCCCCTTCCCTAGGCTCATCATTCGAATCTCAGACATACGTAAACTTCATGTTCAAGTGTTTAAATAGTGGCCGTGAGCTCTTGTATCACAGCCATTGGCTAAAATGTAGCGCTTATTATCGAGGGGGTAGAGCGCTGTCTTATTCTGTGATACGGTGGAGATTATGACTTTTATTCGAAAATTTTCGAGGTCTCCCTCATGCGCCGGCGCATAAGGAGACACTCTTTGTATTTTTGGTGAGTCAGTTTCTTTTTGATGATAACTCTGGCTACCCCTTTAGCTATCTTCTTTTCCCCCACCGCACTCATCAGGCTATACATCTTACTGCGTATCCCGACAAACGAGGAGGCAAGAACAGAAGACAGCTGATATTTCATTTTCCCGAGCACTTTGCCAATCAGACCATACACGTCCCGGTGCAGTCAGATGCGTCGTGGGCGCCCAATGTTTGACCCATGTCCTTGTATATATCACTGGTACAGATCTCATAGAGGTCCGTATCGGTGAAAAGCAGAAGTTTGGCGCGCTCCCCACTCGATGAAGATTTATTGTAGTGGAATTCATACATCAATAATCTTGCTGATGTCGAGTATGGAGAACCCGACATAAATAGGGCGGTTGAGGAGGAGGCTTTGTCTTCTTCCTCTGGATACTCAGATCTTCGGTGGATCACCGAGAAGTCGATACACTTATATATTACAAGTAAGATACGCTGGGGAAGCAATCAACTTTTTGGCAATAGCCTCTTCTCTGCAATCTTCACAAGCGAACGTCCACCTGGTTCCTCAAGTTCTCCACATATGGTTTACCCTATAGAAAAAAATTAACACTATCCATCGACAAAATTGCGCATTAGCGCTCAGTTGACGCGTGATACCGTTAGCAGACTTGTTAGTCCATTGCAGTTTAGGGAAGGCCGTCTTGGAGGAACTGGTTTTTCTGGCGCAAAAAAAGCAGTTTCGGCAAGACGCCCTTCCCTAAACTGCAATGGACTAACCCGTCTACTAACGGTATCAGGCGTCAGATCTGCGCGAACGCAAAATACCTGAAATGAAAGGTCATCCGGGAGTATGGCTTACCGAACACCGCATTATTCATCAGTTTGAAGAAGTCCTTCTCAAATGCGTTAGAAACGAACTTCCTCTTTTCTGTAATGAACGCGATGTACGGTTCCAACCATAGAGCCTGACAAAATTGAAGACATCTAAAAAAGTATGGATTCTTTTAGTTTTCATTATTTTCTAATCATTTTTAAACGAGTTATTGAGTATAGCATTTCGTCTTCATCATTTTGTCATCAACTGATCTGTGGACCTCAACTGTTCTCCCCCAGCGTGAGGTAGAGCTTCTAGTTGCGGTAGTGGACGACATACCGCTCCTTGTTCCCCATGTTAGGCACCAACTTCTCGGTGGTTCCATGGAGTGGCACCTCCAACTCTTTGACGATGTCTCGTGAGTATTTGGAGAGCATCTTCTTGGTAACCTTCATCCGTTCAGGAGCTAGTGGATAACCGCTGTGGTGATAATGTAGCTCCTGAGGGTAGCCCAAATCTACCTGAAAAGAGAAATATAATTTCTTCATAATTCGGATCTTTCTGCTAAAATACAATCTCCACCCCTTCGTTCTTCGGAATTGTATTTACCTCGAAGATGCAACCCAACTCATCATCATCCCGAAGAGCTAAGATCTCCTCCTCAGTCCAGTTGTCCCGTTTCACCCATTTGAAGCTATGGGTGGGGAGATGCTGCACCATGGCCCATCCATAGAGGTTGTTAGTATCCAAGTACATGATGTACTTGGACGGTTTCGCCTCATCATGCCCTTCGAAGTATCTGTTGTTGGCCGCGCTGCAAAGAAATTTTTTTTTAAAGTGTTATCCTTTAGTACAGCTTTACTACTCTTTTTTAGGACGAATCACCTACCTATATCTATTAGATATCATCGAGACACCTCGGATTCCGGCCTCCACGAAGAGATGCATCTCGGGGTCTATGAAAAGCTCGAGGCGGACCCTTGTCATGCGCAAACAGGCTTGCCACGCTAATCCCGGCGCTGTATACACATGACAGGGGTTGATTTTATTATACGTCAGGCAGAGCTGAAGTTCTCGAAGACGTCAGCGAGTTGGAGAGTATCACTCACCACGTAGAGATCATGATACTCCCCTAACGTCGACATCTCAAAGACCCTCCAGACTTCCCCTTCATGACTGTAGTCCTCGAGCGATAACCCCTCCACCGTGAGCTTGTTGTAAAAGGCCTCTCTGGGCGGAAGCTCTTGCTCATCAAATTTGGAGGTGGTGTCCATGTGGTCATAGGGATATTACCCCCTTCTTCAATACCAGTGCGACTTTATCAGGAGGGAATTGGCTATTGATGTGGTGAAATTCCGTAGGGGGTACATTCCCAAGTTTTTCCAGTGAGGAAGCCATAAACTAAAGCGAGTCAATGAATCGCAGCTTCCTCACTGAAAAGGAGATATACTTCTCCTTATTGTTGCGAATACAAGAAAGCTCCCTGTTCTTAATTTTCCCCAGTCCCCGAGTGATGAGATGCCCGTAGTATCCCCGAAGGTTATGCATGACGACAGGCGCATGGTCCATCGGTTTGAAACGAAGATTATAGGTTTTGTGGGAGACTCCCCTGAAATAATAACACATTCATAAACAAACTGCTCCATTTATTTCTAAATGGATTTGGCTAAGGAAAAGTGATACTTACCGGAAATGTGATCGTGATCACTCACCGCATCTATAGCCAAGGCTTCCCCACAGATATGACACACCGTTGAGGTTCTAAAAGCCTGCTCTTGGGAAGCTGTCATCCTCAGCGGTTTCTTGTCCGCTAGTCTTGCGGAGATGCTGTCACTTTCTCCCAGAAGCGCCTCCAGAAAGTGGCCATACGGTCCTCCCCGCGGTACACGCGCGGAGGCTTTACCAGTTTCCCATCCGGTCCAACGATGACGTAAGCATAGCCGCCGGGTTGGTGGACAGCTTCGGTGGTCGTGTACCGCGTGGCTGCGTTATGGCTCTCAACGATGAGGGACCCAAAGTCCGCGTAGATGGTGTAAGGTACTTTGAGTTGGTATTCCGTCTTGCTGAAGGTTAACCACTTTTCCTGCTCTGGGGGAAACTTGATCTTCTGGGGACCATGTGGTCTACACTCCTCACGATGCTCCTTCATACTATCCTCCCGCATGAAACGGTGGAGGAAATAATCGCAGTAAAAAAACTTGCTGGTTGTGAAGATTCCGGTCAGCGAGGAGGCGGTTAAGATTCCAGATGAAGCAGAAATGTCGCTGCTCTCCATCCGAAATCAGGAGGAGGTTGCTGTACGTGAAGAACCGCTCTTCGGTAATGTGGAGCGGAAAGACTTCTGTGTCATACCCGAGGACGTTGACAGAGAGATTGTTCCTACTGTCGATCTTCGGGATATAGGAAACTTCGACGGGGTATTCTACCTCCCTCATATCCAGCTTCGACTCGTGAGGAGTGTAATGGGAGACTCTATCGCACCGGATTTGTCCATCAACGGGGTGAAGGGCTACTAGAAGGCACCAGAGGAGTCACTTATCGCTATTCTTCACGTTGAGCGCCGCGCGCTAAGTCATCAACTTCTTTAGGAGGGGATGTAGGAGGATCCAGCGAGTGGGTGGTATCGGGTAATTTTGACTTTTAAATACTGGATCTCCTCTAGTACCCACCCACTCCCTTGCGCCTCAAATTCTTCGAAACTGCCGCGGACCTTTTCGGTTGCCTCCTGGATTTTATAATCCCTGCTCCTGGGCAAGATGATGATACAGCGACTTCAGAAATGCCCCTCGGTGGTATCCTCCCCACTATCAGACCCAGTCCTTGATAAACGGGCATGCATCACAACGTGATACTTAATCGCACCGTATTCTCGAAGGCCGTCAGCAATCTCAATAGCGCTTCCACATTGCGGAGAAAAAGCTCCACATCTTGCCGGTCCTCCTCTGTAGGATTCAAGTTCTTCGTTCGGAAGGCATTGAGGGCTCGTTCCCGGTTCCCACCTCTCTGCCGCTTCCTTCTGGAGCATCTAGTGTGCACACCCTATAAAAGAATAAACCTCTTCTTGAGACCTTTCCTCATTTTTTAACCCTTAGAAACATGCAATTTTCTTCCTTAATAGAAATACGTTCAATGTTAGAAGGAATACGTACGGAGAGTTTAGGAGCGGCTACATCTCCCCCAGCTGTGGAAGGGTAGGAAAAAGCTCGCGAAGGACCGGCTGAGCCCTCTTGGGCAGATGGTAGGGGCCTTTTCAGTGATTTCATGATTTAAGAAAAACTAAATACTAAACTCTCAATAAAGCAATTCATAAACTTCATAAGATCACCGCTTAGAACATCGATCGTACCGAAGGACCGGGAACAGCTAACTTCTCATCAGGGTCCTGTGCGATCGTGGGGGTAGGAGTCATCGTCGTAGAAGAGATCTGAGAGAGAGAAATCAGTTTTAGCATCTTTCTCTATATCTTTAAAATACTTCTATAGAACTCCTAAGTTCTCCACTTACCGCTTGGGCAACGCTCTCCTCGTGGGCCTTCGAGTGCTTGTCTCGTTTAAACTTGTGAGTAAACTGCTTCTCACAATACACACAAGCGAAGCGTACGCCCATGTGCGCTGCCCTCCTTTGGCTATTCAGTCCCTGCTTTTGAATGAATGTTTTCCCACACTCGCTACACTTGTGAGGTGCGCTCATAGACCCTCCCGGCGACTCTCGGTCCATCGTCATCCTATTGAGAAAAACGGATATATATCGAAGGTGTAGTGTACTTCATTTTAATCATTTCAGTCATGAACGTCAACTTTAACGTTACTCTAGAATGAATCGAGATCACTTATTGTAATGCAAGCACTGGAAGCGACCTACCAAAACCCCAAACTACCAGCAAGCTTCAGTGGTGTCAATGCATTATACCGTGCTGCGGAAGGGAAAATCCCCAAGATGATGATTTGCGAGTGGCTGGAGGGACAGGAAGTGTACACTCTGCATCATCCTGCAAGACGTCATTTCAAGCGGAATCGTGTATTAGTGGGTGAAATCGATCAACAATGGCAAGCTAATCTGGTGGATATGAGGAATTTATCGAAATTCAATGATGGAAACAACTATATTCTCACAGTAATCGATACTCTATTGAAATATGTGTAGACCGAAGTGTTAAAGAAGACGGGTTTGGAACTAGTACGTGCTTTTGAAAAAAATATTTGAAGAAAGGCAATGCCGCAAACTACAGACTTATGCTGGGACAAAATTCAAGAATGTGATTTTCAGAAATTTTTAAAATCTAGAGGAGTTTCCTTTTTCACAACTCATAACGAAACAAAGGCTAGCGTTATTGAACGCTTTAATCTTACTCTTAAGACCAAGATATGGAAATACTTTACACAGAAAAATACTTTTCGCTATATCAGTGTTCTAGACGATTTCACCTACAGCTATAATCATACCTATCACAGAAGCATAAAGGTTTCTATCACAGCAGTTAGCATGTTTTCAGTACCAGCCAATGACGTGCAGCGCATATACTCTTGTAAAACATAAATACGGTATAATTGTAAAATTTCATACTTTTTAAAAAAAATAAAATTTGTTATAAAACTGATTGCACGTATCGATCTCAATCATTTCTGGTTATGGAGTCTATCAAATTACACCACCCCTCCACCATTTTAATTTATAAAAGTAGACTCGCATGACTCGTAGACTCGCATGAAGTGGAAAAAGCGTGTTTGTACGCGATTTCCTTAAACATAAACAAGAAATTTTCAGTGTGACACCAACTAATGTTGTATGGTTTTATGGGATAAATCAAACTCTTTAAGATGAAATTGCTGACGTCACGTTTATTGAAGGATTACCTTCAGATTTTA
>QLNU02015360.1:194310881-194332294 GCA_006491805.2 Dysdera silvatica | reverse complement strand
CACGTTTCAGGCAAATTGTTCAGCCAATGACGTGCGAGTATACAATTTTGTAAAACATAAATATGGTATAATTGTAAAATTTCATACTTTTCGAAAAAAAAAAAAAATTGTTATAAAACTAGTTACACGTATCGTTCTCAATCATTTCTAGTTATGGAGTCTATCAAAATATACCACCCGTCCACCATTTTAATTTGTGGACCCACGGGAAGTGGAAAAAGCGTGTTTGTACACGATTTCCTTAAACACAGACAAGAAATTTTCGATGTCACACCAACTAATGTTGTATGGTTGTATGGGATACATCAAACTCTTTACGATGTGATTGCTGACGTCACGTTTGTTGAAGGATTACCTTCAGATTTTAAAGATTATCTAAATGGTCCTACTTTATTCGTTATCGATGATTTGATGGTAGAATGTGGAAATAAGAGGATTACGAATTTATTTACAAGAGGAAGTCATCATCATAACCTAACAGTGATGTTCATTTCTCAGAACATATTTCACAAGGGAACTCAAATGAGAGAAATATCTCTCAATGCACATTACATGTTCTTATTTAAGTTGCGTCGCTATCTAACCCAAATCATGCATTTAGGACGTCAGCTATATCGAACAAAGACAAAATTATTTCAGGATGCGTTTCAAAACGCTACAAAGACCCCATTTTCATACCTCCTCGTGGATTTGCGACCAGAAACACAAGAAGATATGCGGTTGCGGGCAAATATTCTCCCCCACCAAGTGCAAACCGTCTATCAAAGCCGTTTCTGATACTCAAAAAGAAGAATTCGAAGAAGAAACAGTATTTAGTAAAATGACGTTAAAGAGGTCGGAGCTCAAACAATTACGTCTCCTCTGTATATGCCCTAAAAAATCTCGAGCTGACTTTTTGAAAAAATTCCAAAATTTGTCATAAGAACAATCTATGAATGTATTTCGAATGCTATAAAGGGGAATGTACCCTTAGCCAAAGAGCGTAAAAAAAGTTAAGGAGACACAGAACCACCATTCACCAAATTGCTGATAAGAAAATCCCGTTGTACAAGAAACGACGTATATTAGTACAAAAAAGTGGTTTTGTCGGATTAATTATTCCAGCAGCTTTAAGCGTGTTGACGTCCCTTCTTACCAAATATGATGGAATATACCCGAAAAATGCTGCTTATACAGCAGGAGCGGTTCTCGAGACATACACCTAGCGATCAACAATTATCGGAAATGGACAAAGAGATGAAGAAAATTCTTGAAAGCACGGACGAGGATGATGTGAAAATCCAGCATTATAACCAAGTGCTACAGAAAAAGATTAACACGGATATGTTTAACCCACCCGAATTTATTCGAGAGGAGCCATCTGAATAGGTTCCAGAAGAGAAGTCATCGAATATAGAAGAAATCGCGCTACTCAGCGTTCCGAAGACTACCCGTATTACAGCACATAACATTTTAGATTACTTCAAGAAATTTAGAGAAACTGTATCGTGGATGAACAATGGGGAACTTATCTACAAAACAACTACAATACCCTCTTCGCATATTATCGATTTAATCGATGGCATGTTAAGAAATAAGAAGACTTACAAGTCACTCCCTGCAGCAGATGTTTTTGTGAACATTATTAAGTTCATAAATTTGCCCTTAAATTACGTAAAAAAACGAGAAAATACCTAAAAAGAGATAGCCTGTATCGCAAAATGGTGAAGCGTATCGCAAAAAGTGAAAAACGCGTATTGTAAAATGGCTTACATATAAAAATTGTGTACCTAACATTTGCGTTATTTTTACACATTATCATGCACAACGCGATAAACCGATTACGCGAATTAATAAGGAATAAGACTTACCACGTCTTCATATTCCCAGGGGGAAAGGTCGATTGGATCGAAATCCCTCATGATGGCTCCAATCTGGTTGGCGGCAATGTCGGCGTAGGTGAATTCCTATAAATGAATATAGAAGCGCTTAAAAAAAAAAGCAGTAAAGTAATGAAATAAAAATTAGAATGTTATTTGAAAGGAATATAGTAGGGTTATAAATTAAAATTAGATTAGAAAGATTTAATCGGAAGGATTATATAAGCGTTATAATTTAAAATTAGTTTTGAAAATTTAATCACGAGAATTATAGAAATGTTATAAAGAGCTTTTAAAAACAGTAAAGTAATGAAATAAAATTAGAAAATTTAATCGAAAGGATTATAGAAACGTTAAATTTAAGAAAATTAAAATACGGAAAGTAATTATTATATGTATAGAAAAAAATAAGAAACCCGTACTTATTTGGCTGGAAGATATGGTGAAGCGGTGAATAAATGAAGTCGCGCGTTGACTGAAATAGGAAACTCGATTGAAGATCTTCTCTAGGCAGGGGCTGGGGAGAAAGTGAAGTCCAAAGCCGATGCTTGATAGAAATATGATTAGTATTGCCAGCGAAAGAGCTATGACCGGAAGTCAATCACGCTAAAAATAGCTAGACAACTATTTTTTAATATATGGCGACAACGTTATAGCGAGACGTTATAGCTGGAAATTCTAGCTACAAAAGAGCTAATTGGGTAATTGCTACACAGCGCGGGAACCGGAAGCATGATTAGGGTCTACCCCAGTGGGAGAGGGGTGCGCTGGCGCCGCACCGTCTGGAGGGTAAAGAAACATGTCTCTAACACGTTCGGAGCCGTTCAGAATTGAAATCTATGACAATAAATGGAGTATAAATTGAAATACGGATTTGAATATGATTGAAATTATCTCATTAGGCTACTAAGTACAATCTTATTACAAAATTGCAATAAAGATAGGGTTTTTTGTTACAAATTTTAAGGAAAATTAAAGAATAAACTCTTGCGAAAAACTTATTTGAAAACCAATAACCTTTTTATCTTTCATGTCTTTAAAAAAATAGTACTTAAACTTTTCGTAAAATTTTATTTATTTTTTTAAAAAACGAAAATCAGAAATAATCTCTTCAAAAGAATAATATTTAATAGTGAAACTTATTTTTAAAATTCGTCTTAACGAAAAACTAAAACGATGAATAATTTTTCGACACATTTTTCAAGATCAAAAAACTGAAATAAGCTATTTGATGTGGAATATATTAGGGAAATGAGACATGAGCCAATATTAAAGCAAGCTGTTTATTGAAATCCCATAAAAATAAGCATATTTTACAAAGACAAAGATAATGCGATGCAGGCATGAAAATTTTAACGACAAAATGCATCTAACGATTCTCTACCTGATATTTTCAGAAGTATAATACATATTTTTTATACATTGAATAAATAAGATTGAGATTATACAAACACTTTTACACATAGAAAATAAATTGTTTAAATGCGTGAATCTAAGTATGGATTATTTTAGCAACAAAATACGATTTTCTATCTATTGGAGAAAGCTGACAATTTCAAGAACGTGACACAAGCTTTTTTTTTCCACCAGTCAAATAAATAATAAACAATAGCGGAAATTTGCAAACGTTTTCATATGTATACAGAGAAAAACCTTTTACAAAGCAAGATTTTTACGTAGTAAAAATCAGACATGAAATCTCACATATAGGGAAAAACTGATTTGAAATTATAGATATAACCTTTTCGCTAAAATGCATCCCCTGCAGGCTTAGGAGTATATACAACACCATTTCCAAAAGAGAATGCATTTCTACACATAGATTCTTTCTCCATAAGAACTTTCTCCAAGATACCAATATTAAATAACACACTTTCGGATACAAAACAATTTAGGAACATACCACTATCAAAGATAGCAGTTACCGATAACACTTGGAAAAAATTACGAGCTAAGTCGGAGACATTAAAATTTAGAATTTCCCGATAAAACAAGATTTCGGGAACTTTATCATAACCACCCTCCTCTTCATACAAATTGAACTTGGAATAAACAATCTCTTCCATTTCAGCAGAAAATACCTTATCGAAAACAGAAATTAGCCTCTTTATCCATTCTAGAGTCATATGCAAAATCAGCCTAATTATATGGATTCATAGATTTTTCAAATTCACGATAAACAGACAAAAAGGAAATGGCAACAAACTTTGATTCTACAATGCTGCGAGCAATCTCAGCTTTCATCTTTAACAGTTTCCCCAATTGGGAGGGATTTAGGGTTATTGACTTCTCATTTACTTCACCTTCAGATAGAAATTTCTTGCGAGTAAACTTTATACTATCAATAGAACTTTTAACAGAAATATTACCTTAAAAAAACGCTTGAGATAAAGAGCAGGGCTAAGACGAGGTTTGCAGAGACGTTTGGGCGTAGGAGTCTGTGAATTGTCCGTTCGCTTGAAACCGGCGAAAATACTCGGCTGCCTGCATTTCATTATGACGTCCAATACTGACTCTTCTCTAAGCTGTAAAGATAAAATAGAGAAATTGTAACTACAGGAATAGCCAAAGAGAGTCGCAATTTTAAAATAAACTTTAATAAAATAACTTTAAAGGAAATAGAGTACTTACAGAGAGAGAGAAGGCGTGCTGAGAGGAGATTGCGATGAGGAATTGATATCCAATAAACTAACGTGCACTATACGCCTCGAAGAACAGCAGAAAAGTGATCGTAAAATAGGGGACGGAGGGCTGTTAGAAGAAAAATAATGATAAATCTGGTAACCTACAACCATTTCATGTTCGGACAGGAAAAGATCGAAAATGCCGACCAGACATTGAGGCGCTAACAAGGAAAACACGATGGTAACCCTGGGACGGTAGCGCCCTCTGGAAATTATTTACCGATGTCAATCCTCTAAAGATAAATGAATAGCGCCCTCTAGGAAAAATCTAGAACGACGAGATCGATTTAGCGAAGAAATGCTGCGCCCCTAGGAAAAAATTGGAAACCTGCAGCGCCCCCTGGTGGAGACGCATAACCATCTGATATACATGTAGCGCCCCCTGTAACGATCAAGAGAAATATCCCTGGGAACGAAAACCCAAAACCACCACCACCGGGGGCAGCCACCGTTGGTTCGTCTGACCCCACCTGCCGTGCAACCCGTACAACTGCCATAGAACACCTACTCCTGGGCATTGAACACAAAAACACGGCGCGAAGAGCCGACAACTTACCGCCCAAGCTACCGATTGGCTTGCAGAGGGCGTCGTGTTTTAAGCTCATATATCGGATGCAAAATCTTTAAAAATCCATGTCTCTGGAAATAAGCCGCATTGGCACGAATGCCGAGACACGTATTTCCTTATTTTGGCTATACTTTCATTTAAAAAAAAAAATCCTCAAATTCGACGGGGCACTCACTGTGAGTTCCCTTTGTCAGTGCAAAAACGTAATTTGCATAATTAGATTCTAATTTATTCTAAAACACATGTGAGCAGTAAACCGAGTGACTCGTTATTCAAGAATACAAGTCGCTCTTTGTCGCACCCTAAGAGGCGATGACACGCCAGATTTGGTATCCTTGCTGTAATGCATACCAACGTTATTTTAATGCTGAAATTGATTGAAACAAGTCAGTCAGACATTGTCATTTGAAGCCAGGTTTAAAACGGAAGCAATCGTTTTGTAATTAATGTGTTGCAAAAAGAATTTTGTTTTACATGTGAGGTATTTATAATTCCTCTATACTAATTGTCTCAAGTAATTCATTTATCCATGACTTCCTTGGATTCAACCATACGATGCTTTCTAGCTTGGGGAGGGGGGTTCAAGTATTACGTAAGAACCTTGTGGGGAGGGGTTGCCGTTGGTCTTATTTTCCTATGTTAGCCAATGTTAAATTTTGCTTTCTGAGGTGGGGGTGAAATGGCCAAAATATTGCTTACGTAATACTTCCTTAGACGTAGAGCCCCTAGAATTATAGGCCAGCGCATCAGCCGCCATTTTCCTGCACACTTCCGGTTTTACTTACCTTGGCTTTCAGCTTCGGAACAATGATCGCTATTTTGGCATAAAAATAATCAACAATTCGCAATTACCCGACGAATGTGAATATTGACGCAACATTTAAGATGTCGCCAATAAATACAATTTGCAACCGTAACTTAGTTTTCGATTAATGTAAAATTATAATGCAAATAATCAAAACGAATTTATACTGCAGTTCGTGTTAAAAGTAAATCGCCTTAAATGCGTTCGCGTTAACGAGGTTCCAGAATGCATGAAGAGAATTTCCTTACATGGAACCGCTCATGGTATTTCATCAGTTGCGTAATCATTTTCGTCGCTCCTTCCTCACTATGGAAAGTATCTAATTTCATAAATTATAAATTACAACGTAATATTTAATGAAATGAACATGCGTAATATTTAGTAAAATTGAACGAAATTGACAATTATTACTGCTGCTTTATGTGCAGAATAGGTAATTTGCTATTGTTTGATAAAAAAAATTAATTTGCTTAATATTTATTGAGAAAACTGAAATCAGAAACCACTATACAATTCACTCCTTTTGCAACTTCAAAAGCCCCCCTATTTTTTTAAATATTACAATTCTAAACTTAATTTTGGTACGACCCCCATGACCTAACATAATGGCTAGCATCATACCACTGGATTCATTTTCCGTCAATTTGTTTTTAAAATTTCTCTAGGAATTCCCTGTGATGTGGTAACTCTTTCGCTTACCGCGCCGTTTCCCCGGGTTCGACTCCCAACGGTGATATGGAAAAAATGATTACCGACCAACTGCTCACTGTAGTTCGTAGCTTGGCTCCCTAGGCCATAGAGGTTCGAATTCCTCCGAAAACTGTAGGTCCCCGCGCAGCATTTCACTCCTTTGGGAATGGAACTTCGTTGTACATCGGGCTAGCTGCACATAGTAGGTAGGAAGGAAGGAGGCAAAGCAAGAATCGCGTAATTTCTGAATAAAAAGAAAGAAAGGGCAAATTATAATTTCATCTTCATTTATCCAGGATGTCGGTCCCCATCCTCAAATTTCGGTGTTGGGAGTCCCGAATTCATCGCAACATCGCTGTCTTGCATCTTCCAAGCGATCCTCCTCCATTTTTTTCTTCTTTTATTTACTTTCTTTTGCTCGGTGGAACCCCTTCAGTGTGTTTACTTATTAGATTTAAAATCCAGCCAAGGAAAGGACTGTGAGTCCTCTAGTGACTGATACACGCACACAGAAGATTGGTTCCGTGTTTCTTACGTTTTTGGTTTTAGTTAATCCGTACAGCGTCTGCCGGGCAAATCGTGGAATACATCGTTTTTCAGTGTACTTCTAGAATCGAATTAAACTACTTAGAAAACAACAGTACTTTAAAAGACTTGTTGCGTAAGCAATTCCTCAGCATTTTCCTGAATTTTTTATATATTGAGCTTCTGTTAGGAGATAGTCTATAGGTATTTATTTTTAAATTGTATTGCCGTCTTAGCCATGTTCTGGACTATAGGGTAAATCCGGGTTACATGCCTCACTTTTTTTAAAATCGATATTCTGAGACCCATGGCGCACAAACATGAAATTTACTTAGTCATAATAATCGATACACTTTTAAGAAGCATATATATTAGAAAAAAATAATTTACAAAAAATTCAATAAGCCGCTATAATTTATTTTTTAACACCCTTCGTTACGGCATCTCTTCTGAGTGTGTCGGGTGTTATGCCGCACCATGAGGCTTGCCGCGTTTGGTATAGTAAATAAATTTAGACGTATCAAAATAAGTTCCTCAAAAAACTATGTTATCAAAAAATAGAATAACTGAAATTGCGATTTTATAAAACATAAAAATTGAATAAATTTAAAAAACATCTGCTGTTTTTATTTTGCACTCATTTTCAGAATCGGAACAAACATGGACAAAATAATGACATAAATGAATTACTTTTTTTTTCAAATAGGCTGGACTAATTTTTTAATCTATTCTCTCTCTCTCCCACAGCGGCACAAAACTCATCGAAAATCGTACATTCTGCATGAAGCCATCGCTTATTTACATATAGCACAACGTAACCATTCGCATCTTCAGTTGTGTGATAATAATTTTCTTCATATTCATTGCATGTATTCACATCCAAAGTTTGTGATGACCCAGCTTCACTTTCCTTTCTTTTACACATCTTATTAGGATTACCTCTGGCTTTCTCTACTGCAATGGAATCAAACCCAGAGGCTTCATCTACTTCAGAACTAGTACTATGACTATTTGATTCATAATCTAACCACCTTCTTTAGTTATTTCTATTTCTTTCTTTTCCAACTTTCTTCTCCAATCTTTCTTTTAACGGTCTTCTGTTTTCTGCAGTGGTTAAGACAAGTGCCTATTTCTTCGTTGCCTTTCCTTTTTTCTTTATTTAATTTTGAAATTGGAGATATTGCATGCAAATATTTCGATGGAGTTGTAATATTCTTTTCAGGCAAACCTCGACTGGTGTATGGTTGTAGATTCGCAAGGTCTTGCGCTTTCAGCTCATGTGCGTGTTTGTTCGATGTTTCCAGTCTCAATAATGGTGGCAAAAAACGAATTTGGAGAGCTTTTTTATGAATTTGGCGGATTTTTTGAAAACTTTGATGATATTTTTATGGATTTGTAAGTAAAGAAAATTATAATTAAATTGGAGACATTTGACTAGGATTTGCGATTATATTTAACGGCATTTGGTGCAAAATAACAAAAAATTCAAAAAATTCAAATTAACATCCGAAAGAATACGCGCGGCATATGTCCCTGATTTTAACTGCGGCATGTATACCAATTTGTAAGGTATAGATGCCTCACCCCACGCCTTCCTGATCTTGAATTCAAACATGGCGAAATAACAATAAAAACACTCTATACTAAGACTATGCTTCGCTCAAACAGGGAATCCACTGACATCGTTAAAGTCTTAGCTGTAATATACAAAATACGATAGCACACGAAAATATTTCATAACAAAACTCTATAACTCACCTTATATATTTGTTAATTTAAAAACAAAAAGGCACAGGAACACGATGTTTTTACCAAACACGCTTCAAATACTAAATGGCGCACATTTGGTATTTTTTGCAGTGTCATCCCACAGCCCGTTTCAGAACTGGGGGCGGGGGGTTCGCAACTTATACCGCATGTGGATGTAACCCGGATTTACCCTATACTGTACTATCATATTGAACATTCAAGAGAATTTTGATGTTATAAATGATTTGCTTATAACGATTCGTCTAATGTTTAATGCGGTGCATATAAAAATGGATATGTTAATTTTGAAATTTAAAGTCGCATAACCCACACAAAAGTATGCAAGCGACTTAAAGATAATTGCCGTTGTCGTGCTTAAAAAGACTTCGTGTTTTATAGGAACATATTTGAAGCAGATTTTTTTTAGATTAAATGATTTTATTAGATTAATTTTGATTTTTATTAGGCAGAATTAGATTTTTATTAGGTAGAATTAGATTTTTATTAGGTAGTTAGATTTATATTCGGTTAAATTTCATGTTAAATTGCATTAAATTAGATGTTATATCCGGTTAAATTAGACCTTATATTCGATTAAATTAGACCTTATATTCGATTAAATTAGACCTTATATTCGATTAAATTAGATCTTATATTCTATTAAATTAGATGATATATTAGATTCAATTAGTTCTTATAATAGATTAAACTAGATCTTAAAATAGATTAAATTTTATGTTTTCGTATGGGAGAAAGAGACACCGTCCCCGACCTAGAATTGAAGTAGGACCCCTCCGTTGAGCCCGGAGTGCCTTACCCGCTAGACCAACGAGGACAGGAACAATGCTCCCTTTTTTCGTATATAAGGTTGTAAGCAGGGTTTAAGCTGGCTCAAAACATGCTGTCGCAAAAATGCTAAAATGGGAAAAAAGTTGTAGCAAAATGCTAAAAAATATTAGTTGCTTTCGTTGCTCGAAAAATCGTATCAATAAAATTATTTATATCAACGATGCTTAACAGGTGCTGTTAAGAATTTTGAAGAGGAAACAAAAAGGAACAAGAAAAGATCGCTGAAGTGCAAAACGGATATTCTGGAATCGAGGAATCCTGTTTTCAGAGAATAAACTGTGGTTAAAAATGCCTGTCGCATTTTCGCGATGGGCAATAATTTTTTCTTCGCATTTTCGAGCAACTCGTCGCATTTTGCGAAAAATGCGACTGCAGCTTAAACCCTGGTTGTAAGATATTATTACCCTTCACGTGAATAACAAGAAAAAAAAATAACCACATAAGAAATTAGCCCCGGTGGCGTTATATGAGGATCATTATTTGGCAATTGTGTTATCCCTGAGAAGGGTAATAATATCTTACATGTTATATTAAATTAAGTTAGATTTTATTAGATGTAGATTTTCGTTAGATTTAATTAGATTTTAATTTGATTAAATTAGATGTTACATTAGATAAATTTAGATTTTTTAGTAGATCAAGTAAAATATCTTATAAAATTAGATTTTTATTTGATTAAATTAGATGGCATATGTGGCCATCTCATAAAGAATCTAATAATTTATTGGCTATTGGTGGTAACTGAACGTAATCTATGAACCAATCAAACAAGCGGTTTCGTTATTATTTAGGCCTAATTTTTAGAACGTCAGCACGTGGCGCTAGCGAAGATCATATAGGTGTGCAGTGAGATTTGGCCTAACTTGTAGACAGCTAAACACGTGGCTTAACTCAAATATGCAATTGTATTTATGCTTTCGAATAGTTGCCGTAAATCGTTGGGTGTCCAACTGTAATGGTGAGAGAAGCGTACTGGCGATTGGATTAGTGGAGTCGTGCCGGGTGCGACTTTGTCGGATGCAACCCGTGAAGGTGGTGACCAGCATAGCTGTGACCGTGGCAGCAGTGACCAATGAAGAAAAAAGTATTTGAATCACATGCGTGATTCAAATCGTGACGCATGCGTGATCACATGCGTGCACATTCGTGTGGAGTGCTTATTGGCAGTGACATCACGTAATGCTGTAGTGGGGTGGAACTCTAAGTTAAACGCTCCAATCGGAAAGAAGGGCCAAACGTTTCCTTCATCAAACGTTTCTACTGACTCACGGCGTATTGCATCCCATACAGAATAATTTAATACTACCAGGGACGTTTCTTTTCAAACTGACATTTTACTACCAGAGACGTTTCTTTAAACCTAAGTTCCACTACCAGAGGCGTTTTCCCTAACTCATGTGCTCGATTTATTTTAACCGTTCATTTTTATTATACTCGTAACCGCCGTTTGTAACACGGGTTGTATTACGCGGTGTGTTGCATCAGTTACCGTTCTGACGAAAATAGTCCAGGGCTATTGAAACAGCTGTGAACGATTAAATTTATTATTCAACTGTGTTAATTTGCCTTGTCAATTATTTTAATAGTGTGCAGTGTCGTCGTCAAATTATATCGTTTTCCTTTTGGTTCAAAAACTGAAGGAAACGACGATGTAAGCATCATTTAACCTCAAATCAACAGACTTCGGAGGAGCTGGAACGAAGAGGAGAGAGAGAGGTGTATTGGAAGCTGGATAAGATAACCATGAAGACTCGACGACTTTGACACAGTGGAGATTTGAAAAAAATGTTCAAATGCGCTGAGCTTCGTTAATAAATTAAGAGTGAATAATGGGGAAGCTACATATGACAAAGCGGTAAGCTAATCAATTCCTGAAAATTAGCTGTTAGGTTGAATATAATTTGAAAAGCATTTTGTAAATAAAAAAAAAGTCTGCTTAAAGTCAACCCCTAAACCGTCCCGTGGTAGTAGCTGGAAACTAGGTTTCGTCTTGACGTTAATATGGGGCTCGGTCATGGCTTATTTATTTATATTAATTTTTCTATGTCGAAAAAAAATAGAAGTGAATTGGTCGCATCTGGCAAGCAACCGGATCCGTCATTTAGTGGAGAAGGGAAGAGGTGGAGGAAGTTTGCATAGTGGAGCAGAGAGTTGAGAAGAGTGGCTACCTAAGTCGCCATCGTAATATATTTCAGACAGGACGCAATACCCACCTGTCCAACTACCTGAGGAGGAGGAGGATTGTGCAAGGGTTTCATTGGGAAGGATGGCGTCTGAGACATGGTGGATGAAGGGGGAAGTCACCATTCAGCGGTGGAGTGGTAAGAGATTGTGTTTAAATACAACGACTCTTCCAATCCTGGAGCCCGTTACTTGCAGCCTTCTCCTAAAATAGCCGGTTTAGTCCAGAGAAATATTTCTTGGGTGAGAATATCTGTTCTGATACGTGTGTGTTGGGGGCATTGAACCTAGTAATGGAGATATGAAATTCGACTGTAATTTGTTATTGAACCCCCTTTTTTTAATAAGCGTTGTCTATTCCCCTCTACGCGAGATTTTTTTTATTAAATTGGCCGTTTTGAAAGGTGATCGTGAAATAAGGTTAGTAGGAATGTTAAGTTGTATAATTGCGTCCCTTTCCTCGTCATATAAACTAGTCAAGCGAGATCGTTTCAATGAAATTATGCTGTCACAAATAATGGCCCGGATAGGGGTGAGCGGCATGTGGAATATTTTGATGAAATCCCTTTATTGACGAAAAAAAAAAAAAAAATATATATATATATATTTTTTTTTTAATTACAAAATTATACGAGGGGAGGTCACAGAGCTCCATATATTCATATGCCCCGCATCCGTTCTCCACCAAGAATACTGGCTCTCGGCAGAGTGCTGCTTCGAGGGAGCCGTGCTGGAGGTCACTCCGCAAGACGGTGACACAACGAGTCCCGCCTTGGCGCAATCATTTTGGCTGTGGTGACCGAAGTCCGGATTCTTCGTTAAATTGTAGGTTCAGCTTGACAACCCGTCTGGCCAACGTGGTGAACGTGAGGTCGCTTCCTATATATTTCTTTCACCGTATTACATGTATGTGTGATAACAGAGAGACTCCCATCCTGCAGTATATCGAAAATGGTTGATGATGATATATACAAAATTATATCGCAATGGGGAGTTATAACCCCCTGCGTACGCCCTTCCCCTTCCCCACTAACGATACAATAAAGAATCTACTAATGAAGATACACTGGACACCACAGCAGTCCACCGAACTTTATTTATGACGTTTCTCCCTCCTAAATTTGAGCCTTGTGGCTGTCTCTGATTGTTCGTAGACTTACTCAAAACCACGCGTTTGATCTCCTGTGAAACCACGTACACACGTATTCAGCCAACTACAAGCTTAACCAACATCGCGTGTTTGAGATTTAAACTTAATATATATTTTTTATTTATTACTTCATAATAGTAAATGAGCTTTTTATATTTTTCTCTCAGGGATTTTTTATTCCTTTAGGGAAAATTTAGGAGAATTCCCCCTTTTAGGGATTTTTTCACCTAGATTCGGGAACTTAAACGAACCGTATGTCCCATAGTAACGTTTGCTTGCATTTTATGGCGCATGGGTGGTTGAGAGAAAGAGTCCATGCTGCCCCAGGACTTAGTTTTTTGGGTGATTCGAACCTCTTCCGCCTAGGAGACCAAACTCTAAATAAAATACGTGTCGGTTGGAAAAACGGTAAGCGCTCGTACCAGAGGGGGTCACCCCCGGGTTTTCTCCACAAAAGACAAACCCATAACATCTACGTTAGATTCCATGGTTACGGTCACGGCCTTCGAGTTCACTGAACTGGGTTCGATTCCCACCAGCAAACTTGGTTGTGTGTCTAAATGTATTGTTGTTTGGAGGGCGCAGTAAGTCGCCTGTCCCATGCTAGATGATCCGTCGTACAGTCTTGATTAGGTAAAGATCGTTGGCGTGGATTTATATGGGTCTATGCCCCCCACTGGCGGACGCAGAGGGTTTTGATGGGGGGTTGTAACTCCCTCCATTGCAATGAAATTTTGTATATTTAACATAGAAATATGCGCGTTGTAGCTCTGTAACCCATCATTTTGCCTATAAAGCCCCCTATAAAAGTTCTGGCTACGCCTATGCCCCCAAATAATTTAAAATTGTAATTTTATGTGTATTGTAACATATAAATGTATATAATATGTGCTCTTTTTTGCTCCCCTCCCCTACCTGCGCAAATAATTTTAAAAGCTCTACGTTACTTGTGAAAATATAAAACTAAAAACATAGCAGGTGCAGAACTTAGAGCAGTATGAAAAAAAAATTAGTTGATGGCATTTTATTCACAAATAATAGGAACTAAGCTTTCGGACGCGTCGGCAGCAGTCCACCATAATCTTTTCCATTCGCTATTTGACTAGTGTGTGAGCTTTTGTATGTAAATTTCTTCCCTGGTACTTTGTATCTTATTTCTAATATAATAGGAACAAAGTTAAGGAACTATTATAGTATCAGAACAGCAACAGTCATGCTGCCTCAAACGAGGCGTGAATTATGCACTGAAAAATAAAAAATAATTTGCATTAAGATGCAAGCTAATTTGGCGTAGCGTATGAAGATAAGATTTATGAGTAGAAATCACATCGCTATAACGTTGATTTCTACTCATAAAACTTTTCTAAATTATTCCATTTGAACAGTATTTCCTACCATACAATAGAGCATTATGAAGATAAGATTTATGAGTAGAAATTAACGCTATAACGTTGATTTCTACTCATAAAATTTTGCTAAACAAATTAATTTAAACAGTATTTCCTATCATAAAATAATCACATCTTTGCGGTTGAAGTTAGTATGAAGATATTTTTAGAATTCGAAGAAATATGCACAACGTTTGATATTCATTTAATGATATATAAGTTATGCCCATATCTTTATATAAAAATAATAATAAAATTAATATGACTAAATATTTTCAACATATACCGTATGTATAGTTTTTTTTATATACTTTGTGAAACGTCTTTGCGTACATTTGGGGTATAGACAACTTACTTAAATACTCGTGTAGTGGACGATGTTATTAAAACTTCGTGTACTTAATAATGTATATGAATATAAGTACGAACTAGTCAAGTCAGATATACTCATAAAAAATGAAATTGATTAGGCTAAGAAATAAATTGACATTTCTAGAAATTATTGAAAACATGATACGCCGAGCAACATATTAAAACATTAGGAAATAGACATTTGATTAATCCAATTTTGATTAATGAATAGTTTGAACAATTTAATTAGATTTTTTTTTTTGACGAAAGCTAGTTTGATTTGCTAATGTTACAATCTGAAAAAACTGTTGCTTTTAAAAGTAAACACGTAAATGTAATGAACTCAACTTATCTATTTTGAGGTTAATAAATTTATCAGTTTTTAAATTATATTTACCTTCTTGGAATTTTGCTTTTATTCCATTTCGTTTCCTACCATTTTTTTGAACAAATTTTGGTGGTAAATATTCTTTCAAATAATTTATAATTTTTCTCTGAAATACCACTTGATCTACACTGTTGAGAACATTCGTAGTTTCTTTACGTATGTTCCAGATCTCGATGGCTTTAAAGTGATGTAATATGTATATCTCTTGGTATTTGATATTCTTTGCAATTTGTTTGATGCCCTTTTGAATAAAATGACCGGTTATATCATTCATATTTATTCCAAATATCCTGATGATTCGATTATTCAAATCCTTCGTCATGGTATTGCATCCTTCGGATTTGTTTTTGTTTTTTCCATTCCTAGTAGCTAGGCAAAAAGTATCTATTCAAAGCGTTCCCCATCATGGACATTACTGCTTCAATGAAAACGAAGTCTATCCGGTCTGTGGTTATTGTTTCTCTAGTCAGTACTGTTGAAACATTGCACGGTTCATTACACCATCTTGTCTGCTTTCAGAAGAATGATATTTCGTAGGAGACAGTTGATTTTGCTAGTCAAACACCTATCAGATGTAAAAAAGTTGAAACGCTGCTAGCGATATTTAGGTGGAAGTCAATGGCAGACAAAAGGCCGTGTCCGAACCTCCGGGCCCAAAGGGGGGAAGCGAGTTTCAGAAAGCTCCCGTTTGGTTGAATGTTGCATAGCCGGATGTTATCAGGTCCAACGGGCGGAGTGTTAATATTTTGAGAGCGACGAGCCCCCTTTAAATCCTTACCTGTCAAGACACACAAAAATATCGCCAGGGATCTATTGTATCACGGACAATTCCTCTCTTCGGAATCGAAGGGGAGGAGGAGAAAGCTGGTGCGATGTCATCTGGGGGAAGACCTCTGATAAAGCCATCAATGCTTTGAAAGCAGCTGGTGTCCCATAAGATCAGGTAAGGGGGTCTCTTTTCTTTGATAGACCCAAGGGGGCGATGAAAAGGCCGATTGCAGACGCATTCGACTCTAGTTAACGAGCGCAGGGTCACCCCATTTTCCCTGTAGGTGATAGAACCTAGTATTTCTTGCTATCTTTCTTTCTATTTACCCTCTGTTCAGCAAGCCAAGACCATAAAAGCCGGGAACCTAAAACCCTGAGAGAAAAAAAAATTTCCGAATAGTCCGTAATGTGTGCTATTAATACTCTTCTCCTCTTTGCTTTCCAGACAGTTACACCTGACAGACTGAAGCACATCAACATATTTTCTTCGTATATTAAACTCTCGTTAGCGGTTCTCGTTTAAATTTGTTAATGCTTTTAACTTAGGAAATAATTGCCTTCAAATGATGTGGTTTTTCACATGAGTTGAGGAAAATTTCATTACTACTTCATTAATACTTCCCGTTGAATTCTAATATAATCATGCGAGAGACGTTTTGACTAGAATTCTGCAGAAAACGGAGTCCTTAAATTGCCGTTTCAGGTATAGTTTGTCTAAGAACTTCCTAACACAACGAATTTGCGCGTTTGACACAATATGCTCCACACTTACAGCAATGTTTAATAATATAAAGTACAATTTACATTATACATTCGAGTTTCAAATTTGCATTTGTAAATTGAAGCAATAGTTATAAGTAATTTTTAAATCCTAATACGTATTTTTGCATATTTGTGTATTAAAGTTCGTTTACTTCTATAAATAGCCTATATATTACGGCTACAAAATTTCCAAGTTTAATAATTCCATAAAATTATTTGTAAACAATTTTTTAGTTAAAACGTGAATATAATGATGGAAAATTTTAAAACAAACTTATGTGAATGCACTTTCTGATGAAGTATGAAATAACTAATTTATTTTTTCATTAATATTAAAAATATTTATTCTTATATTATCTTAAACTTTATGATCCTAATAATAAAAATAAATAATCTTAGAAAGAGAAGCGTCCGAAAATACCTAACCTTTATGTAAGTGGTTGCATGTCGTTGATTTTTACGAATAATCAGCAGAGTATATTTGAATTATATTTTATTATACTATTTTATTTCTCTAAAACGATGTATTTGCAATTTTAACAAATTAGGGTGCATTTTCCAAGAAGACAACGGTTAAAGGGCCGTTCAAGTATTACGTAAGCATCTTTGGGGTAAGGGTTTTAAGATTTGCTTATTTTTGCTGACAACGGGGAGGGGGTGGCAGTCTAAACCATGCTTTTATGTAAGACACAGAAAATAATAAAACTGGTACATGGTCACGAAGTGGCAATTGCCCTGCTAGAATTGAAATACCCAGATGTATGACACAGTACATGTAAAAGATATAAAATATAAAATACACGTAATCACAGTTAATTATTTAAACCAGTGTATCTCAATTTCTTTCCCTGGTCGGCCCCTACGGCGCCGTAACGCGCCTCCTATGCCGCTAATCCAACCACTCAGCAGCAAAGAAGCATTCAGACGCACTGCTCACCGTAGTCCGCCTGGTTCCTAGGCCTTAAGAGTGTCGGATTCCTAGGAAAACAGTAGGTTCCGGCGCAGCATGACCAATGTAGTCTTTTGAGCCAAAACCAAAAAGCAAACCAATCTTTTCCCTTGGGGGTCCCCTTCTAGGCTCTCTGTGTCCCACTCTGACATTTTAAAATTATATATAATGAATATATTATTTTTAATAAACATATATATAATGCACTTCATATTTATTATTACACACTATTTCCTTACACCATAAGAAATATTAATAATAAAAATATAACAAAATACTTTATAATACCACCAAAATATCTATTAACAGCTTATTAAAACTTTTTTAAATGCGATATTGTTTGCTGTGATTACTCTCTATTTATGAAAAAGCATTTAATATTATAACAAACTTACAAATAAGTGTTCGGCCCTGCGGTGGCGCAGTGTGGTAACGCGTTCTCCTATTGCGCGGCTAATCCGGGTTCGACTCCCAGCAGTGCAAAAAGAACGCTTACTCAGAGATCTCATAAAGATCGCACTGCTCACTGTAGTCCGGGGTTTGGTTCCCTAGGCCTTAAGAGGTTCGGATTCCTCGGAAAACAGTAGGTCCCGGCGCAGCATGACCACTGTAGTCTTTGAGCCGTAAAACCAAAAAGAAAGCGAAAGCAAATAAGTGTTCAATGTTACAACATAAACGTGAATAACTACTATAATTTACATCACATATTGCATTCTCATTTCAAAAGGTTCTACCAAAAAATTAGAGAACCAAAATCTTACGTAAGCATGAGGGGCAGTACTAGCTTTATTTTTCTTACAAGCGAGGAGGGAGTACAGAAATGTGCTTCACGCAATACTAAACATTTCTAATGGTAATTAGGATTTAATTTTTAATCGCACTCCTCAACAAAAAATCAAAATAATCTTGGAACAATTGTCCGATAATACTTATGTATATTTTTTCAAAGTATCCGCCATCAGGGCAGTAGTGGATTTTGGAAACTGTCACCTTTAGGTACTACTTTGATACATACAGGCTGCATTACCGCCCTCTTCTATCCTATTCCTACAACGAATGGAACACTTTTAAACAAAATCACACTTATCGCACTGTCAATTTCTTTTATGTGAAGGTGCTTCAATTCAATTTATTCGGCAAAATTACGAAACACCACATACATTGTATATAGCTGGTATATAGCATTATAGTAATATGTCTGGATGACACGGGGAAAAACCAGAGGTTTGACAAAGCCCATGTCATCCAAGCATACATTAAAATTAAATCCAAGGAAAAATGAGAAAGAAAGAAAATAAATTAATACATCACAAAACACCCAGTTAAGGGACTAACAAAAAATTTCGTAACTCCTTCTTAAACGTCGAAAAATAGAATTAAAATTTCTAATGTTATCAGGAAACGAGTTCTACAATTTTGGACCAGCATAATCTATGTGCCTTCGACGAAGCTCAATGTGAGATGTTAAAGGAAGAATTCCTCACATCCTTATCCAAATTCATACTTTAACTGATAACTTTATATAATAACTAATTTGTTATTAATGGGGACTACTGTCAGCTGGCGTACCCATAGTTTTGCAAACAGAATTATTATAGAGAGAGAGAGAGGGATTCACCTCCCGTAAAAAAGCTTTTAAAGCCATTTACTGTGCAAGAGTTAACGTTACCCTATTCACAAACAAGTTATGTCAACATAGACATTAAACTCACGTTTATTCTATATTTGTGCAACAGAATATATTTTTCAGCGTTGTTCAGTTTGGGTAATTGTATTTTCGAACTCTCTGCTGCCTCCCACCCCAACTTTCAGATACCTCTCCCTAGGTACGTGCTTTATGTGTACTTATTCGGAAATCGGGTACTAACACAGGGTACATTATTTCTATTAGTATTAATGAATTAATATCAAGTTTAAATTAATGTTTACTAATATAATTTTTGATTAAGATCGTTCAAATGCGAGGGCTCCGTTCAGACACGTATTTCATGGAATTGGTTAGTAAATTATCTTGTGGTCAGGAGCGTCGCTTATTTTTCTGAGCCTTTAAGCAAGAAATTAATTTAGGCGCCTCTTTTTTTTTTATAAAATAAAGCTCCCATAATGAATCAGTGCCTCAAGATTTGGGCTAATTTTGTTATAGGGCATCTTCGACTGTGATGCATATCGCCTTATTACCCACTACGAAATGTGAAAAGCTGACAATGTATCTGTTTTTGTTGCAATACCTTATTTCTTCCAATTACCAGATCGAAATTACCATAAAGGAATTGGTGATATTTACGGTTTGAGTAAAATAACTTACCCAATTGATTCGCCAATATTTCGGAGCAAGGAAACTCACTTATATAAATACAAAAATATCCATTGCAAATTCATGAAATATGGAAGTTCAAAAATTTCATCCAGAATTTCATGTTGGAATTTCAGAAATCATTTCTTCCGGAATAACTGCTCATCCGTATCAAATAGCCCTGTTGAAAATTATCAATCCAAACAGAAATCTTTAAGAAGAAATAAATTTATTCAACCTGTATATAGTTATTGTTGATACATCTGTTTCAATCTTTCATCTGTTTCTTTCTTCATGTGTTGCAAAATATGCATTCCTGTATAAATGGACATTAACTGAGAACTCGGCATACCGTTCAGCTACCTATTACTTATTTAAGACAAATTCTCATAATGAAAAAAAAAATATTTTTGACTAGTTATAACTGGAAAAGGATGACTGGATTGAAATTACCGTAGAGACGAAAAAACAATGGTATATCGTTTATTTAAAAACAAATTACACACAAACGCAGTTTAATTTGAGCAGGAGAGACATTTTACAATTGTTTCGGTGGAAAATCAAGCGTCCACCATCGTCAGAAAATTCGTCCAAACTGATTTGTTGCCACTAAATCAAAAACGAAAAAGTGAAAAAGGCGAAACAGATAACATAACAAAAAGCCTGATTTGTGTCGCCATCTATTGTGCAGAATGCTAAGTAAAAGGAAAAGGAACAATTATTGTTGGAAGAAGAAATTATGTTGATTGAAAGAGAGGTTTGTAACAAGAGGGGGGAAAAATTGTTCTCGGATGGATTCGTTGACTATTGTACAGGAATTACTGAAGATATGAAAGGCCTCGAAAAAATTGAGATCTGAGGGTGAACGGACTTTTTCAATTATTTTTGCATCAACAAAACAGAAACGATGGCCATGTTTCCATGAGTGTTTTGCAATGGCCGATTTTTCAAAATCTTGTTTGTGAACGTACGATTGGTGCTCTTTGAGTCTGAAACGCAGGGCTCTACGTGTTTGGCCAACGTAGGACAATCCGCATTCACAATCTATTTTATAAATGCCAAAATTATTGTGGTCAGGAATCTGGTCTTTTAGTTGGGTAACACCAAGTTTATTTTCCGTATTACTTTTACCCCGTGTTATTTTCAACCCAGGAAGCGGAATTAGAAATTCTGGATCATAGGCGTACGCAGAAAGTTCGTAAGGGGGTTATAGACTCAATGGGGGGTTACAGAGATACAACTCACATATTCCTATGTTAAATATACAAAATTTCACCGCAATGGGGGGGTCACAACTCCCATCAACACCCCCTGCGTACGCCAATGCTCTTAGTTTCTTTACTACAAAGGCAATCACCGACGGATGATATCCCCGGTTTGATGCGATGTTTTGTAAATGTGTAAGCTCTTTGGAGAGCGCTTGTTCAGAAGAAAACAATTTCAGAGCACGGGAG
>QLNU02015360.1:194262569-194279496 GCA_006491805.2 Dysdera silvatica | reverse complement strand
AACCAACCATTATATATTCAGTTTATATGACATTCATAAAAATTTTGAAAATTCCAAATGATAAATTTAGAATATATCCTATCTTATATATTAAGCTAGGAAATGAATGAAAAGAAAAAAATATTTATTTTCATAGGTGCTCTGGAAAAATTAGCAGCACAGGCGAACAATGATGATAAATTACTGTTAAGACAATTGGCTGATCAACCAACATTAACATACATTCCTTTCTGACCTCATAGAAATTCATACAAGTGTATGGCAGTGTTGAAATAAAAGAAATGGTAAGTTGTACATTTATTCTGTAACTTTTACATGTACATAACATTAATTTTTAGTAACTAAATAATTCTATGGGAAAAGTATTGTCATAGCATTTTGTCACCAACAACTGTCAAGTGAGCAAACGACAACTGCCAGATTGCTTTCATCACAGAATCTAACAGGTCTCAATGAAGACTAGTGAGGCTCTGGCTTATACTTTTAACCTATTAAGTGTTGTGGTCATTAGAAGAAATACAATATTTATACTAATCAGTGCTGTGCAATATTTGATACAGCTTTATAGCAATAAAATCGTTAGCAATTTCTTGCTTTATTACTTATTTTATTATTTATTACAAAATTGATTTATTTGGAATTGAAGAAAAAAATAGTTCATATTTCGATAGCTAGGGGAGAAAATGGATCTCCTTCATAGCAGAGGCATAGCCAGGATTTTTTACTGGAGGGGCTTGTTGGCTGTCAGAAGGATGCATTATACTTTTCCAGAGTTCAGTTATCACGAAAAAAAACAAAAACAGAAAAAAACCCTAATGTATATATCCTGGAACAAGCAAGAAAACAAAAGCGAAAACTCAACACCGCATACATAGACTACAAGAAGGCTTTCGACTCTGTTCCACACTCGTGGCTCCTTGAAATACTCAGCATATACAAAGTGCACCCCTCCATCATCCGATTCCTACGAAGCAGCATGAAACAATGGAGAATCCAGGTACAACTAAACAGGCAAGACAGTAAAATAGAATCGGCCGAGATCCCCATCCGGCGAGGAATCTTCCAAGGAGACGCAGTAAACCCCCTATCGTTCTGCTTGGCGCTAAACCCTTTGTCAAGGATGCTGAACACAAGTAAATATGGATATGTGCTGAATAAAGACAAAAGAAACCTACATAAGGTGTCCCACCTCATGTATATAGATGACATCAAACTATACGCGCCAACAATCACTCAACTCCGTCAACTCATCTGTATAACAGAGACATTCTCCAAGGATCTAGGAATGGAATTCGGCCTCGATAAGTGCAAAATACAGAAGAATAGCAAGGAAGATTTACCCCGATCGAACTTATCGAACCCGAAGACGGGAGATTACTGAAGACCTTGGACGAGGGCAAAACTTACAAATACCTAAGGGTAATGCAAACACGGCAGCAGGAGCACAAGAAAGTCAAGGCCCAGCTCATGCATTGTGAAGACGAAACTGGGCAGGAAGAACATCATGCAAACGATTAACGCATATGCAGTACCAGTGCTCACCTACTCCTTCGGGATTATCAAATGGACTAACACTGAATTGGAACAGCTCCAGCGGAAAATGAGAACCATCTAAAGAAGAGCCAGGCAACTACACCCTGTAACGGCAATTGAGCGGCAAACACTACCCCGGGAAGGAGGACGTGGACAAGCGGACCTTAAGGACCTACATGACAAACAGATACAGCGCATGAGGCAATACTTCCAATTCAAAAGTCCGCGGTCACCATTCATCCAAGCCACAGTACTAGCAGATGCAAATTACACGCCACTAAACCTGTGTAATACCGAAGAGCGTGTCCTGGAGGCAGCCAATGAGCAGAAACTAAGATCTTGGGCCAAAAAAACATTATATGGCACGTACTACAATGACCTAAAATAATCACACGTTGACAAAAAGGCATCAAATTCTTGGCTGGCCAAAGGCACTCTCCAGCCAGAGACAGAAGGATTCATGCTAGCCATCCAAGACCAAGTGATCGCAACAAGGAACAATCAGAAATTCATCCAGAGAAAAGATATAGAAAGCGACAAATGTAGGCACTGTCATGCAGCATCAGAGACAATCCAACACGTGACGGCAGGATGCAAGATCCTCGCTCAGTCAGACTACAAACATAGACACGACCAAGTGGCAAAAATAGTCCACCAGAAATTGGCAGCGAATGCTGGCTTTCTGACAGAGAAATGCCCATACTACAAATATGAGCCAGAGACCGTGCTTGAGAACGAAACACACAAGCTTTACTGGGATAGAGCAATCATAACAGACAAGACAGTCCCACATAACCGTCCTGACATAACCCTCGTCGATAAATCGAATAAGACCACGTACTTAATCGACATAGCAGTACCCAACACCAATAACATACAGACAACCTACACAACGAAAATCACCAAGTACCAAGATCTCAGACATGAAGTACGAGATATATGGGGTATGGAAAAGATCCTCATCATCCCGTTAGTCATCTCAGCAACAGGGATAGTACCAAAAACGCTTGCGACGAATTTGGAGATACTCAACATTGACCCAAACACCTACATTGAAATACAAAAAGCCACAATCCTAAACACGTGTCACATTGTCAGGAAGTTTCTAGACATGGCACATTAAGAAGTGATGTAAAAAGAGGCTTGGGAACATGGCGCTCTGCCCGTCCCAAAGCCTGTTTCCGCCAAGAATGGGCGAGGAAAACTTTTATATATATATGTATGTACATAAAGAGCATGAAATATTTTTCCCTTAAAATTTTATGAGAAATCCCTATGTTATTGGGATCTGCGGAAATATTTTGTTTAGTTGTGAGGGGAAAATCTAAAAATTTGAGGTCTGAAAGGGCACTACAACAGAGCCTCCTCAGCACCCCACTGTGGCTGACTGCTGCTCTGTAGGTAATTTGTACATTGCCGAACGTACCTAATGACTATCATCTAAGTAAGAGTTAATGTGCAATAATATGTGGAAATGAAATTAATTACAGTAATACCCCGAAGTTACGCGATAGGTGGTTCTGACGAAAATCATATACGTCGAATTCGTGGGGTACAACTTTGCATATAAAACATATAAATTTTGTTCAATTGGGACCAAGGACTAACGAAAACACTAGTTTAGGAGAAAAATACGTACAGTATTTCAGAAATTACAGTTCTTTATAGTACTGGTGCATATTAATACAAAATATATGCATGTTAAAAAAATTATTGGATGAGTTACATAAAAAAGTTACTTTTATGTCGATGGTTTCATAATAATATAACACATTTGTCTGACGACAAAAAGCCGCCTTTTTTTTCATGTAGAATTTCCTCGTAGCAAGCTAATAATTTTTTTATTCCTTGCTGTGTCGCTATAATGCATTCTTCATTAGAGTTTATGTTTTCTAAAATTCTTAAGCTCTTTTCAATTGAGCTGAGACCTTCTGTCAAGCTTGCAGTTGTCATGTGCTTTTCGAGTGGAACTGGGTGTGAAGTGTCAGAATCCTCACTCATCTGCATGAGCTCATTGATTGACAGTTCCTGACTATGTGACTCCAACAGCTCATTGACATCATCACTATTGACTTTCAAATCTAATTGTTTGGCAGGATTGACAACTTCTGTCACATGAGTTACAGGATCAGTTTCTGGCATTGTTTTCGTTTGGTTTTTGAAAAAAAATGGACAAAGTTTCTTCCAGACACCATTCAATGTTTTTTTGGAAATTTCATCCCAAGATTTTCCAGTGATTCTTATGGCATCTAAAACATTGAATTGTTTCCACGTAACTCCGAGTTCGCGTAAGTAGGGGTAACGTAAGTCGGGGTATTACTACTGTACACATATCGATAACGAACAAGACTTAACACGCAAGAGATTTATTGCAGTAACATGAAATTAATAAGAAATATTGTTACAAAACACGTGTGTAATAACTTTATTGTACTCACACGTGGAATCACACCATCTGCACTTATAAGGCTCGACATGTCCTATATCGCCTTACTCTAGAAATTGCACTCGATGCACAACACACTGGACAGCAGAGTGCAATCCATTGGCATGGAGATGTGTCACATGCTGCAAAATCCTGTCTTTTAAGACTGCTAAGTTCAAAACATTGCCTACACAAATGTGGCTTTTTAAATAGCCCCACAGCCAAAAGTTACAGGAAGTTAGATCAGGTGAATGAGCCGGCCAAGGCTTTGGATATAGTCTCTTGATTATTTGGTTGTCTGAAAAGTGTTGCCATTGTAAGGCTTGCACAGGTAAAGGGATGTGAGGGGGTACACTATCTTGCAAAATGTTTGTGGTGTCAAGACAATTTTGCTGTTGCAATGATAGTGTGACGGTTATGCACCATCTTAGATTTAAACTAAAGTCCCTTCTAGTGTAACCCCTAAGGTCATGTGAACATTCCAAGTAAGGCATATTGGTTTTCTCTTAACGTAAAAGCTCAAAGCAAAAGACAGTTTTAGTATATGAATATATGTTCTGTTACATTATAACTCCTTCTTACAACAGTTCACACACATTACTCAAGTATTAGATGTAAAATTTTAGCCAATCCTGGCCCAATATGCAATCACATGACATTTGTACACCAATAGCAAATGGAGGGATGAACCCCAAAATCCATTCCAAAATTGTCTTCAACCAGAGAACATCCCCTTAGCTCTGCATCCTTAGAAGAAGTAACACATACTTCCTTTTCGCTTAACGTTACATCTGTACATCTATGCATCCAATAATGTGTGCCTCATCGCCTTGCAACTAGCCAATGCTATCTCCTGTAATGTGTTTCTTCATGCATCTTAATGTCTTCTTCATTGTATGTACATACTACTGTTCATCACTGGCAACCTTCTTATGGAATCATCCGCATTCAGCTTTATCTCCCTCACCTGCAACAAAAAACCATAGACTGCCTGATTGCGGTATAGTCTACAACCCAATAAGCCTCAATAGAATTAAAAGATCTAGAGCATATCAGCATACCTTAAGACAGTAACAGAACATGTCACAGACCCTATTTTCTTCAAAAAAGAGTCATTTCTTGGTGGACAATGCTTATTGACTCCTTATACAGGTAGAGAATATTGGGTATGTTTGATTATATGTAAATTACTTGCATCCTGGTGCCATTTTCTTCCCTCGCAGTAGAAATAGGAACTATTTGTTGTTCTTCAGCAATCAAAACTGCATGCCTAGGAAAGTATGTATGTTTACGAAATTCGGTTGCAATTCCCCCAGTAGCTTTCCCTACAGACAGATTTAAACACCTCTTTAATTTAATCAGCCTGTATCTACCGGGTGGTCAAAAATTATTTTTATTGAAGAGGTGGTGTTTATGGCTCAATTGTAAAGGAACTATTGAGCCAAACACAGCCAAATTTGGTATACATACTGTACACACTATGGGATTTTGATATTGATAAAGAAAATAAATAGTTCCGAAAGTCACCACAAAGAGAATAGTATTTTATGTTAAGTGAATAAGGCACAGAAAAGAAATGTTACAACATGACAACCACCTTGTTTAGTGCAGAATGACCCTAGCTGTCCTTGACCCATAAAACTACTACCAACCAACCGTATAACATGACAATAGTTTTATTCCGACTCATTTATAAATATCGTTAATTATGTTGCCCTTGCACATTCCCAAAAACTGGATTCTATGAACAACATTTTTCATTGCAGAATGAAGCAAATTACCACATATTTTTTTCACATGAAGCATGATTCGGTCCTTCAGTGTTACTAAACTATCAGTATACTCATGTAAACTAAGCTTTTCAAGTACTCCACCACAACCAAAAGACACATGGTGTGAGATCAGATGAATGGGCTGGCTAATTCATAGAGAATGCTTGACTAATTATTTTATCCTTGAGGAAATACTATCGTAAGACTTGCTTCATTATCTATCTCATGTGAGGGGTGCCCTATCATGCATAAACACCATGTCCAGACATCCATGCTGTTTCAGTTGAGGAATAACAAAATACAGAAGCATTTGTCGATATCTCATTGCATTGACAGAGCAGGTCGCTGGTCTTGTTGGCTCTTTGAAAAAATAGGAACATAATAACTGAGGTGGTAAGGCCACACAATACTGTGATTGCAAGGGAATCTGATCACAGGTATTAAGGTGATCCCAAATCTGACAATTATGTGTATTGAAAGTTTCATTCAGATGAAAATGTGCTTAATTGTTTCATAGAACGTATGTAAAATATTTAAAAATAATTAAATAATAAAATATTTAAAAAAACAAAACTAAATGAATGAAACACTTTAGTTTAAGACTATGACAACCAATTCTTTTGAAAGATAGTTTTCTTGTTTGAAAAGCATAAAAATTATTTGAGAGCTGTATGTTGGAAAACAGAATGAATAACGTAGCAGTTTTATCAATTGCATTGGATATTAAATTAAATTAAACAACAATATTAATCAACGTTTATTGGCGTAGTGATACCAGCACTGATGTTATGGCATGATTAGATGATGAAACGTTCAAAAGAAAAGAAATATTTTTTCGTTCGCTGGGACCTAAACCCACAACCTTTCACTTCCTCGTTATTTCAAATAAACGTTGATTAATATTGTTGTTTAATTTAATCTGCGTAGTGTTCGATTTATATAAATAAAGAATTTGATATATTAAAATCACTGGTGTATTCAGTGGGATGGGGAAAGCATTGATAGTGGTTATAACCCCTCATTGTGATGCAATTTTGTATTTATACATATGAATATATGGATTTGTAGCTCTGTAACCTAACCCCCTTATGAACTTTCTGCATATGCCTATGGTTGACACCAATTTCATTTGATGCTGCTGCTGTTAAAAATACTTTTTGCAGAAGATAACATTTTTAACAACACGGCAATATTTCTAAGTATGAAGTGGAATTTCTAAATGGAAGGTCGTGGGTTCAGGTCCCACCGAACGCAGAAATATTTATTTTCTTTCGAACGTTTCACCATCTAATCACGCCATACCATCGGCGCTGGTATCACTACGCCAATAAACGTTGATTGATATTGTTTGATTTAATCTGCGTAGTGTTCGATTTATATAAATACCTATTATTTACCTAAGAATGCACCTAATTATGACACTTTATTTAAAGTTTTAAGAGATGTTCTAATGCTTTTGTAATAAAAAATCATACTTTTTATTGATTGGAGTTAGTAGTTTTGTTCTAAGTGATGTTTAGATTATACTGTCAAAATGTATTAAGTGATATTTTGTTAGAAATGTTGATTTATTGTTAAGGATTATTATGCCCCTTTTACAGTTTTTATAAAGATCTAGTGAATTTCTATTTATGTTTTGTATCTAGTGTTAGATGTTATGTTGAGAGTCATAACTAGGCATTGGCAAAGCGAGAGCTGCTGAGGGCGCCATGTCTATAGGGGTTCAAAATCTGCCAAATTGGCAAATACTAGTGAAAAGACAAATTTGAAATAAATGCCAGGGGCACCAAAACTTTAGTTACTTCTTTGGTTATGTTTAGTAAGCAAGGGTGCTGTTAATGTGCTATAGCACGTAATATACACGGAACAGAAAGAAATGACTTAATATTAGAAAAATAGTGCATCCCAGGAACCCTTTATTTAGTAAACGTTAAAGATGGTGTAGTTACTTCACCTTTGATCGATCGGGAAGTCCTACAGAAGGATTTCAGATATTTTAAGTAAATTATTTTTAATTTTTGATATGATATGAAAGGATATTTAAAAAAATTGGTTATTGATTATAGTGCTGATTCCACGGAATTTGTAAAATCAGCAAAATTAGTTTGTTTTATTCATCAGTTCTGATTCTGAATGGGCTTTCTTGCATAAAACGCATTAAGACAAGACATCGAAGTGTAATAAAAGAAGAAAACTTAAATATTTGATGATGTTATCATTGGAAGGGCCACCACTGTCTGAGTCAAAAAGTATAATTGATACAGCAAGTGACATTTTCTTACAGAAGAGTTATTCTGTTGGTTCGAAGTCACAACATGTTCCTATTTAAAAGTGAATATTTTAATTTTCCTTTTACTTATTTGCAAACATAATGTGAAATAGTTTTATGGTGTTATGTTAGAAAACTTACTAAATTGATGTTTTTTTAAAAAAGTGTGTTTTGGTTTTGTGATCCACATTTTAAACATAGTGGGTCCTAAGGATCCAGTTTTAAGAGCTTCCCAGGGTCACCCCTGAGTAAGACACGGCGGGAAAATATATCAGCCTATAGGTGGTAAAATCGTAAATCCGACCCTATGTAGAGCTTCATCTTACAAGGGAAGGGCCCGAGCTGGACGACGCCAATTTTAATGGGAGTGGTCTCATTTGAAAGCTCTCAAAAAATTGTTAGGCATATATTGGAGCGTTTTTCAGCATACGCCTTAATATAGATGTCAGGTGCCAAAGAAGGGCAAAATTTGGGGCATTTTTGAAGATTTCAAACGGCTGTATCTCGGTTAAAATTTAGAGCTAAAAATTAAGTTTTGATGCATTGTATGCATCTTTCAAATATATCGAATACATGTTTCAGGATTTTTTGGATAAAACATTATTGAATCTAATTTTTCAATTCTGAACATCGCCTCTATTATTGATATCCATTAAAAGACTTATTAGCAATTCGGCGAAATCATTGGCGATATTTCCAGAAAGATGTTGAAAACCGACTTGCTCTTACCATTATCTCATCTGAACCTGTAAGAGTAGAGTTACATTTTACGGAAAACTCAGTGACTAACATTTGCATTTTTTCTGCATATTCTTGCAGTAAAATTTAACATGTATTACTTGATCAGAATAAAAAATTATCCGATTTTTTTTTATATTTTTGAGAAATCTGTTTTTGTTTTTGTAAGTAACAAATATTCACTTTCGCTAACGTTCTTTGCAACTAAAGTCATAATAATTGTCAAGACGTTAAAATTTCCTACACAAGTTTTCTGTAACTTAATATCAATCTGAATAAAACGTATAAACGTAGTTCATATCGTTCAAACACACATATACATTACTCATACACAACATGCTCATCCTATAATATAACACGAAAAGAAAATGAAAATTATTTCTGTAGAATAATGCAACCCATCTTTTACTATTCCAAAAAAACCCCGAGCGATACATGATGAAGAAAGTAGTACACTCTAACGCAGTGACGCACCCACGGGGGGGGGAGGAGCGATGGTGCCCAGAATCTAAGGGCCAGGGCTTGGGTTGACCAAACAGAAAAATTATTTTGATATTGCTCTTGAAAAAAAAATGCACAGAATACAACCACCTTGCAATTTAATATGACAGTTGAAAATTTTTGTTGGTGTCAACCCCTCTCCCACATACATTCATACACCTTTGAAAAAATTCTGTGTGCCACTGCCCTCCTCCCTCCCTCCCTCTTCGGAGAATTCTGAGTGGTCCGCTGTTCTGATGCAAGGTAGTTTTTGGGGTATTACGAATGCAAGTTATTGAACGAAGATTTTACTCTTCGTATGAAAAGACATTAAATGATTATAAACAATACATGCATGATATGTCCCGCGAAGAATAAGATCTTCGATCATTAATTTGTATCCTTAATGTGTGTATATTTCATGCATATTCAATAATACAAACGCAAACAGCCAGCTTTCTAGAAAGATCGCCATTGATTTCACCAAACTGCCAAGAAGTCTTTCGATAAATAGCAGTAATAGAGGCGATATCCAAAATTACAAAATAACATTTAATGTTTTATCCAAAAAAAAATCCTGAAACAAGTATTCGATATTTTTAAAAGATGCATCAAAACTTAATTTTTAGCTCTAAATTTTAACCGAGATACAGCCGTTTGAAATCTTCGAAAATGCCCCTAATTTTGCCCTCTTTTGGCTCCTGGCATCTATAGTAAGGCCCATGCTGAAAAACGTTCAAATATGTGTCTAACAATTTTTTTGAGAGCAGTCAAATGAGACCACTCTTATTAAAATTGGTGGCGTCTAGCTCGGGCCCTTCCCTTGTTAGATGAAAATTGACTTATTCAAGAATCCTCTTCCCTGCAATTTTGGAACTAAGAAAGTAGATAGCATGTAAAAGTAACTTCGTGCTGTAACAGAACAGATTACTGTTCCTTCTGGTTATAATTCCTCAAAAAAAAAGAAGGGCCTAAGAATAAAATTTAATGTGAAATCACTCTATACATTTATTTTTGGTAAATGCAGTGGAATTTGCTGAATAAATTTTGGGGCTTTTGAAGCCTACAGTTGGCAATTTTAGGTATTGACTGTCCCATCATGATAAAAATGGTCTTCATCTCCTTAAAGAATGTTCCATAGAGAGGCACTGTCTCTTCTTTTATTTTAAAGAAAATTAGAGCAATTCATTTAAATTTCTTTCAATTTTTGCAATGAGTAAAAAAATGGAAACATGACTTTAGACTTACCTTAGTTATTAATTTTTCATGTTTTTCCTATTTTGGGGCACCATGTTTTCCCCCCATCGGCAAATTTTAGAATTAATTTTTTTTTTCACTGAATCCTCCCCATTAAATGAATAATAGTATGTGTACAAAGTTTGGTATCATTCTGCTTATTAGTTCTAGCTGCAGAGAGCCCTAAACAGGGACACTTTAATTATAACCATCCTGTATATGCCAGTGGAGCTTGTATATATGTATTTTTTTTTTCAAAGTACAAAGTATATACTCAGTCTTTCCTTACCAAGACATCCACAAAGGAAAGGAAATTATTTTCAATTTTGGGAGAAAATTCAGTTTGTGGGTCCATCGAGTTAAGAGAGAGACGGTAAGAAAGGTCAAGTGAATGTTTTCGGATAATCCGTCTCAAAGGATGAAAACATGAAAGTACCGGTTCCAAGGTTTGAAAGTGATTTTTTTGAGACAGACTTTTGAAAGTAGTGTGTATACTAATTACATAAAATGAGAGATAACAGGTTCTCCATAATCACATCCCTTCAGTCTGTTGATAACCTTTTCTACCAAAGGTGGAATACATCATTGTATTGTTTGCAATTACTTTATGCCAATCAATGCATATGCATGATTGATCTAAAATACATTTTCTAATGAAGGTTCTGAGTATCTGCTGTAAAAAGTTCCCATGGAAAGCATGCAGAGTTTGTAAAATGCATGGGAAACTTAAGAATATGAAACACCTATGTAAATTTTGTAGCGTTCTACTTTGTGTGGTTACACAAGAAACAGAACTTCATATAATGAAAAATTACCATATTTGTGACCTGCTTCCAACTTAGGCTTTGTGTTTATTTTTGCTTACAAATATAAAGGATTGTTCTTTTTGTTTACTATAGAATTTTCTGTTTTCTTTTTAAAAAATATGCTATGAATTTTGAATTTTGGAAAAAAGTTTGTTTTTCTTATCTACTTGTTTTGTTTGTTCTTGATCATAAACTCAGAATTTAGCCTGGTCAATACAACGTATATTAAATGTAATGGTCCCCATCCAAATAGTTGTATATCATATAGTGCAATGGTCGTCAGCTTATGGCACACATGCCAATTTTTAATGGCAAACAGAGTGACTTGGGAACAAAAATAAAATTCTGAATATAATTGTTAAAATTAAATACTCTACTTTATATTACTACTAGGATGGCAAAATAAATATAACTTGTGGGTGTAAGCTGGCATCATGAATGATACTGTAGTATTATTTTGATACAACTCCCATAGAAGGTTGCCCACCCCTGATACAGCGGCTTCGAGTGTTGAGTGGTCACAAATATTATCATTTGAAGTGTACCTACACCAAACTAAAAACGTAAATATTAGTGAATTGTTCCTAGCTTACAAACTCACACATAAAAATGTTAATAGCTTGGAAAGTATTTATATAAATCAAACACTAATCAGATTAAATCTCACAACAGTATTAATCGACGTTTATTGGCCAGTAAACGTTGATTAATACTGTTGTTTGATTTGAGCTTGGAAGGTGTTAATTATTAAAAACCAACATATTTCAGTCACATGTGGGCTAACCTGCTTTCAGAAATTACCCCCCTGATACCTGTACTCAAGTTTCAAGTTTTGTCACTGATAACAGGCACTTTTCTGTTGTGGACATTGCGTTCTAGAAATGGCAACACACCATTTTGTTTACAATGTTTTCTTAATAAAGACTAGCACATGCCTGCTTTGAAATGTCATCAGTTTTTCATTATTAGAAAAACAATTGTATGTATACACAGTGTTATCATTTTGCTTAAATTATTTAATGTATTCTAGGTGTTGTATCATTAAAAGCGACATGTAAGTGAAAAGTGTTTAAGAAAAATGAGCTAGAAATAGTAAAACTCGATGTAGGTCTATTGTGTAGGGATAAACAGCATATAATATTAGCTAAAATTTACAAGCACAGGAATGGAAAGTATGTATGCACCACAAGTTAAGTAACTTTAATGCCCACGGAATGGTTCGGAAGAAGCATATTTCATATTTACAGTTTTTCTGGATTTTAGAATACATAGTATGGTAGATTTGAGTGGACGGTTGTTTACTTATTCTGCGGAAATTAAATTCAGGAACGAGAGTGGGGATGACCACAGAGGGAGGGAGATGAGCCCAAAAGCTCAAACAGGGAGGTATGGTCCTATCTCTATTCAAAAATGTTGCCTGCTGTAAGAGCAAAGTTGTAGATTTCGGATTAGGGATATGTAACTTGTACTAGTATCTCAGTATTTTGTTTTAATGAATGTTTTTTTTTTTTTTTTTGTAGGATGAAAGCCTGCAGGAATGTTACAGGACATGAAAGTTCTTTAGCGAGGAGAGTAAAAAAGACACTTTTTGCCAAGAACTAGTAATTCACGTAAAATACTTGAAATTGACTTAAGAAGTTGCTTTATAATTTTAAATTGTATAAAAGCCATATAATTATAGTGAAAGCCCTACGGTGGCTCAGAGGTAATACTTCCGTCTATTGTGCTGCTGGCCCTATCATAGTTTATCAGTAACATGTTTGCCTAGTGTGTGATTATCCCGGGTTCAACTCCCAACTGTGCCAAACCTCCCTCCCCAACGCTCAACGACTAACTAAACTACTTACTGTAGTCCGAGGGTTTGGTTCCCTAGGCCTTAAGAGGTTTGGATTCCTCGGAAAACTGTATGTCCTTGTGCAGCATGACCTCTGCTGTCCTTGAACTGTAAAACTAAGACATTAATCATTGGAAAATTGTAGGTCCTAGTGCAACATCGTCTTCGCTCTCCTTGCACCGTAAAGCTCACATAAACAAATATGCTGCTATTCTAAGTTCTGTTCTGATGGTATCATAAAAAAGCCTGCTGATTTTTCTGCCTACCATAATCCAAAGTTCGGTTTCTTAGGCAAAAAGTTTTTGATTCCTCAGAAAACTATATTTTCTGTTGCAACATGACCTTAATTGTCTTTTGCAATGTAAAGCACAAACAAACTTAAACTTAATTACAGTAAAGACATAATACGGAACAATGAAAACAATGAAGTACAGCTTTGTACAAGCACTACAACATACAGCTCTTGTGAAGATAGCTAGTACGTTGTGGAATCAAGATGATATTAGATCTTTAGTTGAAAAATTTGTTTATCAGTCACCAAATGTTTGGAACACAGAAGACAAAGAAATAGAAAACAGGATGATAGAAAAAATTTCACGGCTTCCATTACCCAAATCACTAGAGAAGAAACTAATAGACTTGGTTAAACCAATAGGCTTGGAGATATTAAAATGGAGGCAGTACCATGTAGATTTCTTACCTCAGAATTTTGTTGAACTGAGCTTAGACAAGCTTTGTTGGACACAACGAGGAACAGTAGACAAAAAGAAAACAGCAGAAGTATTAGTGCAAAATGAAAATACAGATATTATTATACGCTATACATTAGCATGCATTTACTGCTTAGAGCAAGATATTCCTATACTATGGGGTAAAATACCCCAAAATTGTAGAAAATATTTCTATAGTGAAAAAAATCTCACAGAAGTTAAACAACTAAACTTAAAGGTAATCTTGACTTATGATATAAAGGGAGAAATGAATATACTGAGTCAATGGATGGGAGAAAGATCAGGTGCGCTCGTTGCACCTTATCGATATGCATTTGGGCATGCAGTACATGTTGGTAATAAAGCGGCAGCTGAATATTTTTTGCAAAAACTAACTCCTGAAGAAAGAAAAGAATCTCTGAAAGAATTCGCAAGAGATGCAGTGTATAGGCGTTGGAGTGTAGTCCATAATTATATTCCCAAAGACTACTATTCTGATGTTTTGTGTTTTTTACTCTCACAAATGACTGAAGAGCAACAAACAGATATGTTTAGAACACATTCTTGTGAGGTACTGAAATGTTTTTTGGATTGGCCTTTGCAAAGTTTGTTTATGAGAATGACAGAATTTATGTGGACTTTTCTGTCTAAAATGCATTATTATCACTTATTATGTACAGTTGTTGAAGTGATACATAGCTGTAAGTATTTTAATTATCGAGAATTTTTTGGAGAATTATGGCAACAAAGCCCAAATGCTTACAAAAAATATGTTATAAATAGGTCCACATCAACTTCTGAATTGTTGTCACACTTATTTCGTCTTGAAGACAAAAATAATATTTGGTTAATCTTGAAAGATGCTAATGTTCGAGAGAGAGAAGAAATGATCTTCTGCTATCACGGGAAGAATATTTGTAAGGCATTAGTGTATAGGAATAAATGGGATTTAGTGAAGTTTTTTGTTGAAGAGTGTATATCGTCAAGAAGTATCTGGAATAAATTTAAAAAAGACTTTAAAAGACATGTATACCATCGTCCAGAGAAAATGCTACAGGAGGAAAAAGATACGTGGAATAAATTTTTTAAACTACTACTTGATTTTAATCAAAAAGATACTAGTAAAAGAAATATGACTGAGGAGAATAACGGGCAATGTAAGAGACTTTGTAACAAAAATTTGGAGAATTAGCACATAGTATGTAAAAATACTAAATGAAGTGATGCATATGTTTGATTTACTTAAACTGATGCACATGTAAGGGTCATTTAAGTGAAAACATGCCAAAGCGCATATTAGAAAGATACTTCAACATACGTTTTTTAAAAATAATCATCATAGCTATTAAGGCATTTACTTTACTGATATCATGCATTTGGTTCTTCATTTTCATAGAAGGCATTTTGTTGCTGGCAAAACCATTCTTGTAAAGCATCCTGTACCTCTTTGTCTAAGTGAAATTTGTGTCCTTGTAGATATTTTCCTTAAAATAGCGGGGGAGGGGACCTTTTGAAGTTGCAAAATTAGTGAAATTTGCAATTGTTTTTGATTTCAGTTTTCGTAGTAAATATAAAATCATTCAAAAAAATGTTTGATCAACAACGGCAACCCACTTACTTTGTATATATAATATCACCAATAATAATTTCAAGTGCCAAATAAATAAATACACACACACACATACAGGGTGAACCACAGGAAATTGGTAAAGTAAAATATCTTAAAAAATAAGCATTTGACAAAAAATTATTTGAAACAAAAGTTGCTTGTTTTGAAAGGGGAAAGTGCTTTTCATTATCTGCATTTCACTTAGGGGTCATTTGAAAGTCAAACTTGTTTTTTTAAAAGGGAAATCTGTATTTTTTATTCTTATTCCTCATAAAAAAAAATCCCTTTTGTGGAAAGCATTTTTTGATTTAATTAATTTATGAGATATTTAAAAAATAAACTTGAATAAAGACTTCTATGTTGCATTTTCCCCCAGATTTCACATAAATAAGAACCATTTCAACTTTTCTCTCCGCAGGCAGATATTTAATTTTTAACACGCAATAAACCAAAACTCAATAAACTAATTTATCTTAACACTTAAGTGCTAACTTCTATGTAACTTACATTAAATGGACGGCTGTAAGATGGAAGTAAAGGAATGGCTGAATGCTGATAGCAAGCAGCTGTCTTGCTTTGGTACCAATTAGCACCACGTACAATATCTCATTTTTCTAGGAAATACAAATCGGTTGTATGACTTGTCATCTAATCACCTTTATATTTATTTTTGCATACAATGTCTCTCTAAATACTGCATACTTAATTTCATTCTTTAAATATTAAATTAGTTGTCTGTTATATAACATGAATTTCTTTATTCAAGTTTATTGGCGACCAGGCTACCATATTTTTCAAGCTCTGCATATGTGTATATATGTATGACTTTTTTTTTTTATCTTTGGACTTCGTGTTTGTTGACATATGTTTTTGGTACATTTTAATCTTAAAAAAACAAACCTACCTTCATTATCAGAAACACAATTTGTTTGAAGATTGATAACGTGTGAAATTAATGCCTTAGTAGTTTGTTATATGAACTGTTTGTATTACATAGGTCTATTTTTTATCGTAAATGGATGAAGTTGTATGTTTCGATTTCCTGAAGGTTACACAGGGTTAGAGACTTCGATTTTTTAATTTGATATTTCATTCTTGAGAAAATGAAGTACTATATTAAGATTATTAAGATAATTTTATAGGTGATATGCATAAATTCTGATTGATTGATTGAAGTAGTCATAAGTAGATGTTTGCAATTTTTTTTGCATGTTAAACTAGTCTAAACATATACACACAAATACATGCACATAGATCTTGAACTTTATTATTTCAGTTGCATCTCTATATGGTAATTTGAAATGAGAAAAATTGGGTATTAAAAACACTTGGAAAAGTTCATTCTTGTCATTTGCATGTAAATCTTGGTTATCTTTTTATGAATGATACAGTGTCATTTATGTGTATAATTATGTATACAATAACTTAAGTGTATGATTATGTATACAATGGCAAGTGTATAATTATGCATACAGTGACTTAAGTGTATAATTATGTATACAATGACTTAAATGT
>QLNU02015360.1:194242976-194262469 GCA_006491805.2 Dysdera silvatica | reverse complement strand
ATAGGCCCAAAAGTATCCAGACACTTTGGATTTTTTGTTTTTTTTTTCGAATTTCTAAAAAACCACTCGGCCAATTATTCTCTGACTTTGAAGATATATAGAACATGCTTGAACGCCCACTTTTCAATAAAGTTTCGGTGACTTGTGCATTTAGGGGACCACCCACATATTGACAAAGTGAAAAAATATATTTGATCACCCTGTATCATAAAAAGCTGGAAATTATTTGTAACTTTCAGAAAATATTTAACCAGCTATGCTTAATGCCTGTGTGCATTTTTGTAAAACAAACATGTATATTCATGAAGATAGAAACGTTTCTTTAAGAAAACCCAAATTTTGTCACATATTTTTTGCTTATAATATCCACAATTTTCAGTCAAATTTCACGAAACTTACAGAACATTTGTCAACGTACAAGAAAAATATTATACTTAAATTAGAAATTAATATATTGAATACACGATGAGATATGAGCATTTGAAGAAAATAATTTTTTACTGCGCATGCGCGAAAGATATGAATAACTTTCTTTCATAATTTTGTAGTCAATAGTATAGAGCAACTTAAAAAAAATACCAGTGGGATATCTTGAAAATTCAGAAAGTTATCGATGATATAGTGAGCCGTATTTCTCTAATTCTCTGAAAGTAGCTAGATGATAAGGGTTTTTTCCACAAATTGTCATATTCCAAATTACCAAACACCCCTGTTCTGAAAATGAAATATTCCAGATTTATGCAAATAAGGATCAAAAGTATTCGGACACCCCTCTACGTGGTGGATTCTGTTAGTGACGTCAAATTTCTAGCTCTCAGACAAGTATAAAAGAAGTCTGACGAGTTAACAATTATAATTTCAAAGCTAGAAAAGTAAAATGGGAGGAAAGGGCGAGCTAAATGATTTTGAACGTGGTGAAGTCATTGGTTGTCACCGCTGTGGAAAATCTGTTCGTGAGATTTCTGTGATGTTACGAGTGCCCCGTTCCACCGTTAATGATGTTATCGTAAAGTGGGAACATACGGGGACTACAACGGTGCATCCACGACCTGGTCGACCACTCCGTCTAGTAGACAGGGAACGCAGAGTGATGAAAAGAGTTGTGAAAGCGAACCGCATGAAATCGACGGAAAATCCGATTGTGCGGATTTTCAAAAAGCCTCTGGATGCAACGTCAGCACAAAAACAGTTCGTCAGGAACTGCAAAGTCTTGGTTTTCATGGCCGAGCAGCTGCATATAAACCAAGCATTACCGCAACCAATGCCAAGCGTCGCTTACAATGATTCAAAGTGTGCAAAACATGGAGCCTGCAGCAGTGGCGTGAAGTGTTATGGAGCGATGAATCACGGTACACTATTTGGCAATCAGATGGTAGAGTCTGGGTGTGGAGAATGCTGGGTAAACGCTTTTTACTTGACTGTATTGTGCCGCAAGTTAAGTTTGATGGTGGAAGCATAATGGTTTGGGGATGTTTCTCATGGTTCGAGCTTGGCACTTTAATTCCTTTGAAGGGAACTCTGAAGACGGGAGGCTATCTCGACATTTTAGGCAGTTCCATGTTGTCTACATTGTGACAACAGTTTGGAGTAGGTTCATTCTTGTTTCAACAAGATCGTGCTCCTATCCACACAGAAAGGGCTGTACAGAGCTGGTTTGCTGACATGGATGTTGAGGAATTGGACGTGCCTGATAAGAGCCCAGACCTAAATCCCATAGAACACCTATGGGATGAATTAGAACGTCGACTACGAGCTAGGCCAAAATGGCCCACATCAGTGAAAGAGCTGATTAATATTCTTTTGCAAGAATGGCATGCAATTCCCACTGAAAAATTCCAGAAACTAGTAGATAGCCTCCCAGATAGAGTGGCAGTCATCACTGCAACAAAAGGTGGTCCCACTTCATACTAATTTTTGACTTCTTGTTGGTTTGTTGTATTTTTATGGCGCAAGGACAACAATGGTCATTCTGCACCAAACAAGGTTTTTGACTTCTGTAAAGGAGAAGCAAAACATGCAGGTACTCGAATACTTTTGATCCTTATTTGCATAAATCTGGAATATTTCATTTTTAGAACAGGGGTGTTTGGTAATTTGGAACATGACAATTTGTGGAAAACCCCCTTATCATCTAGCTACTTTCAGTACTTAAGTTGCCCTATACTACTGACTACAAAATTATGAAAGAAAGTTATACATATCTTTCGCATATGCGCAGTAAAAAGTTATTTTCTTCAAATACTCATATCTCATCGTTTATTCAATATATTAATTTCTAATGTAAGTATAATATTTTTCTTGTACGTTGACAAATGTTCTGTAAGTCTTGTGAAATTTGACTGAAAATTGTGTATGTTATAAACAAAAAAATTATGACAAAATTTGGGTTTTCTTAAAGAAACGTTTCTATCTTCATGAATATGCATGGTTGTTTTACGAAAATGTACACAGTCATTAAGCATAGCTGGTTAAATATTTTCTGAAAGTTACAAATCATTTTCAGCTTTTTTTATGATATAGAGCGATCAAACATGTTTTTTCACTTTGTCAATATATGGGTGCTCCCCTAAATACACAAGTGACCGAAACTTTGTTGAAAAGTATGCATGTTCTATATATCTCCAAAGTTAGAGGATAATTGGCCGAGTAGTTTTTTAGAAATTCGAAAAAAATTAAAAAATCCAAAGTGTCCGGATACTTTTGGGCATATAGTGTAGCTACCTTAATTTTATGAAAGCTTTACTTATTAAAAAGAGCGAAATTTGGAGCTAGTTGGTTAGGAAACGACTAGGGTCGTTTTATTTGATTTAAACTTACTTTTAAAAACGATACTTTTAATTATGGCATTGAAAAAATCGAGTACTTAGTTTTCGAAAAATACTTTCATCTTAATTAAAACAAAAGTAGCGAAGCTACTGCTTTAGTTATTTAAAAAAATGTCATTTAAAAAACCTGCTTTACTGTTGAAAACTTTTTAATGATTCCAATTTATCCAATCCTGGTTTAAAGATAAGAGCGTGTTAACTACAGAAACAGATCCAGAGAGAAATTTTCTTGGTGGGGAGCGGATGTAAAATACAGTACGATCCACTTATAACTTAATTAGCCCGCATTTAGCGAGTTTCCTGATATAGCGAAGAAAATATGGATTTTGTTTGGTATAATGATTAAGCGCAATACAATTTAACTGCTTTTAGCGAGTAAGTTTCTTTGGATCTTGGATTTAACGAGCAGTTTAAAAAATTAAAATTCGAAAATCTAATAAATAAATAAATCAACAAATCAATAAACAAGCAAATAAATAAATAAATAAATAAATAAATAAATAAATAAAACAAACCAGTGATTGAAAACGATTCTTTTACTGAGGTGAGTGTGATAAAATAAATTTTCCAGCATTTGAAATTGCAGAATTGCCGAGAATTCTTATCCCTTTCAGAATATCTAGTAAGGGTTCTATTGTATGTGTATATAATCATCGTAAGTTTGGTTGCATATTTATATATAAATAAATTTTACATGGTAACAGCAACTGCTCTAAGATGGGCTGGTCAGTTGGAGGTAGGTAGGTATACCGAAAGCTATTAGAAAAAAATTATACGAAGGAAAGTGTTTGAATTTGTACTTGCGTATAATCACACCCTTCGTTTTGAACCCATCAAGGGGATTCTCCTACTTTCCTTGATATATACCAAAATTCGCCGCTTCGTGCTACTGTCCCTGCATATAGCAATGCATACAGATGAAGTATCGCCTCTGCGGGATATTGGTACTGTATACAGCGTAGAGTTATATGGGGCCCGGGCTCTGCCCTAATAATTTGAAATAAATTGCAATTTTACATATACTGTAATACATAAGTATGCAAAATATTTATTATTTATGGACTTTATTATTTATGGACCAATTTTATTCATTTCTTTATCATTTGAAATACAAAAGTACAAACTATAAGATAAAATTCTTAAAATTCTGGAAATTTACAGATAACCTTTACAAAGGGGCAATTAAATATTTTTTTGGTCGCAAACTTTATGCAAATTTCAGGAATTTGTTGCAGCAAAAGGTAAAGTTCCATTGCCTTGAATTTTTTTGCACAATGCCGATAATTAGTCTTTTTGACCGCAAAAATATCAGGAGGGTGTTTTCTCTGGTTGGATAATAAAAAACATATTGCATTTTCTTCGTTTATTTTTTTATTCTTTAACTAGAAAAACATCCTCCTGTTTTTTTTTAATGCTGTAAAGAACTAATTGTCAGTATTATATAAAAAAATTTCAAGGCAGTGAGAGTTGACTCCTTGCTGCAATAAATTCCTGAAACTTGCGTAAGTTTGGTAAAAAAAGTCATAATACTTGCAAATATAAAAATCACCTTGTTCCTTGGCGTAATTTTGTTAAATTGCGCCAAATTTCGGAGTTACCCCCTAACCTCAGTTTTAAGCCAAAAAAATTCTGAAAAATATAATTTAACCATTTCCCATAATGTACCTGCTGACAAATTTTTTTTACAAAAATCTGACGATGGGGCAACGAGCTTTTTCTTATTTTGGTTATTTCAAATTAAATGACACTAATATTGTTTTGTATTTTTCTTGTTTATTTTTTTATCGTTCACCCAGAAAAAACACCCTCCTATTTTTTTATGGTGAGAAGATTTGATTTTCAGTATTATGTAAAAAATCAAGGTACTGAGAGTTGACCTTTTGCTGCAATAAACTCTCGAAATTTTCATAAATTTGGCTCCTAAAAATTTTTTTTATTGCGCAGTTGTAAAGGTTACATGTATATTTCCAGAATTTTCAGAATTATATCTTACAGCTTGTACTTTTGTGTTTTAAATGACACCAAAATATACAAAATTGGTTCATAAATAACAAAGTTAATCATAGCTACAAGTGGAAACTAGGTTTTCGCTAGCTGTCTCGCTGGGAGCAAGCGCTTACGTCATTCAGACATGTCATAGGCTGCCGTTGCCATGGAAATTGCGTGACGACGATGGAAGCTCCTCTGGAAGCGAATTCTCGTAGAGAATCGAAACGTCTAGCAAACTGCGAGTGATGTAGTCGAACTTCAACACTCAGACAGTCATTCCTTTTGACATGCGATTTTTGTTTTACATTTTCGCATCAATTTTTCAAATGAATTAATTAATTTTAAATATTTTCGAAATTAATCAAAATTACAATTACAAAAAAGGAAAAAAAATCAAACCAATACATGTTTTTTTAAAATAATGATACATTGCATTTTAGATCGTTTTTTTTTAGTATTTCGTTTGAGCTTCGCAGCTAGCCTAGCTAGCTTGGAAGATTATGCGCCCGTCCCCCACGGTGGGTCCCACAGGCGTTTTCACAACCTTTACAGAATTTTATCTGGAAACTCTCTCCATTTCTACGAAACATAACCTTCACTCTTTGAACTTTGCATCTTAACTTCCTCGAAATCAAGTCCGAAATGATTATGTGTTAATCCTTTCTGTTTGGTATCATTTGCCATTTTTTGTTCGTTTACCTTTAATTGGTAAAGAATTATACAGAACATTAAGAAAACGCCAAATTACTAAGGTGGGGGATTTTACTGCCCCTTTTCTACCCTTTCTCTCTTTGTATCTAAAACCCCATACCCGCTTCAAATGTTTATAACTTTCTTCACTCCCCCTGGCCAATACCATCTGCAAATAATAAATTCTCTACAGCGAACCATCCAAATGACACATTCCTATATACAAATGCAGAAGTAACCATGCGCAAAATCCCTGGGGAACATATATCTATCAACACCAACGAGTTTAAAATTGCACAAAGTCACGTGCAAAGTGGCACGTGCACTCTGCATATGTACTCGCAAACATTGGCTGCATTCCTCTTGAAGGGAGTGAAATAGCCTCGTTCACAGCCAAAAATAATAATGATTTTGTGATACTATATGGGCGTTGGCATCGTTTTAGTCGAGAAGACTAGAACTTTCGAGACGCTTGAGATCTCTTCGAAGCGAATCTGGGTCCAGCTCTCACGAAAGAAACGTGCCTTAACCGATGCTGCTGGAAATGGTCTCGAAGGCTAACTGATGTCAGTAATTTACGTTGAATTGATATAATAGAGAAAGGAATGATTTCGAAGCCTTTGGGTTCTCTTAGAGAACCATGGCCAGTCCCACTTCAATAATGTAAGTGTATTTTTTCTTCCTTTAACCGGTTTTATTCTTTCCCTTTTCATTCCCCCATTGTAATCTTTATGTCCTGTAATTATGTCTCTAGAACAAACCCTGTGGCAAAGGCTGAAGGGGATATTTCCCATTAATTGTATTTGTTTAGTTTTGAATTCCGGTAGAATTTAATAAAAGAAAAAAAATGTGTTACCAATGTTGAAATCGTATTAAAAGAAATGACAAGTATGTCTATTATAGTGACAACATGTGGTTAGAAATGAAGCTGTAATAGTATCTATTAAATAGGAATACGTGCTTTTTTTGTTTAAAACCTGAAGATAAATTTAAAAAAATATAAATAAATATTGTTTTATGTTAATCATTTTGAATTCAGCATGATTTTTGTTGGGGGTTTTTTCTGGGCCACAAGAACCTGGGAGGTTATTGCGGGTATTTAATCTAAATTAGTAAGCTTATAAAATGAATATTTATAGCTAAGAATTAAATCGATCACGTGCCATTTATCCTTTAAAAAATCTAAATTTAATAATAACGGACAATTATATAACGGAAAAGCATTGCAACATCAGTACTAAATAAAGTTGTCGAAACTTAAAAATTTTAGATTTGCATCTACACAGTTTAAAACTTAAGTTGTATAATAGTTTATGACGACCTCCCATGAAAAAAGAGAGAACCCTATTTGATTTCTAATTGCTTTAAATACGGAAGAAAAAATTGTAGCTTCAGCTTTTATAGAAAAACCTTGATTTTGCTTCCATCCAACGCTTACGGAATAAAAGTTAGTCTTTGTACTATAGCAATCAAAACAAATGTCGCTTTAGGCAGGCTACCGGCCTTACGATGAACATTCTACGAAATTATCTATTGCTTTTTTCTATAGGCAGTTTAGAACAACGCAGTTGGTGACCCATTACACTGGTTAGCGAAAAAAATATTAATTTATACATACATACGCTGTAGTCAAGGTAAGTCGATACGTTATGGGATAAGGAATTTATATCGAGTTCTCACGTTAGAGGGGAATTTTAAATATAATAATTTAAAACATTTTAATTTAAATTTTTAAGAAATAAAATTATAACTGGCTAATTATTTTTTACTTTAGCACAGATGTTTTTCTAGCCTTTTTGTTTCCATTTAATCACCATTATACCTCGATTAAATGAACAATTCTTTATGTCTCTCATTTCTTCATGACTTTTTAACAAAAATAGTATAGACGACGTCTGGCAAAACAGAAAATGGGCCTGAGAAGCAATTTGTACCTGAAATACGCAAACACCCATGGCAACAGAGGTTGAATACCAACGTCCTCTTAATGCTGTATAACAACCCTGCCTACCCACTAATGGATAATCTAATCAGCCAATAAATACTGCCTCACTTGAAAGTGATGATGTTATTTAATCGCAGTTATGTAAAGCAACTTTCGAACTATTTTAAATGCAGAATAATTTATCCTGACATTAATACCAAGTGATTTATTCTGATTTGAAAGTCGAGTAATTTATTTTTCTTTGAATATTGAATATTAAATAAATTTTTTTGCTAGTTATATTCGTAGCTGGGAAGAACAAAACTCTAGCATTTAACAGTAAAAATACGTGGATATGAAAATATGCAGATGATTATAAAAGGCATTAAAAGGATTTTATATTATTATTATGCATTTGCACTGTTCGTCTTCAATTTGGCGATTGGGTAGATTATTTAATATCGTGCCCTTCCCAAGGGCCTGGGATATCAAAGGCATTTTCTTAGGATGTGGGTATTTCCAAGCAGTGTTGCCAGATCCGAAGATTAAACTATAGCAAACTGTGCTCCAAAAGTAGCGGATTTGAACTATTTGTAGCCCAACCACAAAATGGGATTATTTTGCAAGGGAGTGTTCAAGTATTACGTAAGCACCTTTGTGGGGAGGGGGTTTGCTGTTGTGCTTATTTTCCTATGTTAGCTAATGTTAATTTTTTGCTTACCGCAGGGGGTATAAAATGGCCAAAATATTGCTTACATAATAACAATACTTTAGGACTTTCCAGCTAGTAGTAGTAGCAGCAGCTCCAATTAGCCTAGAAAAAGGAATGGGGCGCCGATACCCTCGGATACACCCCTGACATGCAACATTTCAAGTGCCCTCACGTACGCTCTCTGAATACGGAATATCGTAATCGTATCTCCAATAGCAGCTTAGAAAAAGGATAGGGCTTCGGGTCTTCCCCGATACGCTCCTGGCATGTCTGGAAATTTTTTTAACCCTTGGATTTGGCATTTTTGAAACGGCCACAATGCGTTGTGGTCTTTTTTCGCTTATTGAGCGTTTTCGATATTTTAGCTTAACAGATAATGAGCAGGTCAACGTTATCGTTTGTATACTTGCATTGCTGAACGAAAAATAAAACGAAAATTGAGTGGAACGCAAGTTAAACTAAAATCATTAGTTTAACTGTGGAAAGTACTGCCAAGTTAACGATTTTCCACAGTATCCCGAAGTGTACAATCTAAACTTAAACAAGCACGCATAATTATAATCAAGAGCGGATACAGACTTTCATTTTGGGGGAAGCGGGGTCAAGGACAAAATTCGCCATGGTCTTGGAATAACACCCTTCATTTATCATGAAAGTTGGAATTTTTTACAGTGAAAAAATATATTTTGGGGGTCATGACCCCTGTGACCTCCTCTATGTATCCGCGCTTGATTGTAATTACGTACTGTAATTACGCACGCACTCACAGGAAAATAGAAAAATTGACCTCACTAGTGTGGCTCCACGATTTGCACTTTCAAGCCTATAGGGATATTTCAAGTATTACGTATTTTGGCCATTTCAACCCCCACCCTTATTAAGCAAAAATTAACATTGGCTAACATAGGAAAATAAGACCAATGGTACCCGCCCTCCAAGGTGCGTATGTAATACTGGAACGTTCCCACATAGCGTATATATGCTCGAAGGTTTGCACAGAACTGCAATGTTAAACGTGTTTCGGAGTCACGTGACGTCCACTCTAGTACATACAATATTGCTGTGATTAAAAATACCAAAATCGCACTGCTCACTGTAGTCCGGGGTTTGGTTCCCTAGGCCATAAGAGGTTCGGATTCCTCGGAAAACAGTAGGTCCCGGCGCAGCATGACCATTGTAGTCTTTGAGCCGTAAAACCACAAAACAAACAAACAAAAATACCAAAATAAGAACTGAACCACAGAGGTCTTATATGAATTGAACGAGTATCGAACATGTTATGTTTTAGTGAAACTATCGTTCACTGCGAATAGAAATGTTCAACAAACAAAATTTTTATTGTATTATGTAATACTAATAATATTTTGTGATTTTATATATAAAAATAAAAAAGTAGCATATTTTTCAGATTTATAGCCTGAAGGTAATTAAAAGTAGCCCAAAAAGTAGCGTGTCGCCCAATTCGAAATTTTTGTAGCGAGGGCACTTAAACAGTCGCCCAATCTGGCACCACTGTTTCCAAGCAAAGTAACTTTTCGCTTGCTTGGAAATACCCACTTCGCTTTATCAATTCCTATTGTAATAAGACGATTTTCAAGATTTGATGAGGTTGCTCCCAATGTTCCTATTACTATTGGGATGACAACTGCTTTTTTTGTTCCATAACCTTTCGATTTGCAGATTTTTGTAATTGGAGATTTTGTCGAATTCTTTCTCCTGAATTCTTAAGTCACCAGGGACCGCCACATCTACTATCCAAACTTGCTTTTTTTCCACAATTGTTAAATCAAGTATATTATGTGTAAGGTGTTTGTCAATTTGGATACGGAAGTCCCACAGGGTCTTGACTCGGTCATTTTCAGTAACCTTCTCAGCTTTGTGGTCCTATCAGTTTTTGTTGACTGTAACATTATATTTTTTGGCATAAGTGCCAGTGAATCATTGAAGCTATTTAATTGTGTCTTTCCAGATAATCTGTACGCGCAATCTTTTTGCATCCACAGATCAAGTGATCCACTGTTTCGTCTGTTTCTTTACAAAGACGACATTTGTTATTATGAGATGATTTTTCAATTTTTGTTTTAATTACGTTCGTTCTTAATACCTGTTCCTGTGCATCCATTAACAAACCTTCTGTTTCTTTCTTCAGTGTCCCCTTTTGAAGCCACTGCCAAGTTTGCTCCTCATGGATTTTTCACATGGTGGTTCTAAAATGTTTTCTGTGGAAGGCTTTATTGTGCCATTGCTGCTTTCGTCTCAAGAAAGTGTCTTTGTAAATTCTTCTTTAGATTTCTTGAATTTTAATAATTTCGCTTTGGATACTTCTATCAACATTATTTCCGAACTTTGGTTGATGTGTTCAGTCAATCCCCCTTTTTCTCCTATTTCTTCTTCTACTGCCTGCTTGAGTTGTATCAGACCGCGGACATCGATGTTTCTTAGCAGATGAAGCCTGCCCACATCACTTCGAGGGTGTAAAGATCGATTTGTGATGTTTATGAGTTTTTCGGTCAAAATCATCCAGTTCTGTATTATTATTGGAATTCATTTTATTATTATTATTATTATTATTATTATTATTATTATTATTATTGAACTGCATGTTATTATTATTGAAATTATATTTCATTATTTTTGTAGAAATTGCAATTACTATGGTTGTTTTCCATTATTATTAATTGATGCTTTTCCAGTAAGCACGTTATATGAAATAATTGGATGATGCTTCGAGTTTTATGCCTAATTGATCATTCGAGAAGGGATTGAGGACTTACTGTAATTTTTCGATTGCGTACTTTTAAAATATCTGCATTTCACAAAATTCCTAATCTGTCCCCATTTAGATAGGGAGGGACATTTTCAACGGTTCTGCGTGGGGACGTCCCTCCCCTCCCCCCAAAATTTTTTTTCCTTATATATTAACATTAATTACCTGATGCTGCTAAATGTTGGTAATCTTGCTATTTCCTCAGAACGACACGCTGCTGCCTTCTTAGTGTTGTTTCGAATAGGTTGATAACCCCAATTTTTAATGTATTATAGAATAAGATTTCGACTTTAATTTGCCATTGCAACAAATCATGAAGTTAAAGAGTTAAAATATCAAACACAGTTCGTTTTGATTTCCGTTGCAGGTACTATTGGACAATTATCAGAATGTATCGTATGAAAAGCCCACTCACTCTCTGAGATATCTTTCTGAACTTCAGAATGGATAAATTTGATGGGATTTAAGAGTCCAACATTAATTCTTGAGATTTACCATCTAAGGCACATTTTCCTGTCTCTTTAATTTCCTGAACACTGGGTATACAAATCAACTCTCTAAAAATATGAATGGAAGATGCATTACTTTTAGATTTTATCTATATTCGTCCATATTATCACCTATAATAGTATATAATATATAACAAAACAATAAAAAGTTTAACTACGAAATTCCATAACTATACAGTTATTTCGACACTGCTGACGTGAGGTTTAAAAACATGACTTTTCGAGAACCCCTTTGTTAATTCTGCCTTCATTTAACAACAGGAGCAGTTGGCTCTCGAAGTTCCGTGTTTTTGAACCTTACGCCTGTCTCGAAATAACACAGTAGTTACATAATATATAACTTAAAACTTACAATAGTAAAACCTATGGTAATATAACTAATAATTAAGTTATATCTTACCTTCTTCGTTCTGAAAACTTGAAGTTACCATAATTAAATTAAACTACTATTAAATTCGTAAAGACCAGATTTAGCCATCGTTAATAGCTGTTTAATATTGAGCATAAACCCCAGTAGACCCATAATAATAATTGACAAAAGGATCCCGAATGGCTACGTATTCTCTTGGAGAATAGATATTCTTATTAAGAGATTACGAGCTATCTCCTATGGGAATCGATAGCCAGCGCTTTTAGACTCATTTACTATAGTGGGAACAATTTAACATACCGTGTAACTAATTATTCTAGAGAAAGCAAGAATTGACTGGCGAAAATAAGCATTTTTTTTTAGCTCAGAATAGTTTGTAGATTGTCACGTTGGGCGGAATTTCAATCAAAAACTATTGTTCCGATGGAGTTTCGTCGAACAGAAAAGTTTAAAACCAAATCGGAACAATACTGACTATTTATAGTATATTTCAATGCTGGCTGTGTTATCGTGGATATGGAAATGTTTGTTTGGATTTTTTATGGCGCAAGAGCATCTGGGCTATACTGCGCCAAATATGGAAATGATGCACAATCGCAAGGAAAGTTGTAAAAAATCTGCTCGACGTTAAATTTTGTAAATGCAGTTGAAATTTGATCATACGCTTTACATGAGGTCGAGAGGTTCGTGCATATAATGCACATATATGTATGGGCGTCATCGATGTGGAGTTTTCCAAACAATTGGGTGGGGGTGGGGTAAGCATATATAATGTACATTTATACATTACAATATATGTAAAATTGCAATTTATTTCAGATTGTTAGGGCATGGGCAACAATAAATTAAAATAAATTGCAATTTTATATACAGGGTGTCCACTAAATTACTTTTTTATGCCCTTAGCCCTTGATCGCCGACGTTAGTAGTCATAGAAGTGGTGTGGAAGTATAGTAAAGTGACTATGCGTTATAAGACGAGAAGTCCGAATTCAAGGAAATATCTGCAGAACTAAGAAAGGCAGAGATATAGCAGTTGCGTATTGATATAGTAAAATGCCTATGCGCTAATTATATATACTATTATTATATATATTATACGCGCTTATATTAACAGATAAGATCACTTTCAGAGCCCCTGGCGGCAAAAGGCGGAAGTTATTAAACATAAATCAGGACGTAAATGAGATACAGAGAAAATGTCAATCACAACTTTATTTAACATCATTTAGTTAGTATGAAACGATATATCGTGTACATGGATCGGTCAAATTCAGGGCTGTACCCTCTTGGGGCAGCTTTATTTGAAGTCCGAAGTCAAAAAAATATCTGTAGAACAAAGACATGTAGAGCTGTGACAATTAGGTGATATAGTAAGATGCCTATGCGCTATGAAATGAGATCGACTTCAGCTCCCGTGATGGTAAAGTTCAGAAGTTATTAAAAATAAATCGGGAAGTACAAGCGATACGGGAAAAATGTCAATTACAACTTCCTTCAGCATCATTTAATTAGTATGAAATTGCATACCATGTACAAGGATAGGTCAAATTCAGGGCTGTACCTTCTTGATTTAACCTTCTTCTATTTAAAGTCCCAAGTTGGTGAAATATCTGTAGAATTAAGATATTTAGAGATATGGCAGTTGGATTCTGGTATAGTAAATTGCTCATGAGCTAACAGATGAGAAACTTTCCAGCGCCCCTGGTAGCGAAATTCGGAAGTTATTAAACGTAAATCGGGAAGTAAACGAGATACAGAAATACTGCTACGGGATTCTCAGCGACGTTACAACTAGTGTAACTTCTTCATGAACAGATTAGAGGTCCAGCAAACGTTTCTTGTCGACATTATTTGGACGGATGAGGTATGTTTTAGTCGTAATGGCATCTACAATAGGCAGAAAAACCATTAGGCTACTGGGCGTCGGAAATCCTGCACATGGTCTACTAGTTCGTCATCAGGTGCAATGGTTCATTAATGTTCGGTGCGGCATTTTAAAGGATCACCTGACCGGACCTATGTTTTAAGTGGGTAAGTCAACAGAATCCAGATATTTGGAGCTTCTTTACGACGTATTACCCGATCTTTTGGACAATCTCCCGTTGCTTCAACTACGGAATATTTGGTTCCAACATGACGGCGCCCCTCCACACAACTCAGCAAATGTAATAAGGTACCTGGTCGAGATGTTTAATAAAAGAGTCATTGGCTATGGTGGTAGCGTAGAGTGGCTCCCACGCTCACCGGACCTCACTCCATTGGACTTTTTCCTATGGGGCTACCTTAAAGAGCAGGTGTATGGGAAACCTCCGACAACTTTGTAGGACCTTCGACGCCGTATAACTGATGTTTGTGCAAATGTGTCACCTGTCATTCTGAAAAATGTGCAATGTATGATTCAATCTAGGGTCCAGATGTGTATTTTGGATGACGGAGAGCAAGCAGATTGAGCACCGACGGTGAATGTGTAAAACCCATGAAAGGTTTAATCTATTGTTCTTGCTCTGTAAATTTTTAAATGATGTAGTCTAACTCCACAGTTCAATTCCGCAGCCTCGGTATTTATCCCACTGACCACCTATTACGTCACTATTGACATTTGCACAAGCATGGGAATCTGATTGTTGGTACGAAAATTGCAGGCTTAACTTTGGAACTAAGGAAGATACAAGAAAAATATATATTACAAAAGTTATCAGCATGATGAAATTATGTAAGATAATTTGACGTAGCATTACGCAGATTTGATTTATAAGCAAAGACAATGTTATAAGCGTACGCAAGCTTACCTACGCTTATAATGTTGTCTTTACTTACAAATGATGAGATTAGTCTGGAATGATATTTTGCGTACACTAGTAGGCTCAAAATAAGACTGCATCCTCTTGGAGCCTTAAAGGACGCAGCCTTGAATTTAACAGATCCGTGTACACGAGATGTCATTTCATACAAAGTAAATGACGCTGAATTAAGTTACTATTGATATTTTTTCTGTATCTCGTTTACTCCCCGATTTACGTTTAATAACTTCCGAATTTCGCCACCAAGGGCGCTGGAAGTGGTCTTATCTGTTAGCGCATAGACATTTGACTGTATTAGTACCTAACTGACATACCTCTACCTATCTTAGTTCTACAGATATTTCCCCGACTTCGGACATTAAATAAGGCTGCCCCAAGAAAGTACAGCCCTGCATTTGACCGATCCTCGTACACGATATACTATTTAATACTAATTCAACGATGCTGAAGAAAGTTGTAATTGATATTTTTCCTGTATCTCGTGTACTTCCTGATTTATTTTTAATAACTTCTAAATTTGACCACCAGAGGCATTGAAGTCAATCTCATTTGGTAGCGTATAGGCATCTTACTATACTACCTAATTTTCATATCTCTACCTATCTCTGTTCTACAGATATTTCCCCGTCTTCGGATTTCAAATAAGGCTGCCCCAAGAGGATACAGCCCTGAATTTGACCGATCCTCGTACACGATATACTATTTCATACTAATTCAACGATGCTGAAGAAAGTTGTAATTGATATTTTTCCTGTATCTCGTGTACTTCCTGATTTATTTTTAATAACTTCCGAATTTTGCCGCCAGGGTCACTGAAAGTGGTCTTGTCTGTTAGCACATGGCATTTTACTTATCAATACCCAACTGCTATATCTCTACCTTTCTTAGTTCTACAGATATTTCCTCAAATTCGGACTTTAAGGCTCCCCCAAGAGGGTACAGCCCTGAAGTTGGCCACTCCGTGTACACGATATATCGTTTCATACTAAATAAATGATACTGAATGAAGCTGTGATTGACATTTTTTTGTATCTTGTTTATTTTCGGATTTACATTTAACAACTTCCGAATTTTGTCACCAGGGGCGCTGAATGTGGTCTCGTCTTATAGCGCATATCACTTTACTATACTTCCACACCACTTTTATGACTGTAGCTGTCGGCGTTCAAAAGTTAAGGACGTGAGAAAGGACTTCAGTGGACACCCTGTATATTGTAATGTATAAATGTAAGTAATATATACTTCGGCTCCCAATAATTTTGAAAACTTTACGTTGATGTAGATATGTAAATAAAGCATGCATCTGCAGTTTTCGCGTAACGTAATATCGATTATTTCCAAATCCAAAGTATTATTGCAGCACGGATTGTTGAAAAAAAAATTAATGAAGGGATAAATTAACAATTATCTCACCAAACGAACAAATAAACCATCAACATATTTTCTCGTCTGCTGGCGTTGGTGCATTTGCGCTGTATGTCACGAACAGATTTCATAGCAGTTTTGTTCTTGACTTGCTATCACCTCCTTACAATATTTGCAGTTGTCCTGCCGCTTAGTTTGCCTTCCCTATGAGTAGTATAAATGTTTTGCTACTATAACGATATAATAATACCTATAGTATATTATAAACTTTTGTTTTCTTACAGCGGTCGCACAGTTCGTACTAAGAAAACGCGTGTAAATCTGCGCTGAAATAATTATACATAATAAAGCGTAAAAATTATATCTCACTAAATTGTAAACCACGCGTTTTTTCTCAACCTCCACGCACACTTTTCTCTATTTCCTTCATATCTCTCTCCCACTTGTTAATTATTATGGTTAATCAATAAAAGAATAGTTACGTTTGTTCAAATAGAATACCTATTTCGATACGGTACTTTTTTTAATAGTAGCGTTCTTCTTTTAAACAACAAAACGCTATGGTGCTTAATGGTCTAATGGTAAAAACCACCTCTGCTAAGCTACTAGCGGTAGCTTTTAAATACAGTAAATTTAGAAACTTTCAATGTGAAACGGAATAATCATACTAGGGAATGAAACAAAGCACTTGCTTTACTTTATTCAAGTAATTCTCTTCATAGTCGATGATGTGGTTGTATTAGATGGTTAAATATTTGTAAAGAAACGAATGATTTTTCGGCACTTGATGGGAGCCGAATCCAAATTTCCTTGATTGCTGGTCAAGTGCTCTGTCCATTACGCTACAGGCGTCTACCATTCTTCCCTCTGCGAGAATATCAGGCTTATAGCCAGGATGAACTTGCAACTGGAGCAAAGCAAAGGGCATATGGGACACAGGACACCATGGGATTGTTCTATATACATAAATTGCTCAGTGGGCCAACTGAGGCCACGCCCCTGCCGGCCTCGTATTGGCTACAGGCCTGGAGAGTATATATAAGGCTTTCATTATAGACAAGTTCGCGATGAATGGTGCAGTTCTTTGACTGCCTTTTAAACCAAGGCGACAACTCAAAGATGTCAAACGTCGGTGGGTTCGTCTCCCACTAGGAGCCGGAATATCCTTTCTTTACGAGTATTTAATCATCTAATTGCTTTACAATTATAATTGATTGTAACAATAATCATAATGATTAAGCCAGAACAGTGGATTATAGTTCATTTAGAAGTTATTTTCGTAGGAGATATATCAGTTGTAATTAATAATTATTTATTGAAATATTTAAAAAAAAATTTTTTGACAGAAAATTGGAAGTCTCAAAAGGTCAATACAAATGACTAATGAATGCAATCATATAAATATAGCCAAATATAAAATGAACCTACGTTTTTATCAAGTAAAATAAATCGTAATTTTTTGCGATAGAAGAGGTACGTTTTTCTAATAGAAAATTATTATTTAATTGCAAGTAATGCTCTATGCGATAAAATTTATTGAACTACGGGGCTCTGCGGTCGTGTAGTGGTAACACATTAATCTGGTGTTCCATTGTCCCGGGTTCGAATACCAATGGAAAAAAAAAAAAAGAACGCTGACTTTCTGGCTGGTCCTTTAGGCTTTGAGCTTCGGATTCCTCGGAAAACTGTGGTTCCTGGCCCAGCATGACACTTGCTGTCCTTGAGCCGTAAAATTAATTTAACAAACCTGTTAAACTAAATTAGTTTTATGAACATTTTTAGCCTCTTATTTCCATTGGCGTAACTAGGTGGGGGCCGGGGGCGGCTCCTCCCCAAAAAATTTCCCGCATTTCATTTTTTTTCTGTGAATGCGTGTAAGGCGTTTTAGTGCTAAAGTTCCAGCTTTCCCGCCAAAATTCCCTAAAAATACAAGTGTCTGTCATGTATGCGTAAACACGTGGGGAAAGAAATCTTCCCAGTGACTACTTCCTATTACTGGATGGGAAGATAGCCATGTGTGCAACATTCTAAGTTAGAAATTCTAACTTAGTTAACTTAACCCTAACATCTTTATGTGACACTTGCGAGGTACGTGAACGATGGCCAGGCGCGAGAAATCGGCCAATAAGTATCAGATTCTGTCTACGTGATTAATGTTCTATCCAACCACATCACGTGGGTGGACACAAGTACCATCCGAATTAAAAACTTTCTAACCTTAATTCACATTTTCCGAAGTTTACACATGCACATAAACAATACAGCAACAACGAGCTGCGCTTTTAATTTGATAAAACGCATCTTATCATCCATCGCAATTTTTTTCTTGTGTGATATTTCAACTCGCAACCCATCATTCGGACATAGTCCCCACTACAACGTCCTGAATTTGGTAATCTATGGAGTGAAAAGCAAACTCCGTTTTCTTGTCGGACCCTTTTTACAACATGAATGCGAGTGCAAAGCATCTGTGCTCCACTAATTGACTCTAACGGATATACTGTAAGCATAGGGCCGGAGTTTTAAGACGGCCGTCCCAACTGTACGCGAGAAGTGACCTCAACCAAATTAACTGCCGCTAGCGTAATTTGGAGATAGCCACCACAATAAATTCTGGACAGCCATCGGTTTCCCCTTTCTTAAGAAATTGTTTTTACACTGAAGGGGAAATACGCGCCCATGACTTTGAATCATCAAGCAAGCACAAAAAGGGTGAGTCTATATCAATTCTACAGTGAGTTTCGTTTTCGCTAACTGCCTTGCGAATACTGCTTGGTTTTATGTTGCCGATTGCGCATTTTTGTATTTCAAAATCGCATGCTCGTTAATATAACTGAATTTAGGGCTAAATTGAATTTTTGTTATTTCTTTATTTACTACAGTCGAACCTCGTTAAGATGAACACGCTTAAAGCGAATTACTTTTAATAGGAACCGTTTTCTGAAGTTTTGTCAGATTATGTAGAATACTATCCTTTATTGAGAAAACGAATTACTGTTAATACGAACAGATTTTCTGTTCCCCTTGGTGTTCGTCTTAACGAGGTTCGGCTATATTTGATAACTGTGTGCTAAAATTGATAATACTATAATTTTTGCCACCCACGTATTAATTAGCTCAAACTAGAGCTTATGTAATTTTGGAGAAAAAGAGACGCTTTCCCCATCCTGGATTCGAACCAGGGTCCCTCCGTTTAGCCCGGAGTGTCTTGGACCGCTAGACGAATGAGGACAGGTAATAACGCTCTCTTTCTCCGTATGTAAAGGTGTTAAGGTATTATTACCCTCCGCAGGGATAACACAATTGCCAAATATGGTCAACACAAGAAAGCCTCCGGGGCGAGAATTTTGTGAGTTTTCGTGGGGGAAATTTATTATACTATAATTTTTGCCACCCACGTTTCAATTATTTAACGTTTCAATTATTTAACCCACGTTTTAAAATTGATAATATACCTGATCCAATCGAAGCAGTTGACGCATCGCAAATAGCACCCGTTGGTACACCGCAAGTTGCTCTTGTAGGTTTACGAATTCCGG
>QLNU02015360.1:194218682-194240697 GCA_006491805.2 Dysdera silvatica | reverse complement strand
AATTCAATCTGACCATCGAATCACTGATTATTAAATAAGTTTCAATAAATCGCAAATCGATATTTTGTAAGTTCTACGAAAGCAGTAGTTGTGGCAAGGATCTATTTACGATCGAAAACAGCGGACGAGAGGGTATCTGCTCCAGATATTCTCGCCATTGAAATTAGTACCCACACAAATCGAACATAACGTAAATGATACCCAAGTTTACAGAGGTAAAAGCTCGAAAGGCACCTTTCATTTACAATGATAGTAATAGTAAGAAATTGTGAAAATCAAATCTACATCAAAGCGGATGAACTTGTTTTTAACCGTATAGAGCAGCGGTCGCCAACCGGTGGTCCGCGAGAAAATTTTGGTGGTCTGCAGAAAAATTTGGACATTATTTGCATTTTTAATGTTTGATTAATAAAAAACAAAAATAATATTCTAAGAAATTCTTATATTCTGAATGACAATTTTTGCCTTTTGGTCAATCCATATGAAGTGGTCCAATGCAGACTGCTCTACCGTTTTTAAGATTTTTTATTTTTTGTCAGCTATTACCCCTATATACCAATAGTTCAAAACCACTAATATTTTTTCTTTACTCACTTCCGTTTAAAAATGGCGGCCATCTTTAAACCAAAACTGGCAGCGATTTTCGTGTTCATAGGCATTTACGCAACTGCAAATATCTACAGATTGGAAGGATAGAGCTCTGAAACAAAAAGCATTGTTCTGAACAAAGTTTGTACTACATTTTTGTTATTATACATTGATTACCTTATTTCAATTTTTAATGGCGAAAAAGCGAGCTCATTTAAGGCAAAATATTTGGAAAATTGTGATTTTTTGGGAGTCGATATCTCAGCTTGGAAATAAAGCTGAAATTTCAGTTTTCTGCACCTGATATATACGTATTAATGCTTTGTTTTAAAATCAATCCGAAGTTTGAGATTCAAATCCTACATTTTTTTATGATACTTTGAAAATGAGGTTTAATCAAGATTTTACGAAATTTAGGCTTAAATATCTCTGGTTGGCAAAATAAGAAAACTCTAATTTTGGGCATAAGTCAAGTTCTATATAATACTAAGTCACCATAAAAATTTCAAGTTTGAGATTAAAGTGGAACTAGAGTTATGCATGTGTATGGAACAAAACTCATCACTAATGTCCAACAACATGTAAAAAGTAGACTTCTGCATTCCAATTTTTTTTTTTTTTTGCATATTGATTGGCAACTATAGCTCCTGTTGCATTTAAGTGTATTATCTAATTAGTATATTATCATTGTTTTACAGAAATTTTAGTGGCAACAGATATATTTCCCTTTTTATTGTGTAATTATATATTTTCGGTACATTTTAGTAGCAACTTGTGAATTTCCAATTTATTTAGAATGGAATAAATGTCAATTATGTAATTATTATCTTCATGAACTTTTAGTGGCAACAGATGTAGTTTTTCTTTTTATTATGTAATTATGTTCTTCTGACATTTGAGTGACAATAAATGTATTTCCTTTTCTTTAATTCGTCAGTGTGCCCTCGAACACCGCAAGGGGGAAGACGTTCCCATTTTTGCTGCTTGCTAACGCTGATGTTTTTTTTTAATATCGCTGAAGTTCTTAAGCGTTTAATATTTCACTAAAATGATGTTTCTCTTTGTAATTACGGCTGGCTTATTTCATTTCGGACTAAGATGTTATTGGATACGCAATACCTGCAATATTATATTTCAACGAAGTGATGTTCTATAGTTAATGGTATTCTGAAGAGATCAAGACGGATTCTCAGTGTAATGTAGGGATAGTGACTAATGAACAATGTTACAGAAATGTTTACGGTCTTGTGCCAAAGACTCTAAGGCCCATTTACGAATACTGTTCTGAAGAAAAATTACTGCTTTCTTTGAGAGTATCTTCAAGTCTGTCCTGTATCTGCAAGTACCATGAAATCAAGTTTTTGTCACAGTATCATCACCTCTTTGGCCGTGTTTGTTGTGATCCTTTAGAAGTACACAAAAAATCAGTGTTTAAGGGATTAAGGGAAACCAAGATTGCTGAGATTTTTAAGGAGAAAACTTCCCCCCTGAACCTTACCTCAGGGACATCTTTATGTCCCATATGCCATTCAAAAACTTTTGTTAGACCTGCTGATAAAATTGTAGATACCGCCTGTACTAAAATTAATGAATTTGTAAATACTACAGAAATTATGGAACAGGTTGATGCTGCATTTAGTATTTTGTGGTTACACCTGCAACCAAAATAAGAAAATTGAGTTCCGATTAAAGACAAAGTGCTTTAAAAGCCAAATGTAAAAGAGTGTCGGAAGCTGTTGGGAAAAAAATTAGAATTATGTTTTGATGAGGATATTGAAAACAACATGGAGTACCAACAATCTTCATTAACTGAGTATGACTAATTGATAGAAAAACTGAAACAAAAATGTTACGCATCAAACAAAGAAGAAAAAATAAAAATTTTTAGTCTACTCCCAAAATCTTGGTCAAGGTCATAGTTTCAGAGATGAAGGTCTCAGAACAGCTTGTTAAGTCATCAAAGAAACTAGTCAAGGATCAGGGCATGTTGCCCGAGCTGGGGAGAAAGAAAGGTGTCATAATTTCGGAAGAAACTGCTGAGAAAGTCATGAATTTTTTTAAAGATGATGAATATAGCCGTTTATGTCTCTGTTAAAATTGATGGCAAAAAAAACTCACAAGTAAAAGCGACCGATTTTCTTACATATGACTGGCACGAAACGGTATTGATCTTGAAATTTCTTTCACGCATAACTAGTTCCACTTTAATCTCAAACTTGAAATTTTCATGTCAGCTTAATATTATATAGAACTTGCCTTATGCCAAAAATTAGATTTTTCCTATTTTGCCAACCAGAGATATTTAAGCCTAAAATTCGTAAAATCTTGAGAAAACCTCATTTTCAAATTGATTGAAAAATTCACAAACCCAGGACCGTATGAAATATCGAAATGACATTTTCGTCGTCAATTATCACAACCAAATTGTCAGCCATTAAATGTCACATTTCCCTACTTAGGTGTTTCTCAGTTATTACCTTCTATATGTATTATGCTTTCTTTTATGCTAAATGGTCTAACTTACCATGATAAAAATAATGCTTTTAACCCTCTGACTGCTCAATTTTTTTTTTTTTTTATCAAAATCGCTTCAAAAACTGCATATTTCTTTTTATTCAATATTTCAAATCTACATGTAATTGAGAGTTAAAATATGTAGCACATTTTTGTAACCAAAGATGATGAAACATGGAAAAATTTCATACCCGCGAAAATCGCTTGAAAAGAAAATCTTGTTACTTTCATGTTGCCCGTGGAAATCGAGGGATAAGCAGTCAGAGGGTTAAGGAGGAGGAAAAAGAAACGAAGTTCGCAAGACAGGTATCAAAATCAGGTTCCCCCAATGTGTCGAAAGATGATTTTCATCGTTAGTGACCACTAAACTCATTCCCCTTTGTTTTAGTGTTAGTCAGATGTTTCTTAATTAACGACCATTAAATTGCGTGCTGTTAAAGCTTTTTGCTTCTTCATTTAGCTTGCCACTTTATTTGGCACAGTCGAAGATTTTTATTTTTAAGTGAGGAAAAAAAAAGGACGATGTTGGCACTTTCAGGATCGAATCAAGGTCTAATAGGGGCGTGGCTCAAGCAGATTTAAAAAAGGCTAAGTGATTGGGCGTTAAGAACAACAATGTACTTTGTTACCCAATGAGAGGTTTGAGCTCCCTTTTCTACGCCCCTGTGTCAAAAAACAACTTTCATCGTGAATGAAATTGCCATCTTTAAAACCTCGCCTTTGCTTATTTTAGCGTGAATTTTAAATTGTCGGAAAAAGCAGGGCCGGATTTAGATATATAGAGGCTATTAGCATTTTTTTTAAAAGATTTTGGTGTCCCTATATGTATCTAATCAAAAACATAAACTTTCATAAATCGCAAAATAAACTTTTATTTTTCGAAATAAAACAAAACTTAAGGTAAGATGAAAAACAAGGTTTGTTTCTATATATTTCCATTATATTTATATTTGGTGGTTTCTCATACATTTTCTAATTGGAAAGTCTCTAATCAGATGCCCAGAATTGATTTTACGTAAAACATATGTTTCTGTACTTCTTAGAAATAAGGAAACTAGCCTGCCTTGTAATTTTGTCATTTATTGTGGGAGCCCCTTTTGCACCATATTTTCCATAGTAAAACGGGCAAAAGAAAAAATTGGGGTTCCCTTTTTTTTACTTTATAACCTAAGCACATATATATTTTTCTCAAGGGTTAATTCATCCCTGATGGTGCATATTAAATTTATCCTTTCTATATACAGTAGAACCTCCATATAACGAACTTTCGTATAGCGAAATTCTCTATATATAGCGAAGTTTTGGTAAATCCCCATGGTCATTACATATGAAAGTGTTTCTATATAACAAAATATTTAACTACCAAAACAGAAAGTCGAGTGGTCACGTCAACGACATCGGGTTCCCTCATACCGTGGGAATGAAATACGATTTTAAAGTGAGTGGCAAAAAAAAGAGAATGAGGCACGCCTAAGGGATTTTAAAATCCCTAATAAAGAGTTTTCCTAAGCACAAACACCTGTGTCTGGTTGCCCCATACAGTGCAAAGCTGTTAGGCTTGGAACAGGCCCCAATTGTCCTTGAATACACCATGTTGTCTGAATAGTAGTACTTGTCGCGCTTTTTTGCTCGTTTCATTACCAGAAATCCAGACCTTGCAAATTTCCCACAGGGGTGCTAACACTTGTATGATGAATCAACACCGCCATTTGTTGTGCAGCAGGATATTAAGAGGTTTTTTTTTACAAAAGCATGAATGTGTATGAAAGAAGCATTAAATACGTTTTCATTTTAAGGTAAGAATTGTTCAACTCTTTTTATACGCATGTATATTTCACACTTAAAAACATCTATTTTTAAATGGTTGAATGTTATTTATGAGAAACAGTCGTTTACTGAAAAATGGGATTTTAATTGTGGTATCATATTGCACTGCCCTGGTTCATGAATACATCGTTTCCACATAGCGAATTTTCTATATAACGAATTTTTTTTTATGGAACCGTCGATTTCATTATATGGAGGTTCTACTGTATATGGAAAAAGACATACATTCATACAAGAATTGAGCGCATGGAATGCAAGAATGTACTTCATGTTTCTTTTAAGCAACTTGTAACTTTAAATAATGAAAAAAATGTGGAGAAATTAAGGATAAAGATAGAGAGCCAGGGCTGGAGGATCGGGGAGCAGTCAGTTTCACGCGCTTATTACCTAATTAACCTCTTTATATGCAAATGTACTTTTGGCGTGGCGATAATTCCTCGCAGTATAATATCAAACAGCACCTTGATACATGCAATGAATCAATCGACGACCATCTTTTTCATCTGCAAATTGGAAACCACCGAATAAAAAATTTAAAGCAGGAAAGTGGCATTGGAGCGCAATATTTTATTTTATTGTATACCTTGTCGGTTACATCTGGAGATTTATACGTCCGTATCTTGACATGCCATGTTCATTGACAGTCGGAATTGTGGGGAAAAGGGACTAAATCTATTTAAAAGAAGGTCATTAGTTGGAAAACGTCCAGTCTTTATTCCAATATAAGGCCTCGAAATTTGGGGGAAAAATCCAATTATTGTTGGAGCCATCCTTCTAGAAACATTTGTAATTGCATCCTGGATGACAGTTCTTATCTGACGGACGATAATGATTGGATTCTGTTTCGGATAACTGTAGCAATTTATATCTGTCACTTGCGACAACAGCCACACGCGGTGAAATACATAAAATTTCGCTTTTCTGAAGATGTATTTCCGTTCGATACGTTTATGTCTTACGATACGATGATTTTGTTACGAGATCGGTAGATGGATCCGCACATCTTTTTTTTATATTCCCCTTCGAATTTTGGAAACGCTCCTTCACTCTGCAGAGATGAAAACGAGATTAAATGTCGCGTCTCTGTCGTGGATACAAAGTGACTTATTTACAAGTAAGTGACGTTAATTTAAAAGCTTATAAATTTATCCTATTAATCAATTTTGCAATTAGTTTGGCACATGTTTCGAAAGTTAATGATATTTATTTGAGACTTCGCTGAATGAGTTGGAAATAATTTTAATAGTCGTATAGGATTGAAATGCAAATTGGGAAGCTGGGAATAGGCAATTTAGGAATTTGAACTATTCCCCATTAATTATAATTGTAATGTTCCCTACTTACAGAAACGTATCCTTATATTGATAACAAATTCGGGAGATTTATGACACATAACGTTATAAAATGATTTTCAATGACGAGTCGTAACCTCTTTCGATGAAGAAAATTTGAGAGGAAGTGTGCAAAGCGAATAGTTTCACCCTCTGAAAGTCAAAAAGTCACAAAAAAAAGTTGGAATATCCATTAGTAGATCTCAAGTACCTATTCGTAATGTTGAGAAAAACATAGAAAATTATTGTGCATAAGTGACTTAGAAGGTCAAGAAATTTGTTCTTTCGTAGCTTCATTGAGAAAATTTCCACGTTAGTGTAAAACACAATCTTTTAATACAGTGTTGTACCAACTTACATAAAATCCCCTTAATCTACACAATAAATTAAACTTTTTCTTAGTTTATTTTTCTAAAAGATTGCTGCTTTAACAACGAATTTTTCTTTAGGGCTTTCATTGACATTACTTAAAAGCATTATCAAAAAGCTTTTTACAAGGAGGGGGGAGGAGCTCTGAAAGCTACAGGGTGAGCTTAGAAACCGTTAGTGTTTTGATGTATTTTATTAGTATTTAGTAATGTTAAATATCTGCAACGCGGACATAAAACTTCTCAAAGAACACAATTCTTTGAAAAGTACGTTTCGATAAGACTTGATATGATATGTATTGTTATACATGTGGAACATATATAATTAATGTTTAAAATTGTTTATGTGAACAAATCATTTTCAGCTATGATATCAGACTAATAGATTTAATATTAACGAATACGATTTTTAATATAAATTTTACATTGAAATCTTGTAGAGGTATATCCAAATTCACAATTTCTCTTCTCCATACTACAGAAAAGTTGAAGACTTATACTTTTATAAATAACATGACGTACACAAGCTCCTTTAGAGAAAGTCTGTTTTGAATGTATTTTAATGTCAAAGTACAATTTTCATTGTCGTATATAAGCTTGTAGGAAACAAAATTCTACAAAACTTTATGTCGAGAAAAAATAATATCAAAACTTTTTTCTCCAGTGGGGGCTGAGTTTAGTTGGTCCCAGTCTGGTTTTAGCCCTAATTATTATACGTATATTTTATAAGTTTTTGATTGGATACTGATTTTGATTCAATAGGGACACAAAAAGGTCTCTCTAGTGGGACTAATTACTACTAGAAGGACTAACAAGGGAACCTTTTATTATGTTCGTCGCACCTGGAGTCAACACTAGGATTATTTTGTATAGTGTTTAACACTGATTCAGAATATGTCTTTTGTTTTTTACAAAACTCATTTTTCGAACAATTATGACCTCTTAAAGATGACGAGTTGGCGACCTTTTGACGAGAAATTTTTATCTGAATTTCGTTAAATAAAATATTATAACCTTGTAATGGTAGTGAAACTATATGTAAAAAATGGGGAAAATAAAAAAATTATGACAATGCCTACATTTTAAAAGTGAATAGCTGTCATAATGCAAAATGTCGTAGTTCTCGCGATCCAATTTAAAAGGAAGTTTTTGGACGTTGGCGAACTTGCGAAACTGTGTAAATCTTGTAAGCATTTGAGATCAGCGAAACGAACTACAGTACACACGTTGAGTGAGCACCTGGTTTAGACTACGTTGGGTACAAAACGATTTCGAGCCATATCTTAAGCATGCCACAATATAAATTTCTCGCCAAAAGGTCGCCAACTCGTCATTTTTAAGTGGACATACTTGTTCGAAAATTGAGTTTTGCAGAAACTAAATACACATTCGGAATCAGCGTTAAAACTTTACAAAATTATCCCAGTGCCGACTCCAGGTGGGACGAACATGATAAAAGGTTCCCTTGTAAGTACTCTTTTAAAAAGGGGAGTGTGTTAAACAAATGGCTTTGCATCATAGTGCAAAACGTTCCTGGTGCAGGAATGGACATCAAGAAAGTGGAAATGAATAGAGGGTTCTTCTCGTTCCTCGAAAATGTAATTCACTCTCATTAAGCTGATTCTGAAACATCATAGTGGTTTCTTTGTTTGGGCTTTTGCGGCGCAAGGATAACAAAGTCATGCTGCGGCGGGATGTATGGTTTTATGCGAAGTCCAAACCTTGTTCTGCTGTCAAGAGCATTAAATCCCTGTGGGAATAAAAACGGCACCTGTTTTGAAACACCATAGTGGTTTCTTTGTTTGGATTTTGCAAGGACAACAAAGCATGCAGCTCTATAATTTCGTGGGAAGTCCAAACCTTGCTTTATGTCAATAGCATCAAATCCTTGTGGGAATAAAAACGCCACTTGTTCTGAAACACCATGGTGGTTTCTTTGTTTGGGTTTTTGCTGCGCAACGACAAGAAAAGTCATGCTGCGACGGGATTATACTTTCATGGGAAGTCCGAATATTTCTCTGCTGCCAAGAGCATCAAATTTCTGTGGGAAGAATAATGTCAAATGCTCCACGATGCCATCGGGAGTAGAATTCGCGTTAATGGCACAATAGATGATTGCGTTATTACTAGGCCGTCGTAGGGCGATGCACCTACGTTTTCACTAGGAGTCTGACCTCTTGATCGAGGGAACTAACCCTCGGACAACAATAAGCATTTAGTTGGTAAGCAATCCTCCCCCTCCCCCGCCCCCCCACTGGAAGCCAAAGCTTGATGAACAGTAGTCGAAGTGAACGCATTACAACTGTGGGAAAATATCATGGTCGCAAAGAGCTTGCGAGCTGCTATTTATTTACCTCGCCTGCATTCCAACCTATAGGCGCGTATATGAATATTATATGCGAATTTGAAATAATTATGCTTTATATTTTTCTTTTACACTTTAAGTAATGGATGTTGTTATATAACCAGGATTTTTTTTTACATTTCTTCGTTCTTCCCTTTTACAGTGGCTTGATGATATCATTACAGGTATTTGCATTATTTGACGTTGTGCATTAATTAGCATAACTATATCTCTATAAAAAATAATAGACATTTGGCAATGTGTTATTATAGTTATACGTATATTATAGGGCCGTAGGAAAGGGGGCTTGAACAGCAAAATATATTGCTCTACTTAACATCAAATAATATGAGCTATTATAAAGTAACTTGAACTCCCCCCATACTTTTTTGTTACGACTCTGGCATATTAAGATATTGATATACGAGTCATCCAAAAAGGCTGAATAGGAGAATAAAGATTTAAATGGGTGCTTCATAGAAATACACACTATCAGGAAGCCTCGTTTTATAAATTATTAGAGATTATGCTTTTTGTGGTTGGACGATGCATTTTGCGAATTAAAATAAATTGATGTACGTAGATGGATCGCAAATCTATATTATATGCATATAAGATTCGAATTTCTGAAAAAGTTGTATTCAAATAAGTTGAAAACTCCTGGATAGTTTTCCTACGCTTCGTTAATAGTAACGGCAGCATAAATTACTTTCAAAAAATGATTCCTTATTTGGAGATGAATTTTTATTAATATGGGCACCTTCGTACTGAAATATGCTTTACAGTGAAGGTTAAGTCTAGAAAGATGTTTAAAAACACTTCTTGAATCATATTTTTAAGAATTTTTTGCGTTCACTAAATTTTGGCTTTGATATACTCACCTTCTTAGTTGGGGCGAAATTTGCTTTGTTGGCTTCGTTTTTGCTATACATTCCATGCCTGAAGGTATGCCCCAAAGCAAAGTTACCAATTCTATCTTGAGAACACAATTAAAGAACGTACCAAAAAGAGGCTAACTTTTTCCAATGATTCTTCCTTTCTTTTCTTCCACTGTAAGCTGAAATTTGTATTGCGTTTTTACTTAACTGAACTATGTCCTTGGGCATGATGCAATTCATTTCTTCAGTTAATTTTTTTTGCATCTTCAGCAATTCATTTCAGAAAAAGTGGTTCTTTTTCTCCGTCTGGAAAAATCGCTGATGTAATATCACATCAAATGTTCTTTTAACTGGTTATTTGATCGCATTTGTTGCCATACATCAGTGCATTTATCTTCACCGCACGGTTGCAGTGACATCGGATTTCAGGGAAGTGCTTTATTAAAAGAATTAGGTTCTTTGAATATTACGTGATGTGCTACCAAGCTGGAGGTGAGTTTAAAACTCATTTAAACGTAGAGAAAAACGGCCCAGCCAATTTCTGCCCCAGTTGATGGGAAGGAACATTAAAGGAAGAAACCTCCCCCAAACCATTTCGCCATTGATCAAACGACAGCAGCTATCTTGCCTCGCATTAACAAACTGCACAACACGGTAAACTCCTGCGAAAAGAGATTAAGATTACGATGAAGTTGGAACCGATGTTGATGATGTAAAAGTTGTTATTGTTACCGATAATGGTAAGTTATGAATCCAACAGATAATGACTGTCATTTAGTATTCCTGGTCGAATTCCTCCTCCTATCGGCGATGGGGGGAGGGATCGCAAACGAGCTTGGCAAAAAGTCTTCTCTTGGTTGTGCACAGGTTATTAATGAAAGCAACGTCATCTGTTGCCAACACGTTGAGCATAACCTAATGACTCTTTGGCTATTTGCCGTTGAGCTCATTCTTCTCAGCTTCGAAAACCTTTCCACGTGAAGTCGGAGATTATTTTCATCAATTTTCTTAAAACTTTTTCAGTGTAAGTCGAAATGTCTCCAAAAGGTAATAAAGGGCCAGCAGATATCATTTATTTATTTGTAATAATATATCATTACCACGCCATTGCTCGGACTGCCTGTACGCAGTGAGCAGAAAACGTAAACTTCCGTCGTTCGTTATTTGTTAGCACCCCCCTGAGAGTAATAAAATAACGTCCTTTTTAATTCTTAATTATAGCGTGGGCACTTGAAGAAAGTACTTTTTAGTGCTGCAGAACTATGTAATTGTTCAATCACAATGGGCGAGTTAGGAGCGGTTCCAAGTAACTCGGGAGGGAGCGTCAAGCTTATCGATTAGGTAGGCCTAAGTGGCGAGGACTTTCTTATAATTCTTTTGTATTTTTGATTCTCCTCTCTCCAAGCCAGATAAGAATTCAATTCTGTGTTACAGGATTTTTCGCTGCTTTCCTTCCAAAATAAATCACGTCATTTAGCAGTCGTAATGATGGTATTTTCACGGATTCTTAACACTTATCGTAATACCAACTTCAAGAACAACGGCAAAATTTAATCTGAAACCCATTTATTTGTCGTAAAGGAACTCAACTCCCTGGGAAAGCATTCTTCTCGATTAAGACAGAATTTTCTTCGGCTAGGAAGGAGAAAGAGTAACATAAATATTAATTCTAAAATATAGGCGGGGGAGTTCTAAGTGTGACGGACTATAAGGTGTGTAACATTTAGGGTTCTTTTCGAATCTTTTCCCCGAACATGCCAGAAAAAAAAAAAGAAATCAATAATTGTGGATTTTTCCCTTTGAGGTTTACAGCATTTAAACTCTTTTCCTAACTGTAATCGTACGACGTTCTTGCTTTTCCCGAAAATAGAGTATTTATCCCTTTTAGTTTGCATCTCAAAGACGGAAATCTCTCAAGGTGTTATGGAAACGGTCCCCACATCTACCACTTTTCAAACCACGTGAGTTTTTTCGCCATTTTGTTGAAAGTCACCTTTGTAGCAAACTCAATTTGCATTTTTCAGTTTTCCCTGAAAATTTAATTATCGAGTTTAATTGAGTTAATATTTATTTTTACAGTAAGTCTCTTTAAATTTAGGTGCGCTAAATATATGTCACATTAAATTATTTTTTTTGGGACTTTATTAATTTGGAAAATCCACAAAGGGATACAATATCACACAGCGAATCCTTTAAAGCTGATTCTTTTTTCCATATAGATGACAAATGATGTTAAAAGACAATATTTGTATATTACCCTGGCTGCGGCTGATTTTTTGAAATTTAATTTCAGTATCTTTTAGTTTCGTCAAAAAACGAAACTAAGCCCAGCCATTCCACTAAGCCATTGTTTCCACTTTTTAGTCCCACAATCTACCTTAAAAGGATTGAAAAATGCACAAACAGTTCTTGTTTTACCGTAGCCATGAGAAAATTAGAATTTTTCCCGATTATTTATAGAATTATCCAAGACTTAACCTGCGATATCCAAATGAAGATGTACTTGCAAACAATCACGCTTATCTACGATTCGAACCTGGAACCAGTAACGTATGATCACTAATTTAATGAATACACTAGCTAAAGTTAAATATGCCAGCTTTTTCATTCCCACTTCGAACCCACGACCATGTACCAAGTTGGTATATAACATGTAGTGGTGGTATATGCACCACATGGTATATAAAGTTAAGTGCTAGCTAGCACTTAACTTATATATTATTTATTATAACTTATATGACGATGATGCCAAGTGTGCGTATTTGAAATTGATTAATTTCATATTAATTTCATTAATATCTACTACCAAGGTACATTAATTTCTTATGTGCTTAATTCTAAGCAGGTTTTAATGAATATAGATGTTGTTGAAGATAGCACCGTTGACGATAAATTAAAGTTAAGTCTGGTAAAGTTCCTTTGTTGGTATTCCGTTGAATGATATTTGATCTGACTAGATGATTTCCGAATCATAAGCGTAGGGTAATATGCAACCTAGCATCCCGTATAATTTAAAAGCAATTGCAGTTTTACATATAGTATATACAATATAGTGCATATAATATGTGCTTGCCTCACCACTAATAACTTAAAAACTGTACGCTGCTGTCCAAAATACTTCATTTATAACACGATAGGAATAATGATTAGTTAGTATATAAAAGAAGTACTATATAAGGAGCGGGCATAAAACTGAATATCTAACGCACGGCAGCTCGTATGAAATTCTTCCCAAAGCATCGAATTTTAGTTATCGAGTATGCAAGAACTGTTGTTTCAAAACGTTTCTTCAAGAAATGACATCGATGTCGTAGTGTTTATGACTCTTATAGTCAAGGGTCATAAATGACAATGATGTTGTTGTATTTATGACTATTATAGTCAAGAGTGAACTAAGGGGTGAAAGCTATCACATGCAGTGGCGTAGGCAGAAAGTTTATAGGGGAGGGGTTACAGAGCTACAACTCATATATTCCTATGTTAAATATACAAAATTTCATTGCGATGGGGGTTACAACCCCCAAAACCGCCCCCTGGCTACGCCTATGATCACATGGGTAAACTTTAAGTTCAGACTTGTGTCTTCAAATCGAATTATAAGTTTCTAAAATGTTTAATAATTTTAATCTCATTTAATTACAAGGAGGGATAAAATAAGGAATAACCTAATTAGAGGTACGGTCAAGGTTGGACCCATAGGGAAAAAAATACAAGAACATAGGTTAAGATGGCTTGGGCATATGGAGCAGAGAAATGAGGAATATGTGGGAAAGGTAATGGATAAGCTGGTGGTAATGGGTAAGAGGAAGAGGGGAAGACCATGGTTGAGATGGAAGGATAAAGTGACCGAAGATCTGGAAGAGTATGGATGGAGTAGAGAAGAGGCATTGGATAGAAGATTGTGGAAGAGAAGATTAAAGGACCATAACGCTGACCCCATATAACATGGGAAAATGGCAAAGCGAAAGAAGAAAAAGAATCTCATTTAAACTAATTTATGGTATATTTACTTATCTGAATTTTAATTTATTCTTCCTGTTGTTAAATTAATATGAAGCAGCTACATCGCCGTAGAATAGAATTCCAACGAATGGCAAACAAGCCATTTGCTAGAACTCTACTCTTCCTACACTCCCACGCAACATTTCCCATCGTTACCCACGATTACAGAGTGATCTTATATGCATTTGAAAACGCAAACATCGTTAAGTCTCTTTATTCAGAAACTTTCGAGCAGGGATCTCTATATATTTTCATCGTCTGTCTATGTCTACGTTGAACTGTGGAAAGCGTCAATTCCTCGATCAGGGGTTTGAGACATAAACCCACTTCTCATCATGAATTTACGTTTCAACAAATTGCGTATTTTGAATAACACCTCGCCATTACCTTCAAAAACTTTAGATTTCCCTGGCGGATCGATGGCCGATTATCTGCTCATCTTTAGCCCGATATCGCATACTGAGACAAATGTAAATTTTTCATATTTGCATGAGCATCAGGGATGAAAGTTGAGACCCGTCGTCGATGATAGCATTGCAACGCCGTCCTAAAACCTGATGATGCAGAAACATTAGCATCACAATTGTATGCATCGCGTCATTTAAAAGCCATGAGAGTTTCTAACAAACCGTCCTAAATTCGTCAAAGTCTTGGATTTCAGCCGGATTATGACGTACTGGAAAAGCGATTATATTGGATATATCGGGAAAAATATCGTAAATCGATGGTAATTTTGTGTTGGCGATACAGACAAGCATTTTCTTTCACGCGCAGTTTGTACAAATGTAAATATACAGTTGTCGCAGTTTGTAAACATAATACCGCAGTTATTAAATTTGTAAATACACAGTGGTCTTAATTTTCGAAATAACTATACTTTTGTTGCTCCTTTTTTTTTGCAAAATAAAAGCAGGCGTTAATGACATACTTACAAGGGAACCACTTTTGTGGAAACTCACACTTTGAAACAAGACTTATCACAAACGATAGTACCCAAGCTCCTTATTAAGAATATAAAATCAGTTTTTTGTGAATAGCATATAAAATTTTTTTATTAATATTCAAAGTCCAAAAATCGCACTTTTTAGGTGAAGTTTGATATTTTTTATTCGCACTGTATATGAAGATAAGAACTTTTTAACTCAATTCGAATAAAGAGGGTAATTGTATTTAACGGATAAAATTATAAAATTACACGAAAGATCATTCAGAGTATTTTAAAAAATTATATAAAAACTAAGCTTTTTAACACTGATATTTGGCTATGGTTTATAAGAATTGGCGATACCGGTATGAAGTATAAACATTTCGTCAAAAAAATTGCAAACAATTGCTCTGGATGAAATCAAAATTGATGTAACACACCAAAACGAAATTATAAAAATTCAGTTTTTGGTGTATAACCAATTACGTGCTGAACAATATCGCCCTATGTTGCAATATTCTTGGTGTAATTGTACACACTCCTAGTGAAACTATTCAATTCAAAAATTTTGATGAAATATATTTTCGCGTAATTGATACGATTTGCCGTGAGAATGAATGTAATTTACATCCTTTTTAAAGTGCAGCCATTGTGAAGAACAATTACGTTTTGAACGTTTTTATGAAAAGTATCATTATCAAAACTTATAACTATTAAATAACTCTTATAAATATTAAATAAATCTCCGGAACTATAAGTAGTATAAAATATTACTTATAGTTCCGGATTTCGATCATTCAGTCATTTTTATAATTTTCTCATACTGAATGTCTTTGATTGATTTACAACATTCAAAATTTCCGCGTCAATTTTTTACGAGAGCCAAGTCGACTCCGCAAAAAATATTAGACGTTCAGTACGATACAACATTTGTCTACTTTTTAAAACAAATTATTTATGTATAAAATTTTTGAAATGCCAGCTTCATTAAAACATTTTTCTTTATTAAAAAATTACGTAAAATATTTTGATGTTACGGCCATAAAATTTAGAAGATTTTTTCCTTTTTATTATGCCATTATATTTCCTAAAAATATTGTGGGTGAAGGTTGCAATATGAGCGTAATTGAATAATAAATGCTTCATGCCGATATCGCCAATTCTTCAAAACCATAGCCAAACGCGCCAAATATTGGTATTAAAAAGCTTAGTTTTTGTATAATTTTTTAAAATACTCTGAATGACCTTTCGTGTAATTTTATAATTTTATCCCTTAAATGCAATCGCCCTCTGCATTCGAATCGAGTTTAAAAGTTATTATCTTCATATACAGTGCGAATAAAATCAAACTTCACTTAAAAGTGAGCTTTTTGGAATTTGAATATTAATAAAAAACATTTATACGCCATTCACAAAATGCTGATTTCATATTCTTAATAAGGTACTTATGGACTATCATTTGTGATATGTCTTGTGTCAAAGTGCGAGCTTCCACAAAAGTGGTTCCCTTGTTAGTATAATAACGTTGTCATATTTTAATTGATTCTATTTATTTTTTATTATTTTTTTTTTTTTAAAACAAAACTGATTGAAATTGCAGTTGGGTTGATTGGCATATGTTAATCGTTCTGTATTTCCCTCGTGGTCTGTCTACCCTCTTAGTTGAATTCCTGAGGTAGTAGGAATAATAGCGGTTTGGAGGACATATTAAGTGAAGTCTGTCAACCATGATAAATCCTTCCGCCGTGAAGTCTACGCTTGCGATTGCTGTAGAAATGAGTCCTAGCCCATCTTCATTAGCGGAATACTAAACCATGAATGCATTTCTTCAAACATTCCATATTTATAATGGGCTAAATCCCGTTACCATGACAACAGACATGCGCAAACTTGGCAGCGAGAGGGGTAATCGTCGTGAACAGATAGTATAGTTCGTTCACGAAAAGTTGTCCGATGGTACCGTTAGAATTAAGGGGAGCTGACGTCACAAAGGGCATAGCCGATTCCAGCAGAGGGAAGGGTGTCATTTCAGAACTGTTTTTTAGTGAACGTTTGTCTGCGCCAAAAACCAGTTCTGAAATGACGTCCTCCCCTCTGCTGTAATCGGCTAGGCCGTTTGTGACTTCAGCTCCCGTTATTTCTAACGGTACCATCGGACTACTTTTCGTGAACGAACTATAGATGGTCTCGGTTTAGATAATCCAAATAGGCCTGGAGCTTAAAACACATAAATGAATATGCGAGTATGTTAGATATAGCTATGGGTTACATTATCTGCATTTTTATGAAACAATATACTATGTGCGAACATTTTTCAAATTGACTTTGGCATGCCCGTATCCAGAGGGGGGATTTTAGGGACCGGTCCCCCCCCCGAAATTAAATTTTTAATGGGACTTGGCTACGGACTTGCATGCTGTAATTGTATCGATACATGCTGTAACATGTTTTGAACCCCGAAATTAAACCCTAGCCACGGTCTTGGACTTCAGTATTTAATATCGTTTATATACTCATATTCTTCACTCTATTTTAAAGTTATTGTTTCGAAGTTTGCTGGACGTTGAACGTAAGTGAACACGTGCTGAACCTGCTGGAAAATTTGACAGAATTAATAGTGAGCAATACTATATTGTTACATCACAGGGATGTAAAAAATAGAAGAATAAGCGATATTGTATTCAGAGTCGTAGCTTGAAGTTCTTTGCTGGGGGGTCGGGAATTACAGCGAAGCTTTTAGAATTTAATCACCATATTTTATTAGTATTTTTAAAAAAACAAAATACTAAATATTTGTAATATAGACATAAAATGCTTTAACGTAGCTAGCTAAATCTTAGTACTGTGCGTTTCGATGAAATTTAAAGGACGAAACAATAGATGGAGTATATAATTGTTGTTCAAAATTGTTTATGAACGTCATATTGAACAATGAAATCAAACTAATTCATAATTAACAATAATGAATAAAATTCTTAATACAAATATTGCATTGAAAACTTGTGTAGAAGTATACTAAATTTTTTATAATTTCCATACAGTAGACAAGATGGACCTTTGTTAAAAACGTGACGTAGACAAAAGCTGCTAAATTAAAAATAATAAATAATGTTAAATCTAACCTGTTTTGAATACATTTTTACATCAAAAAACAATTTCCATGGTCTTGTACAAAAAATTAAATTGAAAACAAAAAATTAAAAACAAAAAATTAAAAACAAACAAAAAATTAAAAACAAACAAAAAATTAAAAACAAACAAAAAATTAAAAACAAACAAAAAATTAAAAACAAAAAATTAAAAACAAACAAAAAATTAATAACGAATAAAAAATTAAAAACAGTCCACAATAATTTATTAAAAAAAAACTAAACAAATCAAAACCAAAACTATTTTCTATGGGGCTAGGCTCCCTGGATATATAGTCTGGCTACGGTCCTGATTGTACAATAGTAAATATTATTTATGAAAGTTGACAGTGGATCACCTCGAATTACAAGACGCCTAAGGCGACGCTGTTGGTTTGTAATTTGTGTAGTAAGGGCAGCTAGGGTCATAGTGCGCCAAAATCTCTAATTTTCTGAAGGATCCGGATCTCTTTTGTCTAGGAAATTAAACGGATTAGAAATCCGATTGTAGAATATGGAAAAAAAAAGGAAGAGAGGAAGGAAGACAGACAGACAGAGAAATAGATAGACAGATAGATAGATATGGTAAGTGATAGGCATCAATGAGATTCAGACTCGGATTTTCGCAAGGCAGATAAATGCGTTACCTTTATGTAACTGTACGGTTCTACGCAGTTTATACAATGCTGCTAACAACAGCAAGTAATTTAAAGGCGCGTGCACACATACAAATGCACTCACATCAAGCCACCTTCGGATAAGGAGAATGAGAAATTATCTGCGAAATCTGTAGTATGTTAGAAGAAAGCCATAGGCTAAGTTGATAACAGAAAATCTGAACTGCGAACACTCAGCACTAAAAACAAACACATGAAGGAAAGAACATATAACTAAATTAAAATAGCCTTTATTTAGTTTTTCTGAATAAGGAGTGTTTGAAGAGACTGCTCCACATTTGATAATCCAATGAAAATATTGCTGATACAATTCTTAAGGTGGAATAGAAATCACACGCATAGACAAAATAGCTGATAAAATGGCGAAGAGTGATAAAAGCAAAAAGGATAAAAAAAATTTGAAGGCGATAAAAGAGAGGTAAAAGAAAGATATAAGATAAAAGGAAAAGAAATAAAAGATAAAAATAGACAAAAATGAAAACAAAAAGTCATCTACAAGATTGAAATTCTTCAAACGTTGTCAAACGACAATTCCTAAGGATATAAAAAAAACCAGAATCATCTAGCGAACAACGTTTTTCCAGAAACCATGTCTTAAAACGTAAAACGGTTGAAAGATTCCTATATATATAAATTTGTTTCGAGGGTATTAAACTTTGATGCACCCGTCAAAACTATCAAAAATATTTCACCAAATTGCATAAATGGCTTTTCGCAAGAGCTGGAAAATAAGAGGCTCCCACCTGTAGTGAACAAATAAGGAAGAGAGAGGAAAACGTGGCAAGTTCTGATAACGAAAGAAAACTTGAAGGAGGAATAAACAGGGTGAAAAACGCAGAGGAACCCACGTTAGGGAATACCTTGCTTCCATAGACATACCTAAGAAATATACCATGAAAGACTAATGTTGCTGTGGCATAGTTGTAACCCGTTTGGCTACTGTACGAAGGACCAAATTTCGATTTCAGTATACCCATAATGCTCCTTGTTTTTTCTACAAATTCTTAATCCAAAATTTGATCTGTTAAGCAAAAGAGATGTTAATTTCTGGGAAAACTGTAAGTCCTAGCGCTGTACGAACTTAACCCTCTTTTGTCCATAAAACGCAAACAAGTCGTAAAAGTATTATTTATTCGTGTGCTATAAATTTTATCACCCCTTCGTCTGATTAAATAATTCTTGTGTTATAAGTGATCAGCCGACTTAATTTTGTTTCATGGAGTGGGTTTATTTATATTTTCGATAGATAACCCGATCCAGCAACATCTAGCCTAAAATATCAAAAGAAGGGCGACGAGTCCCCCAAATGTTAAAGAGAAGGAAAGTAAGGTGGGAAAAAAATTCAGAAAAGTAGAATTTTTATAGAAAACTGTGAGAGGAAATTAGGGATTACGTGTAGAAAATACTGAAGCGTTCGGAAGCAAAAATTCTCGGAAGAGAAACCCAAAAGGAAAAACTAATTTATGTTGTAACAGTACAACGAAAGGAAGAACACGAGGCATCAAAGTATTGCTTCGGATATTTTAGAAGGTGTGAAGTGAAGCATATTTAACTTGGTTTTATAAAGATCGCCACGTCAAAAAATATCACAATTCTTTTCGGTATGCTGATATTTTATTTTTGTTACTAGTTCGCTTTCTTCCTGTCTGGATATTTTTAGTGGTTGCGAAAAAACCAACGAGGGAACCCTCCTCAACATATCCGACGGGGATTGGAATCAAAATAAGCGAGTTCGAAAGGTCTTGAAAAGTTATTAGACCCATATTTAAGCTTTTTTCAGACCGACCGTATATTTCGGAGATATGACCCTCCAAAGTCCGAAAACAGCCATATTACAGACCTTATACCCAATTTTTGCCACCCACGTTTTAATTACAGCTCAAACTAGAGCTTGTGTAATTTTGGAGAAAAAGAGACGCTTTCCCCATCCTGGATTCGAACCAGGGTCCCTCCGTTTAGCCCGGAGTGTCTTGGACCGCTAGACGAATGAGGACAGGAAACAACGCTCTCTTTCTCCGTATGTAAAGATGTTAAGGTATTATTACCCTCCGCAGGGATAACACAATTGCCAAATATGGTCAACACAAGAAAGCCTCCGGGGCGAGATTTTTGTGAGTTTTCGTGGGGGAATTTATTATACAATAATTTTTGCCACCCACGTATTAATTACAGCTCAAACTAGTTTTTTTGAAGCTTTACATTAAAAATTGAATCGTCAGAGAAGGGGGCCGTTAAAGTATTAGGTAAGTATCTTTGAGGAAGTGGGGGAGTTTGACATTTGCTTATTTTTGCTGACAACAGAGAGGGGAGTCTAGACCATGCTTACGTAAGTTGCAAAAAATAATAGTACTAACACATAGTCACAAATTGACAACTGCTCTAACAGAACTGCAATACTTTGATGCATAATACACTGCAAGTAGAAGATATGAAATATAAAATAAACGTAATCGCAGTTAAATATTTAATTATTTAAACCAGTGGTTCTCAGATATTTTTCGCTCGGGGGCCCCCCATCTGGACTCCCCGTGACCTCCCAATATTTTTAAATCATCATAAATATATTATTTTTAATAAATGTATTTTATTAAATCCATTTCTTATATATTACACTAGTTGCTTACAATGTAAGAAATATTAACAATAAAAATGTAACAAAATACTTTATAATGTCACCAAAATAGCAATTAACAGCGTGTTAAAACTTTTTTTAAACGCGATAATTTATTGTGATTACTCTCTATTTATAAATAAGCGTTTAATATTATAACAAACTTATAAATAAATGCTCAATATTAGAGTAAAAATGTAAATAAGTATTATAATTTGCATCACACGTTGCATTCTTATTTCAAAAACTTGTCCCAAACAATTAGAAAACCGAAATCTTACATAAGCCGGGGGGGTAGGCATTTGCTCATTTTTTTCTTACAATGGAGAGGGGGGAATATATAATGGCCAGAAATGTGCCTACGTAATATTTGAACGTCCCTTAATCTGAAATTTCTTGTACTATGTGTACGGTATTTGTTAATACTGAGTATTTATCCTCTATTCGGAAATATTAGAAGAGAGCAAGCGACATAAATAATAAAAGATAGAATGGACATAAAAATAAACAATAATATTAATGAAAATGCTTAATGTCCTCAACTTCTTGCGAAATCAAAAGTAATCATTGTCTTTGATATTTTTAAAATTGATTAATTTAGCTTATTTTAAAACTTAAAATTAATGCAATTTTTAAAATCACAATCCTCAGTCCTTTGGGAAAATCTTAGTCTCTTCCTCTTCCGTACAGCCAGTAAGAACCTTTCCAGGCAAAGCATTTCTCTAAATTGCTTTGGGGCTAGACCACGAATTCTCACATTTTTCTGTTCGCGGGATCCACGTATTGGTGTGGTTTAAAAACTGTGGACTGCCATGTCTCACA
>QLNU02015360.1:194205227-194218582 GCA_006491805.2 Dysdera silvatica | reverse complement strand
TGCAAAACAATATAATGTAAATAATATAGTGCAAAACAATATAATGCAAATGATATAGTGCAAATCAATATAATGCAAATAATATAGTCCAAAAAATATAATATGAATAACATAGTGCAAAACAATATAATGTAAATAATATAGTGCAATGTTTATATGACTGTGCCACAAGAGAATAAATAAAAGTGTATTATTATTATTATAGTAATTAAAAGGCGGCGGAAAATGTACCTCACATTAATCATGAGATGAAGGAAATTGTATTTCGCAATGAGTTGACGTATATGACGTTGATCGTATATGACGATTGTGTAAAAACGTTTATCGGAATGAAAGGCATGACAATAGTATTAATAATAATATTGGAAGAAAAATACTAAAATGCAAAGAAAAAATTATTATTAATAATGGAAGAGCAATAATAAACAGCAATAATAATGATAATGGATGGGAAGCCAAATTACGTTACCGCGCTGTCAAAGCTACTAATGGAAAATTGTTTGCTCTTTTAATTTTGCCAATCGGTGTAGAGAAATATAATTGATAAGATATTTTCCTTAAATAATATTATGTGTAATAAAAATTGCGATTTTTTTAAAATTAACATTGGTGTGGACATAACGATATTATATAAGTAGAGTAATAATCAGCGTCCATGTAACTTAATGATTTGTGCGACTCTGAATTTTGCAAATTCTCAAATATTTATCGCATAACTTTCTTTTCCTCGTAGGGATATATTAATGAGAAGTAATTACATTGAGACGTAAATTGACATATAAACCATTAAAAAATAAATCGTTTTTATTGACTAAAATTAAAAATTGTGAAATTTTAATTAGTAACTTTCAATTTTCAAGTTTGGAAAATTCAGCAAAAGTTTTAAATTGAAGGTTTCATTTAATCAAACTTTATATGCCTCAAATATAACACTGCTTTGACACATACGTTATTTAAACATCACACTGTTTTGATATTCATATCATTTAATTATCACACTGTTTTGATACTTATGCCGTATAAATATCACACTGTTCTGACAATTATGTCATTTAAATATCAGAAGAATGTGATACGAAAAGCGAGTCTAACATTTGGATCAGGGGTTCCAAACCTGGGGTGCTCGATTACCAAAGGGGATCAAAGGTAGTGTTTTAGAGGGTGCGACAAAGAATAGTCCTTATTCTCGTGTGAGAGTCATGAGTTATCGATTAGTTTATTGTTTACATTTTTTAGGAATAAATTAGAATGCAATTGCTCAAGCTCTATTTGCATTTTTTGTACTGACAAGGGAACTACCCCGAGTGGGAGTCCTAACTGAGAATTGAGACATATTGCAATTTATAGATTTTAGACCCTAATTACGAATCCAAAGTCCTTTTTCAGTGAAATCCATATATTAATTTTTAATTAAAGAATAAAATTTTCAAAATTGGCCAAGATTCAGCGGTTTGGTGAAATATTTATAAGAATTGGCGATGCTTTTATTATCATTTCAAAAATTGTTTGCTTTTTGATACATAAAGTTTTGAAACAAGATACATGCTTTTTGTGAAAGCAAGCAGAATTTACATTTTAGATAAATTAAACTTCAAGTGCACTTTCTCTATTTATAAAAAATAATACCACAAAATTTTAAAAATTTGGATAATGTGCATACAATGTGAAAATGGAAAGTAAAGATTGAAACATGGATCTGTTTTTTGCAGAATTAGTTAAAAAAAATAATTAAACAAGACTGTCATAAAATTGGTATTGAATAAAAGAATGTTCAAAATATAACATTTGGTTACAGTGAGTGCATTTTAAAAACGAACGACTCTTACATAATGAAATATTACAATGAATATTATCAACTGCGAAGAAAAGTGTTTCTACATTATTAAATGTTCTAGGATCGTTATCTGAATAATTGCACTTATACCAGGAATACTATAACATTGGGCGATATTGTTCAGATTGAAGTTGGTTATATATTATTAAAGAGTGCATTTTTAGTATTTCATTTCTATTTTTTATATCAATTTTCATATATCAGCAAGGGCGATTTAGTTTGTAACTTTTTTAACGAACTTTTTAAACTGCCTGAAAAAATACACATCGAGTGGTTGAATAAGGGATGTTGTTTTAGGAGGTATTTGTAAAGTAATACAATTGCTAGGAGGATCCTTGTATATGCTTAGATCTGTGCACCCTGTCTAGGAATCTAACATGATACAAGAAGGTGGTCGCAAAATAAGAAGAATGTAATTATTCAGCCATTCTTTCATTTGTAGTTTATCCATTTTTCCTGATTTTGAAGAAGTGATACGTAAATTTGAGGGCCGAAATAACATTTTTTTAATAGTCGGACTGAAATTTCCGTTCTTTTCTTTTAAGCATATTAGTAACTTGCCTTTTAATTCTCCACTCATTAACAGCATTGGCATAATTGTACATGAATGTGTTAATGAAAATTCTGATGGAATTGCTGAAATGGTTTGTTTTCTCCCCTTTAAAAGATGACAACCCTTCATTTTTTATGAAATAGCGAAATCCACTCTGTTCGGAATTCAGCACTTGACCAGGATCAAGAGTTAATGTGGAATATCTCAATTTTTGATATAAATTCTACATCAGTATTTTTAATTTCCTCAATATTATGGATATGTGCTGTGGTCAAGTATTTTGTGATTTTTCAAGGAACAATTCCAGCTGTCTTTGTAAAATTTTGGATGAAACGATAACTGCTTTTCAAATTTGTTAAATTTGATTCTTTAGCTTTATTGAAGGCCCAGTGTTTTAAATCCACGTCATGAACTGGCATATGACGATTTCTGGCATTCTTAAATTTTTGAAATATTGAAGCCCTAATTATTTCTTATTTTTGATTATTTATCCCTAATAAAGGTTGTTTTTTTTTATTTAAATGTATCTCTAGGATATTTAACTTTATGATAACGAGCTTTGGTTTGAAGAAATTTTCCTTTTCTACAAGAATCATAATAATGATTTTTTTTCATATTTGTCAAAGTAAATTCGTTTACCAAAATATCATCGTTACTATAATCAGATTCATACGCATAATTACCATAATCGGTTCGATTTTCATTAAAGTCACGAAAATTCAAAGTAAAGTCTTCAGTCACATTATTAATAAAAAACAACTCTTCAATTATTGCAAACAAACGTTTGCTTTCGTCTAATTCTGCAGCTGTAATTATTGAAGACTGTATGTTGTGTCTTTTTATTGATAAATTTAAGATAGATTGAATGATGTTCACGAAATTCTTTTTTTTTTTTTTTAATAGAAAATCAAAAGTGAAATACGGACGGGTTGTGTATTTTGGTGCGTTTCTATAAAACGAACAACTAATAATTTCAGTCTGGCATTAAGCTTCCGATTAAACTAACAAGGGGAACCCATAGTGAGTGCCTCGCCGATCTTGATGACATTTTTTTTTTAATGGAAGTAGAGCCCAAATAAGTAAATATGTGTCTCATAATAATCAAGTTTATCCTGAGAAATTCGCTTCCACGTCACCCACCCCAACCTGTTTTCTTATTTCATCCGCCCATCTAGTTTGGCCCATCTAGGTTTTCGGTGGTCTCGTAGAATCCAGTTCAGAATTTCTGTTGTCCAACATTCTATTGCTCATATATAGCAATGCCTTATATGCAAAATCTTTAAAAATTCATATCTCCGGAAATAAGCCGCATTGGCACGAATGCCGAGACACGCATTTCCTTATTTTGGCTCTACTTTAAAAAATAAAAAAAATTCATCAAAATCGGTGGGCACTCACTGAGGGTTCCCCTTTAAGTTAAAAGCATGCCAACTGACAACACTCAAATTCTCGCCAATACCTCGATTACCGTCATAATTGCGCCAATTCTTACAAGGACTTCTCCAAACAACTGAAATTTGCGCCAATTTTGAAAACTTTAGTGGTTAATTAAAAATTTATATATGGATTTCGCAGAAAAAGGACTTTGGATTCGTAATTGGGGGTCAAAAATCTATAAATTGTAATATGTCTTAATTCTCAGTTAGGACTCCCACTCGGGCTAGTTCCCTTGTGAGTGAGACAAAAGCTTATTTTTGAGTTCGATTTGTTCACTCACAGTATTGTAAGTTCTAAAATTAGAAACCAGGGTTTTTCATCTTCAAACGTGCATCGAAACATCATTTCTGTTTCAACAAATTTGATTTCACTAAACGGCTGATTTTTATAACCGGCGACTGGAAATAAGGCGATGCTTTGAGCAGTCGGTGATCGTTTTTAGCACAACGTTGCAGGGGAGGATTAGATTGCTTCGCCCAACTTTTGGAATGCTTAGCTAAATTGTCGGAGGGTAATTCCAAGAAATTAATGCTACATAACATTTAACTTTGATTCTTTGCAGAGTTGCTATGCTGTTAGATTGTATCTTTAAATTTTCTTTTACTTCTATAAGCGGCTTTATAAGCTGTAAGGATATAGCTTTATAAGCTGTTGATGAATATATTGAGGGCTGGTTTTATTAGCCGATAAATTTATTAACGGCAGGCATTATATTAATTTCTTGTAGAGGGAAAAAACACTAACCAAATATTTCATTGGGGTGCGGGATATAGAAAGGTTTGGAAAACCCATGATTTGGATAATCAATAAATAATGAAATTATAAAATTAAACTCAACCAGATAGTGATTATAAAAATTAAGAAGATCATTTTTTTTGTAAGAAAAGTAAAAGATAGTAAATTTTTACACCTATTTGTACCGGCGATGAATATTATGATCTCATTATGTTTATTTCAGGGTGATTATGGTCGTCCTTGCATTGTAAAACATAAGCTAACTAAGGAAACACACTTTTATTTTGTTTTTATCGATAATGCTTTTTTCAAATCGAATTATATTTCTAAAATATTTGACAGCTGATAATAATATATTTTTAAGCATATGTAGTCCAACATGTCGATTTCCTTGTATTTAGACAGGAGCATTTATTCTTAGCTGTGAAAATCATATATTGTGTGTTTATTCCTAATTTCTGTCAATTACTTTTAGGAGCCTGGCCATTTTTCCCGATAGTATGTGAAAAGTAATACAAATTTATTTCTCATATGGACGTAAACAGAAATTGTTCGATCAATATTAACTATCAGGGCACAACAGCCCAGAGACCTATAGTGGTCCACTTTTCAGCAGTTTCAAGTCTTTTTCAGGGAAGAAAAAAATGATTTTCGATCAATTTTTAATCTTCAGAAACATCCCATAAAATGGATTTCGGTCCGGAACGGGGGATTCTTAAATTTCGAATTCCTAAACATACCGCCGAAGTCGAATTTTGCCCATCACGAATGATTTCGCTTTTAACCATTTTAAAGGCAATTCAATTAGAATTTTCAAATAGCAGGCCACGAAGAGACTTGCTGTTTAGGAACTGGCTCATGTCTCTGGATAAAATTCATAGCAAGAGGTAGTAAATACTTTTACTAGCTCCTTCTCGTTCTAAGTTGGAACTACTGTCATATTTGGCTCAGTGAGTATATGAAGCATGAAATTGAATCGGGCAGCGGTCCGTGAGGCTTCCAAAATCATTACTATAGCTATGGAATAAAAAATACGGCGATGGTTTTAGTTTCAGTAGATAGACGTTCCGGAGAGGCTTATCTGTTGATATCTTTAAAGAAAAGGTTCTCTAGCTGTGAAATGCTCATAAATGCGAAACTAAACTTTGTTAATGAGACTTCCATTCAAAATCAAACGTATATGTGAAAACACTCTTTGCAGGAAAAGACTGCTCGTATCGTTACGCAAATTTTGGAGGTAAATTAGCTATATGTAATATAGATATATAATATAAGATATACAATATAAGATATATAATATAAGATATACAATATAAGATATATAATATATTTAGATAAGATATATAAGATATTATTATTTTTGATCTTTCTTACAGTTTGCGCTGTTTCCAAGTCGTCAGCACACGAAGTCACCGGGCATATTTCTTGTAATTTTTTCATGGGGAATTGAGAAGAAGAATATTTTTGACATTTGCGTCTTTTAACTGAAAACAGAACTCTTTATGTATGGGAAAAAAAAGACATTGTCCGGATTCGAACCGAAGTGCCTTAACTTGCCTGGTCACCAAGGCGCAGGAAAAACGCTCTCTTGTTTCGTATATAAGGTTTTGTAAAATATTATTACTCTTCTCAGAGTTAATATAATTGCTAAATTGTTAACACACGAAGCAATCGAGGTGTGCTTTTTATGACGTTTTCGTAGGAAATTGAGATGGATAAAATTTTTGAAATTTTGTTTTCGAAATCATTTGAGTGAGGAAATCAGATGAAAAGCACTAGGATGACTTGAGGCTGGGTATAATTAATTGGCGGTAAGAAGACGAGTCAAATTTGAATTGTAGTATCCTTTGATTTATATTCCTTATATGATTATCCTTTGATAGCATCCTTCAAATTTGGATTGACTATTAAACGTAATTTAATAAACTTATACAATATATATAAACTTATGCACTCTTCAGAGGCAGAGTTAGGCAGAATTGAAAATACACACATTTGAAATACACATTTTCAGAAATATTTTTATTTTATATCAAAATACAAATCTCTTAGTATTTTGTATCGAAATACATTTGAAAAATGGAGCCTCTCTTGATTCAACACCTTTACTTGAGGCAGTTATTGTTAATGAAAAATTTTTCTGTTTTTCATTTCTGCTTCCGTAAATGATGCAGTATCAACCTCACGTACCCATCGAAAATTTAAATTGTAAGCACCCTCGTAAGCAGGGGGTGGGCCAGCGTCCCCTATATTGAAAGCCTACACACTGAAAACCGGAAGTTTCAATATAGCCGATTCTGTTGTCCATGTTCCGCGTTGTGTTGTGATCGCGTGAAGAGTGTTTTGAATGCTTTTGCCGAAATTTACTGTAAAATTTTGCATTAGTGTGGTGTATACTTTTGCTTGAGTATTTTTCTGTCTACAGAAGTGTTGGAAAAGCAATGCCATATCGTTGTTCAGCTCCTGGTTTCCGCGGCAATTATAACAACGGCCCACGTGTGTCTGTGTTTCATTTTTCCCATGATGCAGAACTACGAAAGAAGTGGATAAATTTTATAAACAGGGATGGATTCGAAGTAACCTAAAGTTCTCGGGTAAGCATCGTTCTTTCTAAGCATACAGGCTTATATATGTACACCTTTCCCATTGCTAAAAGAGGGGGAAAAATTAAGTAAATATAGCATACATTCATATTAGATAAAATTTGTATCATTTCTTATTAATGCGAATGAAGTAGTTTGAAAAAAATTTTTAGAATTGGCAAATTTTTGACTAAATTTAATTGCTATAAAAATTATGTTCAGTTGTTTTGTATGTAGACGAGAGGGGGAGGTTGTGATTATTCATATACTGTTTATTTTTAGGCGAATCAGAAAATTAACTTAAAACATATTGCGAACATAAATATATGAATACCTGAAGCTTGAATATTGTGTTTCGGAATGCTTCAAATTTTTTAAATTTTCATAACATTATATATATGATTGGATAAATATATATAGATATATCAACTAACATAAAAAACGTTTTTTTACAACTCTTCTTTCTTTTCATGTGTAAAAATATGTGAAAAAATTTAATATGAAAATGTATGGTCGTTAAAAGCATTTATATTTTGATTAGATTTATGTACTGAAACGTTAGTTAATAAATAAAAATTTAATATATCCGATGCACCTCAGAATATATATATGTTCATAATTGAGTGTATATGTATCTGTTCATAATTGCGTTTGTGTGTGTATATATATATATTAAATCCTAGAAGTAATGAAGTTGGACTCACGATGAACCTACAAAAAACTAAGGTCATGTTTAATAATTTCGTAGAGGAAACAAAAATACAAGTTGACAACATTGAGCTAGACATTGCTGGAAACAACAACATTATGAAAGAACTCAACAGACGTATTAAACTTGGCTGGAGTGCATTTGGAAGAAACAGTTTTATCCTGAAGGGGAAATTGCCTTTGTGTCTAAAAAGAAAGGTCTTCAACCAGTGTGTATTGCCAGTCCTCTCTTATGGATCAGAGACATGGAGTCTAACAGTTGGAGCAATACGAAAGTTACAGACAACGCAAAGGAGCATGGAGAGGTGCATGCTTGGAATAACTAGGAGAGATCGAAAAAGAAACACTTGGGTGAGAGAGCAAACTAGAGTAGAGGACATCATTGTTAAAGTAAAAGGACTGAAATGGCGATGGGCTGGGCATATTGCAAGAAGAACTGATCAACGATGGACAACAGAAATTCTGAACTGGATTCCAAGAGACCACCGAAGACCTAGAAAACGTCCTCAAACTAGATGGGTGGATGAAATAAGAAAACAGGTTGGGGTGACGTGGAAGCGAATTGCTCAGGATAGACTTGTGTGGAAAGCATTTGGAGAGACCTTCATCCAGCAGTGGATAGATAATGGTTGAATATGATGATATATTAAATCATTAAAGATATATGAAATTGTAAAGAGTGGAGTAGAATAATTAATTGGATATACACTATATTAAATGTTGACTAGCATTACGAGCTACTAATAAGGTTTAAAGTGACTTTTATAACCGGTGAACGTTCACCTCCAACTATGTTGTACAAAGACCATGGCTTTTTTTCTTATACAAAATATAAGCATCCACCAAAAGTTTTTAAGTGTATAAATCGATTTGAAAGAGTGAAAGCACTGTATGTCCCATATTGCATAAAAAAAATTAACAGCAACATAAATTTCAGAAAACATTTTAAAATCTAAAAATGCACAATGAATATATCAATACTAAGCCATAGTACTCACCATACAACAATGCTGAATCTCACCATGATGCGCCATAAAAAAACATTTTAAAACTATTTTAATATACGGTTGTTTAAGCATTGCATCGTGGTGAGATTCAGCATTGTTGTATAGTGATTACTATAGTTTAGTATTGATATATTCATTGTGAATTTTTAGATTTTAAAATGTTTTCTGAAATTTGTATTGCTGTTAATTTCGTTATGTCATATGGGACATACAGTGCTTTCACTCTTTCAAATCCATTCATACACTTAAAAATTTTTGGTGGATGCTTATATTCCGTACAAGGAAAAAAGCCCTGGTCTTTTTACAATAGAGTTGGAGGTGAACGTTAATCAGTTATAAAAGTGATTTTAAACCTCATTACTAACTCGTAATACTAATCAACATTTAATATATTTTATATCCAATTAATTATTATACTCTACACTTTACTATTTCATATATCTTTAATGATTTAATATATATATATATTTCTAACGAAACAATACAGAGTTTCACCAGGAGATTCCATAACAAACAGTTATTTCGACACTGGCGTAAGGTTTAAAAACACGACGTTTCGGGAGCCAACTGCTCCCTTTGTCAAGTGAAGGCAGAAATTCTGCTTTCACTGGACAAGCTTCAAGTCTGTATTTTAAAATATGTCTGTGAAATTTTTGAAATGTAAATGCACAGCAAAGTGGAGTAAATCAAATTTTTGAACTGCTGGGGAGCTCAGGCTAATAATATGGGCGCCCATGCTAGGGTAGCTATGGTTGTATTTTCATGGCGCAAGGATAGCAAGGGTCATTCTGCGCCGAATAAAGGACACAGCAGTCATCTTCAAAATATTACAACAATTCAAAATGGCGTCAACTGAACTAAATTTTTTTTATAACTTTTTCTCAATCATTAATTTACTCTATATATATATATATATATATATATATATATATATCATCATCATCATATTCAACCATTATCTATCCACTGCTGGATGAAGGTCTCTCCAAATGCTTTCCACACAAGTCTATCCTGGGCCATTCGTTTCCACGTCACCCCAACCTCTTTTCTTATTTCATCCACCCATCTAGTTTGAGGACGTTTTCTAGGTCTTCGGTGGTCTCTTGGAATCCAGTTCAGAATTTCTGTTGTCCATCGTTGATCAGTTCTTCTTGCAATATGCCCAGCCCATCGCCATTTCAGCCCTTTTACTTTAACAATGATGTCCTCTACTCTAGTTTGCTCTCTCACCCAAGTGTTTCTTTTTCGATCTCTCCTAGTTATTCCAAGCATGCACCTCTCCATGCTCCTTTGGGTTGTCTGTAACTTCCGTATTGCTGCAATTGTTAGACTCCATGTCTCTGATCCGTAAGAGAGGACTGGCAATACACACTGGTTGAAGACCTTTCTTTTTAGACACAAAAGCAATTTCCCCTTCAGGATAAAACTGCACTCCAGCCAAGTTTAATACGTCTGTTGAGTTCTTTCATAATGTTGCCATCCATTGAAATCAGCTGGCCAAGGTAAATATATGAATCAGCAATTTCTAGCTCAATGTTGTCAACTTGTATTTTTGTTTCCTCTACGAAATTATTGAACATGATCTTAGTTTTTTGTAGGTTCATCTTGAGTCCAACTTCTTTACTTCTAGTTGAGAGCTCCTGTACCATGTCTTGGAGTTCTGATGGGTTCGTTGAAAAAATAACAATGTCATCAGCAAACCGCAAATGATTTAAATATTCACCATTTATTTTTATTCCCCTGTTATTCCAATTTATCTGCTGAAAAATCATCTGTAAAGCTGAAGTAAAAAGTTTTGGAGAAATGGTATCTCCCTGCCTCACACCTTTACCAATTTTGATAGCTTCGGTATCTTTATGTAACCGAAATTTTGCACTTGCATTTTTATACACACGTTTCACCATGTCAATGTACACATCCTCGATGTCTGTTGATCTTAAAGAGTTGATGACTGCTGATGTTTTAATAGAGTCAAAGGCCTTCTCATAGTCAATAAATGCCACACACAATGGAAGTTCATATTCATGTGTTCTTTCAATTAATTCTCTTAATACTTGAATATGGTCCACTGTACTGAATCCACTTCGAAATCCAGCTTGTTCTCTTGGTTGAGCTGCATCTAATTTTTTCTGCAGGCGATGTGTTAGCACTTTTGTGAAGATTTTATAAATAGCAGGTAACAAGCTAATTGGTCGGTAATTTTTTAAATCCTCTTTATCACCTTTTTTATGCAAAAGAATTACTGTTGCAGAATCCCATTGGTTTGGTATGTTACCACTGTTGAGGCATTTGGTAAAGAATTTTGCGAGTATGTCTTCTACATGTTCTCCAGCTTCTTTTAAGATATCTAATGTAATGCCATCATCGCCAGGGGATCTTCCTTTCTTCATACTTTTTATTGCAAATGCTACTTCTTCTTTTAAGATTTTAGGAGCTGTTCCTTCGACTATCTCAGAGTCTTCGTTTAATCCACTGTTTCCCTCATACAGCTTTCTGTAGAATTCTTCAACTCTTCTAAGTATTTCTTCCCTATTTCTTGTTACAGTGCCATCCTCTCCTTTTAATGCAATGATGTGTTTCTTCCCAATAGACAAACTCCCTTTAACAACCCTAAGGCTCTTGTTGCTTTCAATGGCCTTCCTTACTAACTCACAATTGAATTTTCTTATATCTTCTTTCATGTTTTTGCGCAAAGTTTTGCAAAGTTCTACATACTCGATCTTGCGACTGGTATTTTGATTGTCCACCTTCATAAGTCTTCGCCTTTTCATGAGTTGTTTCGTCTTCTCAGATAATTTGCTATTCTGCTTTTTACAGGTTACACCACCAATTTCCCCAGCAGTTTCAACTATTGTCTTAACAATGTTTTCATTTGCTTCTGAGATATCACTTTCATCAATAAGTCCTTCCAGTGCAGAAAAGCGATTTTTTAATTCCAACTTGAATGCCTCGGTATTTACTTTCAGTTTCATTAGATCCACCCTCTTACTTACTTGTTTCCTAATGAGCTTCTGCCTTTCTAGTTTAGTATTTAAGTGCATTTTACATCTCACCATTCGATGATCACTTCCAGTATTAAATCTGTTCAGTACGCTGCAATCTTCAATAATTGATTTCTTGTTTGCCAGTATATAGTCAATTTCGCTGGTTCCTCCATTGGGGTGTTTCCATGTCCATTTTCTTTGTAGTTTCTTCTTAAAAAATGAATTCATGATGCTAAGATTTTCAGCTTCGGCAAATTCTATGAGTTGATCGCCACGTTCATTCCTTTCCCCGTATCCGTATTTACCAACCGATGTCTCTCCTTGTTCCTGTTGTCCAATTCTTGCATTAAAATCTCCCATGATGAGCTTGATGTGTTGTTTCCCCTTGGTATGTAGCTGTTTGATTTCTTCATAGAATTCCTCAACCTCCTCGTCGGTATGGCTTGATGTTGGTGCATATGCCTGTACTATCTGAAGTTGGTATCGCTGGGTTAGTTGAACAACGAGCCTCGCTGCTCGATCTGACGTGCTTTCGACTTCAAGAAGGTAGTCTTTAATTCTTTTGTTGATTAAGAAGCCAACACCACTTGTTCTTCCAGTTTCCGTTCCTCTATAATAAAACAAATGTCCACTTTTAAGTTCCACCAACTCTTCACCTTTTCTTCTAACTTCACTGAGTCCTACAATGTCCCATTTGATCTTGTCAAGTTCTTCTTCCAATTCCTGAAGTTTTGCTTCAGAAGCAAGGGATCGTCCATTAAACGTAGCCAAGGTCAATAACAAACGGCAGCCTGGGCCATTCCAGTGATTCTTAGCACCCCCTGCTTTCATGCCACACTGACCGCTGCCTTGATCAGGAGCACTCCAGCACCTGGAGACTAGGGGCCATGGTTTCTGGTGTGTCAACATAATGGAGGAATTAGCCATAATTTCACCACGCTGGCTAGACGGGTTGGTGAATTAGCCCTCCCCTTCCGCCTTTCTATCCGTGTAGCAAATATTAATTTGCCACATAAATAGAAAGCTCAGCCTGCACCACTTGAAGGCGGGGTAGGACACTAGGTTACTGGCCTGGCCGGTTCCACACATCGTCACATACGTTCAGCGTGTGGGTCTCCTTCCAGTTAGATACCAGCAACCCTTTTGCAGGCCATATATATATATATATAAACTCTAATTTAAATGAAATAAAATTTTTAAAATTATATTAACATTTATCATTAAATATTTTTATTTTGAAATGTGAAGGAAATTTTAAAAAATTTCCTTCAATTAAATTCATCTATATATAGACAGGGTGCCCCCACACACACACACACACACAAAAGAGCAAACCAACATTAATCAAACAAGTTCTTTCTGAGCGTCATATGCCTCTATGTACAGACTGGAAAATATTAGACGATATCAAAGGAAGTGGGGGTCCGAAGAAATAGACGCAAAGTTTGGCTTTCACTCGTAGTAGACTTCATTTTGAACTTCAGATAAGTGACAGTTGAAATCGTTAGTTAGATC
>QLNU02015360.1:194178007-194195749 GCA_006491805.2 Dysdera silvatica | reverse complement strand
GCTCATCATGGGGGATTTTAATTCAAGAATTGGACAACAGGAACAAGGAGAGACATAGGTTGGTAAATACGGATATGGGGAAAGGAATGAACGTGGCGATCAACTCATCGAATTTGCAGAAGCTGAAAATCTTAGCATCATGAATTCATTTTTTAAGAAGAAACTACAAAGAAAATGGACATGGAAACACCCCAATGGAGGAACCAGTAAAATCGACTATATACTGGCAAACAAAAAATCAATTATTGAGATATTATTCAAACATCAGCAGTCATCAACTCTTTAAGATCAACAGACATTGAGGATGTGTACATTGACATGGTGAAACGTGTGTATAAAAATGCAAGTGCAAAATTTCGGTTACATAAAGATACCAAAACTATCAAACTTGGCAAAGGGGTGAGGCAGGGAGATACCATTTCTCCAAAACTTTTTACTTCAGCTTTACAGATGATTTTTCAGCAGATAAATTGGAATAACAAGGGAATAAAAATAAATGGTGAATACTTAAATCATTTGCGGTTTGCTGATGACATTGTTATTTTTTCAACGAACCCATTAGAACTCCAAGACATGGTACAGGAGCTCTCAACTAGAAGTGAAGAAGTTGGACTCAAGATGAACCTACAAAAAACTAAGATCATGTTCAATAATTTTGTAGAGGAAACAAAAATACAAGTTGACAACACTGAGCTAGAAATTGCTGATTCATATATTTACCTTGGCCAGCTGATTTCAATGGATGGCAACATTATGAAAGAACTCAACAGACGTATTAAACTTGGCTGGAGTGCATTTGGAAGAAACAGTTTTATCCTGAAGGGGAAATTGCCTTTGTGTCTAAAAAGAAAGGTCTTCAACCAGTGTGTATTGCCAGTCCTCTCTTATGGATCAGAGACATGGAGTCTAACAGTTGGAGCAATACGAAAGTTACAGACAACGCAAAGGAGCATGGAGAGGTGCATGCTTGGAATAACTAGGAGAGATCGAAAAAGGAACACTTGGGTGAGAGAGCAAACTAGAGTAGAGGACATCATTGTTAAAGTAAAAGGGCTGAAATGGCGATGGGCTGGGCATATTGCAAGAAGAACTGATCAACGATGGACAACAGAAATTCTGAACTGGATTCCAAGAGACCACCGAAGACCTAGAAAACGTCCTCAAACTAGATGGGTGGATGAAATAAGAAAAGAGGTTGGGGTGACGTGGAAACGAATGGCCCAGGATAGACTTGTGTGGAAAGCATTTGGAGAGACCTTCATCCAGCAGTGGATAGATAATGGTTGAATATGATGATGATATATATGTGTGTGTGTGTGTGTGAATATATGGAGTTGTATATCTATAACCCCTTCCATTGTATGCCTGTAACCCCCTTCTGGATTTTCTGCGTACGCATATGATTGAGATGGTTGCTACCTAACTTGCGCAACTTGAAAACGACAAGCATTCGGAGGTTATTAATGAAAATTGCGCCACAGTTCAATAAGCCATATAATAGTGTTCCTAATTCACAACTCGTGCCTTCAGAGGGGAGTGGTACGTTTTCAATGATAAACATCCACCTTCTTCTCAGTCAGAAGAGAAGAATAAGGTCAAACTTGAATCAAAGGCGGCCTTAGAGTCAAGCCACCGCCTACTTTTGGTTTGGTTTGTTTGTGGTTTTACGGCTCAAAGACTACAGTGGTCATGCTGCGCCGGGACCTACTGTTTTCCGAGGAATCCGAACCTCTTAAGGCCTAGGGAACCAAACCCCGGACTACAGTGAGCAGTGCGATCTTTATGAGATCTCTGAGTAAGCGTTCTTTTTGCACTGCTGGGAGTCGAACCCGGATTAGCCGCGCAATAGGAGAACGCGTTACCACACTGCGCCCCTCAGGGCCCACCGCCAAGGGCTTCGCGCTATCGACGGCCTTGCACAATACTTCATTAGTTGCACTGATTTTCCTAAACTTTGAAAATTTTTATACGAAAATCAAAATATTTTTCATTTAAAATTAAATTTAAAGAAAATAGCTTTGCCAGTAATAATTTCAAATAGTGTAGACGTCCTCTGTTCAAAATGAAACAAGGAATTACTACAAAAAATTATGTCTCTGCAACAAAAAACGTAGTTTAATTTATGGCCTGCGAATAGGAAGTAAATCTGACAGATAACGTGAAAATGAAGAAGAAATTGACAATAAGGTGGGCCTGTGGTTAAAGGAGACAGTTTTTTAAGAAATAGTTGGTGGTTTCGTTAAATAATCGATCCCATCCCAAAGTACCTAACACGCTATAGACGTATAAAGTAAGCAAAAGTTATGAAGTGTTTACAAACAACTTTATATATAGAGATAAGAATAAGCTTTATGTCGAACGCGAGAATATTGTGATTTGAACAATAATAGTAATAATAATTCAGGTATGAAGCCCAAGTAATCCTGCAAAACTAAGTCACAGTGTTCAAATTAAATATTCATATATTCTGTTATGAACACTTGAGTCATTGATCAGTATTTAAATGTATATTTCATTTCCTTTTAGAAATTTGTTTCTCCCCCTTGTCCTCCCCTCTCAATCAAACTTATAACGAGCACACATTTAGCGAGTTTTGAGATATAGCCAGAAAAATATAAATTTTGTTTGGTATAATTATTAGGTATAATAGAATTCAATCTTTTTAATGATCAAGATTTTTGCAGGTCGGATATAGCGAGCATTTTCTTTGGTCCCAAGTTCCTCGTTATATGCGGGTCCTCTTGTATAGGGTCTCGCCAAGCACACGGTACCTTGGGCCTCGGAAACTCTACGGCTGACTCTGCTTGAGATATTATCATTCTTAGCAGAGAGTTTCATACAGTTAGAAATTTTGAGAAGATATCACACAGTGAGGGAAATGTCCAATCTTTAGAACACAAATTTGCCGTTTAGGGAGCCAGAAAAATGATTGTTTTCTTTTGCAACTATGGTAAATATTCCAAAAACAAATGCATTATCGAATACCAGTTTTGTACAATTGGTTATGGTGAAAGCCAATAATATATTCTCTGAATAAAATCTCTTTTTTTTTTTCCATAATCATTTTGAACATTTTTAGTTACTCTTTAATTGTTCTTATTGGATTTTCATGTTTGCATCATAGGGATAATTTGCTTTACTTTTTTTTTATCAGGTTTAATATTTATTTATAAAATATAACTCAAAATTTAAACGAAGTGAAATGCTGAAAAACTAAATTAAAATTTTACATTTTTTATATTACGTTTTCGGAAAAATAATACACATTCCCATAAAATGTTGATTCCCTCATCGCTTTGTGCGTTTATTTTAAACATATTTATTTGAATTGAATTTATTTGTGAGACCAGAATTGAAATTACAATTTAAAATACAAAATATAATATACAAGATACAATCAATTGGTCTTATGGGAATGGAGCCAATAAAGGATTTTTTAAAATCCTGAGAATTTGGCTCCCACTATTAAAAAAAATCAAATTAGATAGATAGACGCAGGTGTATCCGCACAAGTAGAAGTGAATGCAGTATCTATATGCAGTATCTATATGCAGTACTATATGTGACATCACACATTAATATACAAAAAAAATAACTATTACAGTCAGACAGTACAATAATTGCAAACATGAACAAGACATTTGACAAAGTAGCCTTAACTATTATAATTTATGTTGACAACTGGAACTGTTACAACCGTAACAGTAATAAAATGTTATTAAACATTAATATTATAACTTTTTAACTATAATACCGTGAATAAAAACAGTAGCCTCACTATTATAAACGAAAACATTTTTTCATCTTCCCCCACTTTTCTTTTTGATAGATACAATTTATTTGCTAGTTTGGATTCAGAATATATATTTACGACCATATAAGAAACAAAAAATAATAAATGAAATTATCACAAATCATTATCTAGAAGAGTGTTTCTCAAACTTTGGTGGCTACACACCACCGACGTGGGGGGATTTCTCCCCCCAATAAAAAAGTATATTGCCTGAAATTAAGGTTGCCAACTATGGTTAATAATATTAAGCCCTACTTAATCACTGCCATATTGATCCCCTCCTCTCCCCTCCCAGCCTCTCCCAAGATGAAACATAACCAAAATAACACTCGATTTATACGATTTATTGGCAAGCTTATATAAGTATATACGAGCTCCGGCCTGTGAGATGTATTCATCCCTTGAAATATAATTTGTAGTTAATTTTAGCTCGTTTTGTGGTAAATTTTTTAAGCTTTTTGGGTTTTTTACTTTAAAAAAGCACTAACTTTTGGCAGAAAAATCTCTAAAATATCCGACCATGTTCTTAAAATATTGATTGGTTGCCAAACACACCTGAAACCAAAATTTATCTGTCTTTGATTCTACCAAGTTTGCCCCAGTATAACCCAGATGCTCTTGCGCCATAAAAATCCAAACGAAATAATTTTTAGAGTAACACTATTTGATAAGGAGAGTATAAGTTACGATCTTATTTCGTCAAATTTATAATGAAAATGACATCAGTAATTTAATAAAATAATAATAAGCAATATGCACAGCATGGGTATTTTTAGAGGATTCAAAACTTTCACGAATCGCCGAAAGGTAAGGTTTATAACAGGTAATATTTATGAGAAATTCCTTAAATCTCGCACGAACCTAAATTCCAACTAGGTCGGCAATTTCTAGTTGATTTTTTTTCCTGAAATTTAGTGATAATCCTGCGGACCACACTATGAGACTGAACACTGATCTAGAACATTAAATTCATATTATTTATTAATTTTAATTCAGGATATAACCCATTCCACATTTGTAGTTCAAAGTAATTGATGTTAGTCTTTAATAAATTTGTATGTGGTTTAGGAAGCATATAACTTAATATATTTCTAGTAATGTAAGTACGCTAATAATTTGTAAGAAGTACACTATCATTTATTCAACCCAATTTGACTCTATTAAATAATTGTAACAAGATACGGAATTTATAAACTATTTATCTATAATAAGGAGTTTTTCTGAGCCACCACTGTGCTAACTTTGACATAAATGTCGCTGTCGACTATTGTTGCAATTTATTCGATATTTGGCTGAAGTTTTTCAATTTATTTATAAATGATTATTTTTTCTAATTAATTAATTTTTTTACTATTATAATCAGGAACAAAAACTTGGACTTTTTGCTTTTAAATCCTTGTTAGATCAAGGGCTCTCTGCTCTCCCTCCCTCCTTTCCCTTTGAAACTCAAATCGCCCCGCTGTTGATGTCTCTCGTTTTTTAGAGTGCTCATAACCTTAGATTCACCATCAAACTATATGTCTGGTCCTGAGACTAATTATACGCTATATAATTGGTCGTATGGAGGCAAGAATTAAATAAAAAGAATCGATTTAATTTCTTATCAAATATTTTTACAATTGTAAGTGTGAATTCACAAATAATGTGAAATGATGGTGATACATTATGGAATGATTTTATTACTTATCACTATGAAATTATGATAATATGATTAAAGTTATGAAATAATTAAGCCTAACTTAGGCTGCCTAAGTGAATTAAGGACAGCTAAAAAAGGCTTTTTGACAAATGTAATTTGTATTTTTGAAAAGTCTTTTAAAATGCATTTTGTATTTTCTATCGGAACTACAAATTCCTAATTATTTTGTATCGAAAATACATATTTCTATGTATTTTGCCCAGCTCTGTCAGAACTGTTTTTGGACATCAGATTGAAATATCTGAAAGCAATTTAAATTTATTGTTTCAAACGCAAGATGGTAATCCAGCTTCAGATCTCGCTGTTTAGCGATGACCTCATCATAATAATATTCAAACACTGTCTATCCACTATTAGATGAAGGTCTCCTAGTGCATTTCCCCCCACGTTTATTGGTAACAACTTGTTTCCATATAACCCGAACCTTTTCTTCTTATTTCACCCACCCATATAGTCAGAGGACGCTTCTTAGGTCTTTTAGGTATTTTGGAATCAAGCCAAAAATTTCAGTTGTTCATGGTTAATTACTTCTTCTTGCGATATACCCAGTTTATTTCCATGTCAGCTGCTTTACTTTAACGATGACGTCTTCCTCACTTGTTTTCCCTTACTTTAACTCTTACTCGCCTTTATTCTTACTCTAGTATTTCTTTTCAGGTTTTTCCTAGTTATCACAAGCACGTATCGTTTCATGCTCCATTGTTGCTTGTACATTCTGTATTGCTTTTTTTCCCATTCGACTCTATGTCTCTGATCCATAAAATAAAATTGGTACAATGCACTGGTTGAAAACCTTCCCCTGAAGACAAAAGAACAATTTTCCTTTCAGTATAAAACTACCTCTTCTTGTAACGGCTGTGAGCATGTTTGGCTAACTGTCCCAGTGGATTCTCCGTACGTTCAGTCCGTAACGTCACTATGAATCTATTATGCTGATAGTGGCGCACTATTAAACGGGCTCATTTGGAGGCAAAGAGGGCAGACGTAGCGGACGTTGCAGTCTGTGGTAGCTGGTCAGGTGAGATGGGGCAGACGTAGCAGTCTGTGGTAGCCAGTGGCCTGTCGTTACTAAGGGTTCAGAGGAGTCCAGTTTGTGTTTCTTAGTTATTTTATTCACTCAAGTATGCAGTTGTACTTGTTAGGGTGAAAATTGAAAATTCTCTTTTTAAAATAACTAATTAAATCTAAACACCCAGGAGCAGATAAATAGATAATTAAATAAAAAATACATACACTCTCTCTCTCTCTCTCTCTCTCACTATGTATAAATATATGCTTAGATGTTGTTAAGTGTTTTTGTTTTTTCGATATTCTGCCGCCTGTTATTTAATTTTTTCAGATGGAGTTGTACCTCCAATTATTTGTACACTGCGTCTATAACACTATGCCAGATTAATTAACGTTCAAGAGGAGACACCTCCATTCAAGAGAAGACACGTTCGTCCAAAGAAACCGTCATCATGGGCATAATAGGAAGTAAACAAGTTTCCTGGGCCATCCATTCATCCAGACAAAATCAAATTCTTTGTAACTTCTTTTCAAGAACTTTAAATTTAGTTGTTTTTTATGTGACAAACGAAAAGACTTGTTAAAAATGCCTGTTGAATTAACAAAGGTGTAAAATTTAAATTAATTTGATTTTTACTAGTAAAAAACACTCTTAAAAAAATTCTGAATATAAATAAGGCACTTATAATTAAATTCCTTTTCTTTTTAAAAGTAGGACCCCTTAACATACAAATCCACCTTTTTGTTTTTTTCCTACCTATCATATTTAATTTTTTAAACCCATTTTTAACTTGCAAACAAAAAAATTTTGGCCAATCAGTGTACCTAAAAACTGCTATTTCGCTCCCTACAATATGGCTAATATCCATCAGCAACCGAAACCTATAAAAACTTAAGTTCAGACGAAATCCCTGGTCGAGGGGAAGTAAATGAGTCATCACAGCAATAAATAGCCAACTCGTGGCACCTGCATAAATAGGCAAGCCCACCCACACCGAGCCTGGGCTTGGCGTCCAGTCCAGACCACCACAATTGGCCAACAATTGCAATTTAGGCAGGCGAAATTGCCGTCTAATACGTTAACAAAAGCCAAATGAAAAAGTTGGCAATATATTGGCGAGAATAAGGATTTTAGCAGTCCTTATACAAAAAAAAATCTTCAAGATGGCGACTAACTGAAAAGTGGTTACAAGTCTCGCTCCGCCAGAGAGAGACCAGACGGAGAGAGAGAGAGAAATTTTGAAACACGAAGATGAACAGTGGACTCCAACCTACTCCAAACATGGGCCATTAAGGGTGTAACATGTAAGTTAAAGTTATCTTTCTTTCTCTTCTATTAATCGATAATTATAAGTGCCTCCTCCCTCATTAAACTTATAATGAAATGTATAAATTTTTTCTGGTGGTTTATATACCCCAGTATGATTCTCATAGTGAAATGAGTATTTGAATTATTTTGTTTTTTTAATTACTTATATCAGGTTTAAATACGAAAAAAAATATGTCAAGTGAAAAATTGATAGTAGGAAGAATTGTTAATAGCTCCAAATGCTTATATAAATGGCACTGTTATATTCTAAAGGAATTAGAAAATATATTATCGTGTTTATAATATAAAATAAAAGGCAGTAATTATTGAATAATTGTTTCATGTCTGTTTTAAAGAACCTGGTGTTTTTTTATTTTGTTTATGTTTAACACACAACGCGTTTAGAAAAATAACCCTAGTTATTTACTTAATTTTTACGGTCTTGCATTTGAAATTTTAGGTAAAAGTCAACCAATCTTACTAACAACTAATAACTATCAATTTACAAATTATTTCTGAATAAATAATATAATGACAAAAATTATTTTAAATCATAAATCATGAATAATTTATAAATGATAAATTATATATACAAATAAATAAATATATATCAAACAGTCATTCAAAAAAATTCCCCCATAACATACTGAAGCTTCGTGCATCTACGGGAGTTTGTTTACGAATGCATCCTGATATATTCCGGCGGTAGTTGGAGTTCCGTGTTAGAGGTTCGAGTAAACTGGAATTTGAGACCGAGGAAGCGTTGAATGCGGAGCCAACGAATATAAGTGGAGCTGCTGAGTTGTTACGTCCACGAAACTTCGCCTTACACAGTGAGCGGGTTCACCCGTCCTCAGCTTCATCAACTGCAAAAGGTGGACTGAGTAACGAACTGGACTCAGGTGACGTATTACCGTTACGATTTGTGATTTATTTGAGTTTACCTTTTAGTAACTAACGTTTAGCGTTGTGTTGAAATATTAACCTTTAATTAGCTTATGAAAGAACTGGAACTGTTAAACAACAATATAAATCAACGTTTATTGGCGTAGTGATACCAACGCCGATGGTATGGCGTGATTAGATGGTGAAACGTTCGAAAGAAAATAAATATTTCTGCCTTCGGTGGGAGCTGAACCCACGACCTTCCACGCGGAGTCTCTACTATCTGAGCTATGAACTACAATATCTAATCCCTTTACGAACGTATATAAGGACTTAAGGTTTCACTACGCCAATAAACGTTGATGGATTGACATTGTTGTTTGATTTAATCTGCGTAGTGTTCGATTTATATAAAATAAATATGCTGCAACGTGCATTTCGATCAATTTAATACCAGTCTCTTTGCAATTTGGTTTAAATAGTAGTCCATGTACTACACCATTCTGCGAAATAACCGGCTTCAATATATATACGTTCGTAAAGAGATTATATATTGTCCTTCGTAGCTCAGTGGGTAGAGCCTCCGCCCGGCAAGTGGAAGGTCGTGGGTTCAGGTCCCACCGAAGGCAGAAATATTTATTTTCTTTCGAACGTTTCACCATCTAATCACGCCATAACATCGGCGCTGGTATCACTACGCCAATAAACGTTGATTAATATTGTTGTTTAATTTAATCTGCGTAGTGTTCGATTTATTTAAAAGAAACAAAACTGGAACTGTTTCAGTGACTATATAAAATTTATTGTGACGCAAAGACAAGCGCCCGTTAGGTGGTTTAATAATCTAATAACGTTTGTTGAAAAGAATAACCCTTGTTAAATAGTTAAGAAAGTACTGGAACTAATTCAGTGGTTACCTACATGTAAATTGAGGCGCAAGAGCAAGTGCCGGCTTCACGGTTACGTTAAAAGTAACAAGAAGGGATTTAAAACTTCCTGGTTGAATTCTTAACAGTGGAATATTTTGTTCCAAGTATTTTTAGATGGCCTGCAGTAAATAGTGTTTCAATTATGGAGGTGGTATTAACTGAATAGGCGTCGCAGCTTAGAAGTGCTAACGTAGGCAAGCTCTGGATTTTCATATCCAGGTCACAACTATGTTCTTTAAGAGTTATTTTAGCTAACCTTTTAGCTCAGTTATTATACTTATGAATCTTAATAACGTACGGCATATTTTTCAGAAAATACTGCGAGCTGCTCCAGTGGAACCAGGAATCGTACTTGAAAGTCAAGATATGTTTAACAAACTTGATTGTGATCTGGAACGTATGGATGTAAATCTAAAGTACTCAAAATAAACGTCTGTGTGGAAATCTTTGTATTCATTAGTAGCCACTCGGATCTTCAGTCCCACGAAAAATAATCATGCAACCTATTTTCCTAGTGTAGAAAGATAGGGCTAAATCTCTTTCAGTCACTTAAAAGTTTGAGTAAGAAAAAGAGGTTTTTGGATTCTTACGTAGAAAAAGTCTGTTAATTACGTTTGAACTGTTGGTTTTTGAATAGTTTTGCATGCTATAATATGTATTTCGTATTTTCGTAAGGCGCGATAAGCATATTATAGGAATAAATTCGTGAAACGAGTAGAAGAGAAGAACTTCGTGAAGTAGAGAATATACTTCGTTATTTATGGAAATATTTTTATAAGGAAATTTCTAAATAGTTTAGCGCCTCATAATATATATATATATTAACTTAGACAAAGTTAGAGTAGTAAAATAATATAACACAAGGCAGTAAAACCAAGTAAATTAAAATAGTAGAAACAGCTCAGAATAAAAACTGAAATTGGAGTAGTAAAAGGTGAAGAGGAGTAAAAGATTAAACAATACCAAGAATTTTGTTCTTCATCAGGGACCGCACAAAATCCCTGTTATTGGTTTGCTTTTTCTGACTACAATAATTGAGATTTGTGATTAATACTGAATGAAGTAATATTGATCAAAAATTAGTTAAAAATAGTATAAATCCAGAATATAAATAATTTTAAAATATTTTAATAAACTTATATATTCAAAATAAACAATTTTTTTCTTTGCACTCGTAATAGACACAGATGTGTGCAATCAAAATAAAGACATATATAAAAGATCGCACTGCTCACTGTAGTCCGGGGTTTGGTTCCCCAGGCCTTAAGAGGTTCGGATTCCTCGGAAAACTGTAGGTCCCGGCGCAGCATGACCACTGTAGTCTTTGAGCCGTAAAACCAAAAAACAAACAAACAAACAAACAAACAAAACTCGGATTGAAGAAGCCCGGCAGGTACTTCCCCAAGAATACACCCAAACTGTATTTGATCTCATAAACGGAGGTTTAGAGGCTCTTATTGTCGATCGGGGAGGTTTCAATAAATACCGATTTTCTGCCCTTAATGTAGTTGTATTTATCTGTAAAGTTAACCATAGCTTTGAAACACCTTTCGTCATATGTGGTATATAATTTCATTCCGATCTGATCATCCTTTCTTTGCGTTGCAATTTTCCTAAACATGAGTGTATTATGCACATGGAATAGACACTTTTCCCCATTATTTTTGTACGGGTTGTAATGGATACGATAATTCTTCCTTTGCTGGGCGTTAAGTTAAGGTTGAATACTTTCGATCTCATTATCAACCTTATCTTTCCACTGAATAGTTCTCTTTTTCCAACTCTTTGAAAAAGATAATCTTCCTCTTATCTTTAAATATGTTTCCACCATCTAAGCTTTCCTTTTTGATGTTGTATTCCACTTGTTGGCTTCAGTTCCAATCTTACGTTTTCGTTATTCCACGCTTTACGGCGCAAGGTTAGCAAGCGTTATATTGCGCTTGGACCTACAGTTTCCCGAGGAATCCGAGCCTCCTAAGGTCCAGAGAAACTACCCCCGGACTAAGATAAGCATTTACTTGGTAAGCGTCTTTTGTTTGTTTGGCACAGTTAGGTGTCGATCCCGGGATAACCGCACGCTGGCCGAACGTGTTACCACTGCATCACTAGCAAGCCCATTCGTTACTCTGTATTTAGCGGCATATCAAGAAACATTCCCAGTATGTGCCTTCTTGGTAAATGGGATATCTTTTCTTCTTTCACATGAAGGGCTCAACATTCATATCCAACTTTCATATCCAACATTTATATTTTCATACACTGTCAGATTACTTGCTTGTAAAAATTTCCTTTAAATGTCTTTAGCATTTTATTGACCATTAGTATCTCTAACGTATTTCACCACTTTACCCATCTTGACTGATTCTCTTTATCATATCCCTCTAGCAGCTTCTACCTTTCAGCACTCACCTCAGATACCTAAAAGTTTGTATTTTGTGGGAAGAAATGGTTTCTTTATGCCAGAGACTGAAATGTAAATATATTGTCAACATCATCGAACTACTTGATCACAATCTCTGGATGTAATCTAAAAAATAAAATAAAAAGAGAAATGATTTCACTTTTCGCAACCAGAGGAAAATAACTCATTATATACAAGGAGAAGGAAAGCATAATATAGGATATATATGTAGAATATCATACCAATATATATAATTAATTAAATGAGAAAGTATAATTAAAAGTACATATTGATTTCATATTTTGATTTATTACAAAATTTTCGGAATATACTGAAATAAGAAAATCCGTTTTCAAGAAGCCTACGCATGACGTCACTGCGGCTGGATCCTGATTCAAAATAAATTTCTAATTTCTCGATTTTCGGATCGGGTGAACGGATGGGTTCTTCGCCAGTGCCTTACAACTCTTTTAAGAAGGGGTTGAACACAAGTTTATTATTTACGACCGGTTTCATTCAGGATATATGAATTATAGATTCCTCCAGAACATACTTATGGTATTACGTACTTCATTTTTTCGTTCATTCATCTTGTGAATTATTATTTTCAATCATTTACACATATTTAAGGTGGTCATTAAAGGTGCATGATCTGTTTTACGAATGAACAAAAAGTAATTTGTATAAAATTCCGCTATGTGCTTTATATGATGATATTATCTTCTTCATTGAGCTAGCAGAATTATACCTGCAAACGTAATTAAAACCAAGAATGTCCTCATGAAGAAACAAATCTATCACTGATGTATTTCTCAAAACTAATACGTTAACCCAATAATAAAATACAATATATTTAGTGGGTAAATTTTATTGAAAATTTGCATCCCTATGTACGTAGATAAATATGGACGATAAAGGAGAATTGTAAATTACCCACTTTCGTTGAAGATTGCTACCAGAAGTAGCGTTAGTCCATCTATAATCCACAAGCACAACATTGCTAAGAGGTTGTAGTTTCGGAAACTGCTTATTCGATGAGCGAAAACCATGTCCTTCCCATAAACATTATGATCTGATGGATGGCACTTCTCGTATGGAGGAAGAAACAAAATCAAAAACTGTGGAGCTTTTTGGGATACACAAAGGGCTCTATAGATTACAGTGTTTCCTATCTATATAAAAAAAACTTACTATTTATAATATTGTAATCATTAACGTGGAGTTTTTAAAATTATTGCGTGGAGAGGGAGCTTAAGTACATATTATGTAGATTTATACATTATATTTCAAGTTATTTGGGGAGGGGGATCGGGCCACCATATACATATTCGTCTTTGGTTGTAGTGCTAAGTTCACAAATCCTTTTTTGGGAAGAAAAACTTTTTCAATCACAAAATTTAAAGAAAAACCCTTAGCAGTATGCGGCCGATAATCCAAAAACGGCTGTAACCACAGGAAAGGAACAGTAGAACTATAAGACAGGCATTGGCGTACGCAGGGGGTGTTGATGGGGGTTGTAACCCCCATTACAATGAAATTTTGTATATTTAACATGCGCGTTGCATCTCTAACCCCCATTGAACCTATAACCCCCCCTTACGAACATTCTGCGCACGCCTATGGAGACAGGACATAATCTTAATTAAATTAGGATTTATTTAAAAGGATATAAAAAAGATACAGGGAATGGAGAGAGAGAGAGAGAGAGAGAAAAAGAATCACATTGTAAAGAAGCCCTATAATCGGCCATAACGTCTGCATCGGAGAACTTTTTTATACAGATGCTGAGATAGAGATAGAGAGAGACAGAGAGATAGAGAGATTTGGATAAACATACACATTTTGTTTCTAAGTACTTATTTAAATAAACCAAGCGATATAAATCCCTTATAGAGCCATTAGATGGCTATATATCCTGATTGAACGTGTGCTTATGCTTATAAGCGTTGAATTATATAGGCCAGTGGAGCCCTAGCCCCCGCCCACCCATAATTTGAAATGAACTGAAATTTTACATATATATTGTAATATATAAAAATGTACATAATATGTACTTGGGTCCTTCCTCTCAATCATTTTGAAAAACTCTATTGATGCATGTACTTTGATAAGAATTTTGCCCTACTTAATATTATGTGTTCATTCGGGATATGTAGCCACCTGATATTAAGTAGTCTGATTTTTATCAAAGTTAAAATATTTGGACAAATCTGTAACATCTTACTTCAAGGGCAGAAACCATTCCTTTGTGTGCAGAGAACGGGGGAGGGGAGGAAGAAGGAAAAGAGACTGAGTGAGTGAGTGAGTAGTTCAAGAGATACAACCACAAAATCTCCAAAATCATATGGTGATTTTTCACTTAGTAGTCAGAGCGCATATTTCCTTTTTTTTTTCCGCATCTCCCCTGAAGTGTGTTGGTGGTGGTGGAGGCTCGAGCCACGCGGGCCCCTATAACTCTAAACCTATGTCCATATGTACACACCAGCCTTAGGTATCTCTGGACGACTATTTCTTTTCTTGGCTGTCAAAATTCACCCCATTCTTTCTTAGGATTCCCTCAGAAGGTGGGGAGGGGGGGGGTTATGTGAGTTTGTTTGAACCCTCATAAGATGCAGAATGAATGTTGCATACAATACTGATAATCAAAGGGGAGTTGGGAAGCAATTATGTAAGAGTTTAGGTTGGAAGAAAGAACACCAGTGCGTGATCAGAATTAAAAAAAAAAAAGAGTATGAAAATTCATCAAAAGCATTTTCGTAAACTAAAGTTGAAAGTTTTTGTTTTTTTAAATATTAGCAGATTACGGGGATCAAACCTATTGGAATTTACTGGAGGGCTCGGGCCCATGGGCCCATATAACTCTACGCCTATGGACACACGTACGTGATATAATTGATAAAAAGTGTTTAAAAATGGGCTTGCATTTAGTGCTTGAAGCAAGAGGTGTGTTTTTCATTGCGATATTGATATGTACATATATATAAATAAAATTTGTATTCATGCTTAAATGAAGCGTGGCTTCGACTAATACACCACATCCTCAAGATATTCTTGCATCATGTATTCTTGAATGACTAACTAAGGGATAAATTTACGAGAGCCTTCAACATTGAAATCCTTCTCGTAAGTTCTCATTTCTATCAGAATTAACCCATGAGCCCTACACAACACTGATTTATCTCGCACATGAAAGCCACAGCATGTTATGAATTCTTGTTAAATGTAAAATTATGCAAAGGACGAAAGATTTTGCTAGTGAACTCAAGTGATGTTAAGAGCATTTGTGTGCTGTTCACAAAATGATACGAAGATTGAATTGGGTTTACTTTAATTGTGCAAATACAAAAAATAGTTCAGAGAGAATCAAATGGAAGTAAATGGTAGAAAAAGTAAATTAATAATATTCAACAATGTAAACAAAAGCATAAAACAGGTTGACGGAATTTCATGCATTAAAATAAATAAACAAACAATAGAAATTGTTAAAATAATTGAACTCTCAGGTGTAACACTGGCTGATAAATTAAGGTAGAACGAGCACATCATTAAAATAAGTAAAAAAAATTGGTAAATGCATAGCATTAATGAAGAGATTGCTCCATTGTCTACTAAAGAAAAATATAATGGGATTTTATTATTCTTTTTACATAAAGTCACGTTTACTGCAAAAGTGTATGGGATAATACGGGAGCAAATAATCTATAAATAATGTAAATATTGCAAAACAGATTTATCAGAATTTTAAATAAATATAATCGTAACAATTGGAGATTAACTGCGAGAAATAACAGTATATTATTTAGGATGAAGGGAATCCATGATTATACTGCATACAGGCCTGCACAAAAGTTTAGACACAGAGGCAAATTATAAATAAAAGCGAGAATTTGCATTGAACTTCGCCGATATTGTATCTAAATAATCCTAGAACCAATAATAAATTGTGCAACTTAAAAGATTACCAAAAGTACTGAAACAAAATATCCCAACACCGTAATATTGGAATCTGCATGCCACAAATGTTTAGGCACATATGTCAGATTTATGCAAATTAACGGCGCGAAGTTCCCAAGTGATCGAAGGGGCGTTTCCCAGAGTTGTTATATAAGGCCTGAAATAATTTAGAATGCTTAGAACGATGCCGAAGTCAAAGCAATTTACGAATGACGAGATTTTGAAGATTTGGAGGCTGAAAACTAAAGGTAAATCTGTTACTCAAATTTCTGTTGCATTGAACCGTTCAAAGCGAGGCATTTATCGAGTGTTATCCCGGGGTGATCAGTATCAACCAAAATCACGATCTGGGAGGCCTCGAGTGACCAGCATTCGGGATGATAGACAAATACGAAGATTGGCTTCAAATGAAAGCCTGTCTGCAAATCAAATAAAAAACACGTTAGCAATGCGAGTGTCAAGAGAAACCATACGTAGAAGGATTGTAGAATGCAGGCATTTGAGATATGCAAAAATGCGCCGCAAGCCCTGCTTGCAATTACATCATAAACAAGCACGACTACAATGGGCAAGGCAGCACATATCATACAGTGACGAATGGCTGCAGGTGTTATTTAGTGATGAAAAAAAGTGGAACTTAGATGGTCCCGATGGCCTTTCGCACTACTGGCACGATCTTCGAAAACGCCCCTTAAGTCGGTTCAGCAGACGTCAAGGAGGAGGTTCAGTCATGGTTTGGGGAGCCTTTAGCTTCAATGGACAGACTTCTTTGGCGTTTTTGAATGGAAAACAAGATTCCAAGGCATACCAGGCAACTCTTGAAAGTCACCTATTACCTTTTGGCGAACTTTTATGTGGACGAAACTGGGTTTTCCAACAAGATAATGCGTCCATCCACACATCCAGGTCAACAAAAGAATGGATGAGCGCTAAAAATATTACAGTTCTCGATTGGCCTGCTCTTAGTCCTGACTGTAATCCCATCGAAAATGTATGGGGCATACTAACGAATGTTGTGTATGCCAATGGAAAGCAATATCCGTCCGTTTTAGAACTTAAAAAGGCTATAGAAGAAGCGTGGTTTAATTTTGAACCAGAAACCTTTCAAAATCTTGTGCTTTCAATGAACGACCGCGTATTTAATCTAATACGAAGTAATGGTGGCTACATTGATTATTAAAATTGTTCATTTCCTTATGCAAGTGCTAAAATTTATGTTTGTGCCTAAACTTTTGTGCCACATATTTTACTTATTTTAAGTTATATATTGCAGCAAGTTCGCTACTGATGTGATTTCTGTTCTCAAATTTTTAATTTGCATATTACATGTGTTCATACTTCGTAATATTAAAGTTCCTACTTCTTCAGTTTTAATAGTATTTTGTTATACTCAAATTTGTGTTGTGTCTAAACTTTTGTGCAGGCCTGTATACACACTTGAGCGCGAGAATGGTGAAAGGTAATTGGACGTTATTGTATCATTGTTTAAACAATATTTCCGCGCGAAAATCGGATCTTCTGGATAAATCTTCGAGGAGGAGAGGATGTTTATGTCCTGCTCCGACTGTATTAATTTTTCTAAAACTCCCGTCGAACTATTATTAATATCATCATTTTAAGGAAATAATCCTTATTATATAATAAACCAAATTTATAAATAAAAAACTAATAAATAAAAAATGGAAAGAAAGTGTTTTTCCATCATGGAGTATATAATCAATGGGATTATTGGTGAATTATTATTATTAATGATTATTATTGAAG
>QLNU02015360.1:194134773-194177907 GCA_006491805.2 Dysdera silvatica | reverse complement strand
AGAATTTAGTCATTACAAAATAAATTCTTCAATATTATTAACCATAAATTACCACAACCAATGTCGATCCGTGAGGTTCCGCAAAGATTCAATTTATTAACTTTTAATCAACTTTTAAATTATAAAATTTTGTTATTAATGTTTAAAAAAATTAAAAATACTAATCTATTCCAATTGATTTACAGCAACCTACACATAACTATCCAACAACAAGTAGACATAACTACAGACCTCAATTTTCTCGTCTGGAGCTGGGTTGCCACAGAGTGGGTTCTTCAGGTCCTAAATTGTGGAATCAGCTGCCTTCTAATATAAAAGAGATAAATTCCTATTCTAAGTTTAAGTCTTTAATCCGGATCCTCCTTACTAATTCTATTTAATCAATCTCATACTTAATTTAATTTTCGCTGATGTTTGCGCAGTGATATCCCATGGGGCTGCTTTGGCTATCTGGTATCTCCTGGGTGGTGCAGGCTTTGTCAGACTACGTCTTTATCTGCGCTACCCAGGCAGACATGGACAAAATTCTATTTCACAGTATATTAATTAATGTATTGATATTTTTTTTTTAATTAATTTTGATGTATTTATATTTTTGTAATTAATTTTATGCATCTATATTTTCGTATGATGTTAATGTAGATATGTCTTTGTTCTTATAATTAACTTAAACTAACATTGATTTGTAATCTCAATGTATATTTTTTTGTTGTTCATGTTGCTGCCTAAATAAAGTTGCTAAAAAAGAATAGAGTTGGGTCAAGAAAACCGTCTGGAAAACATTTCATAATAGTGGATGGTAGCAGTTCATTTTGGAAATATTCCAATAGAGAAACTGAAGGGACACTAGGATGGAACTGAACGCACACATACAGTGCACAGATGGACGATGCTGAAAAAATTCTCGGACCAGTTTTAAGAGTATATCGTAAGTTCTAACAATGGGGGATTACTATGCACTTTTCCCTATCTTGTCTGTAGCACTACATCCTATGAAAGGCCCTAGCCTCTCACTCTAGTGCATTCTATTCTGATCTTTCTTAGTCTTTCCATTTTCATATCACAAATCTCCCAAGGTCTTTCTCCACATCATCAAGCTACCTTCCGTATGGTCTTCCTTTATCAGGCTTGCAGTTATAAATACCTTCTTTGTATCAATTTTCATCCATTCTGTCTACATGTCCTAGGCATTTATTTCTCATAATTTTAATCATTGGTGTAGGAAAGGGAACTCAAACCCCTTCCCCTTCCACTCAATGTGCATTTTTTGGTACTTGCCTTCTGTAGTGACCATGGCAGAAAAGGGGAATTGGCACGTTTCCACCTTTGTGAGAATGAAATGCATTATTAGCAGCAATCGCTGAGCTGTTGTCACCTTAAAGCAGGGATGTCGCTGGGTGCTCATAAAACTGGGTCCAAAGGACCCACTACGTTTAAAAATGTAATCTGAAATCTGTTCTACTCATATCACCCCATATATATGTATTCCGAATTACAAAGCAGGGTTCATGTTTACCCTGAAATCATGGTAATTTCAGCACCGCAGCTAGATCTTGTGCCCATCCCTCATGGACGTAGTCTCCTCTGTGAATTATTGCAGCCGGTTTTATGCTCTTCCTCACCTCTGACCCTGGCATAGGCCTTCCACGCCACTGCCTAGTTACAGCCCTGGGTAATTTACCTAGATATTTTAAGGATCCTACTAACCCATGACAGGCAGCTTATTGGGATCCAATTTTTTCCTCAAAAAATCTGTCTTAACGTTATGGTTTGTAACTTATCTGTTTATTTAACTTTTTGTTTTAAAGTGACTGAGTGTAACTTTTAATTATCGATATATATATATTTATCTATATAATTTTTAGTATTTAGATTTTTAATGTAGAACCCAGAATTTCTATTCTTAATGGATCCCTCAACTGGGGTATAGTGGAGCTTTCAGAACACCATTCCGCATGGCTTTTATGTCTCTCCTACTCCATTCTATCACTCAGCCTTTCCCCCCCACCCCCACAACTATACCAATAAAGGACAGAGTGTTCTGGTACTGCTTAATTTACACTGCATGCCTGGTCCTCAATGCCCACCTTTGATGAAACTTAGTGTAAAGATTTGCAAAGCATGTTTAATGTATTTGTTCTTTACTAATTTTTATCTATCAGTCATCATTTACATATTTGAAAATCATTTTAGGTGAAGTTTGACGAAAAGCTAGACTTAAACTCACTTACTTACGTACCTACTTTATATTTACCTCTTTTATCTATGACAAAAAAGGAAAAGTTGAAAGGAAAAATGAAGTAATTCGAAGATGGCATGAGAGATATAAAATTCGTATATGGTAAGATATATATATTTTATAGTTTTAGAGAAAAATTCCTTTTCTTTTTTTTTTTTCAAATATTAACTTATGATCATATTATTTTGTATCCATTTACCAAGGTGATTTAAAAAACCATTTCTATTTTCTGGCAGTTAATGAAAACATGTATAAATACATAGGCATACAACTTTTATCTTCAAAATAGAGTGGTCAGTGTTGCTATACCATCAGGATATATGTCTTGAATCACCCTGTGAAAAACGACTTTTGAATCACCTTAGTAAAACTGAATAAGGATAACAGAAACTGTAGTGCTAGTTTAAAATTATTAGAAGTACTTGGAACATAGAATTTTAATAAATATCATAATGTTACATTTATTTATATTTTACAGAAATATTTGTGCAATATTTTAATTCTCCAATGATATCATGTGCAGCCCATATATGGGTAATAATCTTGGGTCAATTACTGTGATTCCATTGAATGCCTGCCATTCCTCTGTCCACCATATTTCTAGGTTTGGTCCCCTAGGCAAAAGAAGTTCTGGAAATAATTAGGTCCCAGAGCAACATGATCTTCATAGTCGTACTGCAAAACAAATTCTTTGCCCTACGGAGGCAAAGAAGTACGGTGTTCTTCTAGCATGCTGATGCCCTGGGTTTGATTGCTGTGGTATCATAGAATGCTTTCTGTTGACTGTAGTGTAGTTCCCTAGCTAAAAGATTCAGGTCCATCTGAAAACTATAAGTCCCTGTGCAACTTAATCTCAATAGGTTCTTGTGCTGTAAAACAAATGCACTTTATGCTCTTGTGTAATATGTGTACTACTTTTGACTGAATTTCATGGTAATGATTTCCTATTATCTATTTTTTCAGCCTGGAAAAAAAAATATGACATGAAAGAAATAACGATTCTGACAAAAAGGAAGTAGCCAATGCCTTATTATTGTTGTCATGTAATCACTCTTTAACAGATATTGCACAGTTACATCAAAATGAGATGGTGCCAAGTGTTACTTTTGACAGGGTTAAATAAAATAGTAGCCCAGATAGCTTCTCTATCAGTCAACATATTAGCGAACACGAAGTTGATGATAGTGACAACGAATTGCCAACTTCCAAAAGCTTTCCAAATTGTAAGGATTTGAAAGCCCATCGTCTTCTAGAGCACTTATTTCATCAACGTATATATATATATACGTTAGTGATAATTTGCATCCCAGAATAAACTACAATAAACTAACTAATAAAGAACTGAAAACACTGACTGGTATACCTAATTCCTTAATTTTAGGCAAATTGACATATCTTCTAGTTACAAAAGAATTTCAAGTACATAGATCTTTGACTCTTAAAGAACAAATAGTTATGACTGTGATGAGAATCAAAATAAATTTAAAGTTTACAGTTCTTTCAATTCTTTTGGAGTAACACGAACTACTTGTAAAAAAAAATTTGTAATAACAGTGTTACATTTAAAAATAATTCTGCAGTCATATGTAGTTTTATCATCAAAAGAGGATACTGCGAAAACTTTACCAAAATGCTTTTTAGAACTTCAGGATGTAAGACTTGTACAGAAATACCAGTTGAAAAAACTAAATGCTTGACATGCAGCATAAATACATATTCCGTGTATAAAGGCTGCGATACCATGAAATGTATGATCTTTATGTCCCCTGGTGGCCTTAAAAGTTATGTCGGTAAAGAATATGGTGGCCGTGCTTCTGATAAATTAATATTTATGCAAAGTGGCATCCTGGAATTTCTGGATCCTCATGTAGATTCCATATTAGTTGATAAAGGTTTTTTAACAGAAAAAGAATGTAATAATTCTTATATTTGTTTAATTCGACCACCATTTGTTAAAAATGGAAAATTAAGTGGAACTGATGCTTGTCGCACTCGAATAATTGCCAGAGCTAGAGTGCATGTTGAAAGAATTATTCAAAGATTAAAGATGTGTGAACTTTTGTGTGGTCGTGTGCCATGGTCACTTGTACCTTTTATTGATGACATAATGATTATAGTATCTGGATTTACAAATTTAAATTTTCCTATTTTAGCAGATAACAGATTTTAAAAATTGCTAATACATTGGTCATATATATATACAGGAAGGGACATTTAACTTGATAATATATTTTAAAAAATAAGCATTTTACAAAAATGTTTTAAGCAAAAGTTCCTTGGCTTGAAGTGGGGAGGAAGCATTTTGTTATCTGTTTTTTTTGGGTTTTTTACATAGGGGTCATTTGAAGGTCAAACTTTTTTTTAAAATATAAACCTATATATATATTCCTCATAAAAACTTTGTAGAAGCCTTTTCAATTTGGTGCTTAGTTTCCAAGGTATTTAAAAGTAAACTTGAATAAAAAATTCATATCATATAGACAGCTAATTTAATATTTGAAAAATGAAAGAAATTAAAGTATGCAGTACTTGGAGAGACATTGTGCATACAAATAAAATAAATATTATTGGTTGATAAGTCATGCCACCTATTTATATTCCCTAAAAATCTAAACCTAAACTTATCCCTCAGCAATTGTCTGCCAGTCAGACTGCCAGAATATAGTACTTTCTGCATCCATGTGTACTACATTTAGAAAACGTCAAATAATAGAACACGGCTCAGCATGTTGCCAATTTTAGAAACTATTTAAGTTCGCATTACTTTGTATCTTAAGTAGCAACAGTACAGGAAACAATTAATAAAACAAAAACATAGGCTATTGTTGGATTCAAAAATAGAAATACTATCTTTATTAAAATCTGATGAGGAACAAATAAAAACCTTTTTAATTAACCCCAGTAAGAACATTTTCAACATTAAAAAACATTGTAATGACTGCAAAAATTATTTTTCTTATTCTAGACTTAATCTATACACAAAGTGCAAATAACAACGAAATGTTTTCCGCAAAAATAAAATTCCTGTTTTCATTTTTTTTATTTTTACAAATATGTCTCTCTCTTTTTTCTTGGTGGTTCAGGGGTATCTGTGTGTAAAAGTTTGTGTTAAAGAAAAAGGAACAAGTTGATTCAAACAAATCCTTGCTATCTTTATGCCATAAAATTGAAACAAAACATTCCTTATTGAACTTTGTTGTGGACATTTATATTAGTTTATATTACAATTTATATGCCTTATAGTTCTAAATTGAAGCTTAGTTTGAGAAGATAGTGGTTAAAATAGTCTACTAAATGCTTTGAAAATTTCTCATCGAACGATACTTCTACTGTGATAAATAATTTGTCGTACAATAAGTAGAGAACAAATTTACGTTCAGTGGTATTTGTTAAAAACATGCAAAGTTGTACTTGGCCATAATGGAGATGTTTGTCTTTTAAAACATATTGTCCATTTTTAATTTTAATGTATGGTAGAGATTATATGACTTCTGTAGCTGTTTTAAATTGTCCGGATCTTGGACATTTAATTTCCAATAGGCACATTTTATCATCTTTAAACAGTATCCCATCTGGGCTATATCCCAGTCAGGGCATTTCTGGATGGACAATAAGCCCTGTTTCATGTAATGAGAGATTCTGATTAACTGTGAATGTTGTTTTTGTAATTTTCTCAGTCTCTAAGCCATATGCTGTATGTGCATTTTTTATATTACTGTACATTACACTATCAATTTTTTTTTTCTTCAAATACATATATAATGCATAGCATTTACTGACCATTATCCTTTTCTCTCTCTCTCTCTCTTGTACCCACAATTCATTACTTTGGTCAACAGTATTTTTTGCTAGTTCAACTTCTTCAGTTTTAATGCAAATATCTTTTTCATAGAACACCTGGTCACTTGCACTCAGGAAATATGACAATTTAAAAAATTCCAACTTTTTGTTGAAGATTCCAGTCCATGTTTGTGTGTTCTGGAGCATACCAATATACCTGAAAAAAAAATGGTTTGATATAATCGGGAGTTTGTTGACAAGCAATCATCAACAAGATTTTAATACTATTAAGAAATAATGCACATACAAAACGACACATAGTATGAAAAGTATTTTAATTTTTCTAAGATTATTATAGCTGAATATAAACTTTTAAATAATTAAATATCTTAAAATAGCAAAGGATTACAGATGGTATATACAGTAGGAGTAAGCATCAATGTTTGATGCTTTCACCATCTATGTTTTCCTGTGATACGAATTTTTTTTAATAATGTGAGAAATTTTCAATTTAATCTTAGGTTCTGATTCATTAAGAACCACAGAGTCCTCAAGGTTTGTGACAATAGTTTTCCAAGACTGTACAAGAGCATGAAGAACATTTGTTCTACTCTCTATCCACCTTATTGCATGAATATCACCAAGTTCCAGGACCTGTTCTGCAAGGGCTTCCACAGTTTCATTTAATTTGTGTAATCTTTTTGCAGAACCATTATACTGTAATACAATCAGGCATAGGTGCCCATATGGGGAGGCTGGAGCCCCCTTTAGCCGTTTAAAAATTTTATTTGCCCGAACCTGCTATGCATTTACTTTCAAAAGTTTTACAGTCACATTTTAAAATAAGGTACTTTTTAGCTCATTACTAATTGTCAAGCAGTATCAATTATTTTTGTAGCGTTTTGGTATCTTGTACATTCACTAAAATTCTCAACAGCTTTGAGAAGGAGGTAATTTTTCTCAGCCCCTCTAGAAGTACACGTATGGGCACCCATGCAATCAGGTACTTACGTATTAACCCCTTAACTGCTTTGTTTGATGAAATGCTGATAGTGTATTGCATATCTTGAACATTTCACTTTTCTGGCAATTTTACACTGGTTATTACCTTGCTCGTATAAAAATTGAATTTTCAACCATTGTTCATTGTTGAGCTACTTAGTTTTCAATGTTTTGTACAGACAAACCTCAAATTTAGATGAGATAAGCAACAATCGCATGCACATGCACATTTACAAACCAAACCAGCAAATACAATCAACTGCTTTCACAAAAACGTGGAATTTTCAGTTATCATCGTGGATATGTTTTATTAGTTGTCAATTGGGATGACATTTGTCTGGTGGCAAAAAGAAGAGTGGAAGACCGCAGTTGAGATGGAAGGATAAAGTGACGGAAGATCTGGAAGAGTATGGATGGAGTAGAGAAGAGGCATTAGATAGAAGATTGTGGAAGAGAACATTAAAGGAGCATAACGCCGACCCCATATAACATGGGAAATGGCAAAGTGAAAGAAGAATTGAAACAATATTTGCATTTTCATTTCAACTTCCTACTACGTATACAGTCATAAATAAATGAGGTGATTTCAAGTAACATACCTGCAGTTCAAATAGAAAAATTAGGGTGCCTAATATTTTTGACCAAGCCTGTATATCTACTTAAGTTTACCAGAAGATATTCCTGCAAATAACAATTCACCCATATCTCGATATACTACATATTCACTACATTTTAATTTAAAAATAATGAATAAACTCACCTGAAATAAATTTATTTTTATACTTATTTCATAACATTGCGTTTACCTCACCTCACTGATTATTAAGTATATTCAATTTTCTCAAGTTAAGCAACTTCTATATGTTTAAAATCAGAACACCAATGTTTATTTAGTTATAACATTTGATTTTTTAAATATTGATATAACATAAAATAAAATCAATGTTCAGAGACTGATATTTATTAAATATTGATGGTACTTTGTTGATGTTAAACATCAACGTTTTGCCGTTGATGCTTATTGCTAATATATAGTAAAAATTGTCAGTAACAATACTATAAGGACTGGAAAAAACATTGAAAAACCCTGAACTACTGTGGGCAGAAAATGACATGCTATGATACTGTAGGAATCAAACTGAGATTTGCAACAGGCTAAGAGAACGCCTAACCTCTACGTCACTCTAGAGCAGATTTATAACATATTAGAAAATTTAACAGAAATGCGGAAGCCCAAAGTAACATAAAATACTGCTTTGGCTTTACATGGAAGATATTTACTCCATGTTTGCTTAATATTTCACTAAATTAAATACTCAGTATAGTTGTCATATTTAATAAAATGGAATCTGAATGGACAAAGCCATGTGCACTTTTTCACACAATTCATTTCTGGTAAAAACTTAATATCTGTATGCCAATAGATTGATTGTTTGGATTTTTTATGGCGCAAGAGCATCTGGGCTATACTGCGCCAAACATGGTAAAATCAAAGACTGTTGTAAAAATACAACAGTCTTTGATTTTACCATGTTTGGCACAATAGATTAACTCTACTTAAAGTTAAATTGTGGTATAGATCTAATTGTGCATTGTATTATCAAAACAATTAACTTACTTGTCACTTGTACTTTGAAGTACATCTCTGGGTTTTCTTTGAGCCATTTCATTAACGATTTTATTTTAACCTATGTCTGTCAAGGGCAAAACCTGAACAAACAGAAAGTAGTTCTTCTTGATATAAAGACAAGGTTTCTGTGTTTACAAGTTCCTTTTCGACAACCCAGTCTGGTTTACCTGTACAACACAGATCTTGAAGTGGAACGGAATTGTAAGGCATGAGGGCATTTTTCTTTATCTTCTGTCTAAATGCACTTAACATCGGTTGATGAAAGTTTCTATAACTGACATACAGAATTTCTGAAAACAAATATTATAAAAGTTTATTCTATACATTAAATGCAAATATATTACATATTGCGTAAATTAAGAGTTATATGGGGGGAAAGTACTCTGTGAAGGGTAATGTAAAATCAAATTAGAATTTATTCATGTATAACACGTTAGAAACATGACATACAAAGGATACAAGACAAAATAAATACAGCATTAAAACTCTTGCAACCGAGGCACATTTAATTTCTTTGGTTCTCTAGAAGGTGTTCTTTTAATTTATTTTTCAATTTGTTTTTAGGTTTAAGTTTAATTAGTGCAAAATATTATTCCATAAATCTATGCTTTAATAGTTAATGTTATTTTTCCCTATATTTGTTCTTATTTTTCGATTTGTTAAATTCATTTTTATTTCTTGTCTTATGATTGTTATCGTTTTATTGACTAAGATGGACTTTAAGTGTTTATTCTCGTTAATTCTTTCATATATATATATATGTAGCAATTCTCAAGCTATGTATATTATTTACACTTAATATTTTGTTTCATATATTATTTTATCTTTTGATTTTCCTGTTTAAAGCATAATTTTTGAAATGCTATATTAAGAAGTTTGTTAATTTTTTAAAGTTATTGACAAATTTTGGAAACACTGGCTACAATCCAGTGTGTAAGATCTCGTGCAGTAGCACCCAAAAGAATTATATTTCAGGAAGTTTAAAAACTCAGAAGAAAACTCAATCCCAAAAAAACACCAATTTTCCATCATTGCAGACTGCCGACGTTCATTAGAGCCCGTCATAATGGGAAATTTTGGTACTTACGTATTAACGGGACGTCAGCGACAACCTCCCCCCCACCCCCACCCCCAGAAATGTAAGCATTGGAAAAAATCGTGACTGCAGTTTTCATCGTAAAAAAATCTTAAGTCTTTACATGTTTTGTCGTCTTTGAAAGTGTGAATTTGTGGCATTGATTTTCCGGTTTGGACTTTTAAGTGAGAAATGAACGTGTAAATTGCTGTTACAATGCGTTTGTTTGAACTTCCGAGCAACAAATGGGAATCTATTGCCTTCTTTCAGGAACAAGGCAGGAAGGCCATAAGTTTTCGTAAATTCCGGGAATTTCAACCCACCTTGGTACTTACGTATTATAGTTATATTACGTTTTAGCGGCCCCTGATCTTATTTGGCGATCTTAGAATTATGCCAAGCTTTTGAAGCATGAATATAAAAATAAAAAATACAAATTCAACATAATATTGATTCAACATTTTACTGATTCAGGTAGCGCACATCGAATGTGATCCGATTGGGCATGAGTCGCAAAGTGATGAGCGGAGGGGGGTCTCCCCACCAGCCAAATAATGGTCTTCCCGTTTTGGGGTGGAGGGAAAGGGTTGCTGCAATTTTCACTTTCTCCAAATTGCACCAAAACATGCTTTGACCCTATTGGATATCAAAGCGATGATGTAATAAACACATTTTTCCCTAAATAAAGACGAAATGTAATATTACTGGGTACACATTATATATAAAATTCTAGATTAATTATATAAACATGTTGTTTGCATTTGACGATGAATTTAACACAAAAATGCAGTACTTAACTGACGAACTATTTTGTAAGGGCGGAAGGTTACAAGGCATAGCCTTCCCTCCAATTATCGTGGATGCGAGTGCTTAATTGAGTCCACTAAACCATCCCGGCCATCCCCGCCATTCATTTCACAATGCCACAGCTCCCCTACCCGACTCAATACTACCTTTTGCCCGCGCCACTGCCTCACGACCCCCTGCCACACCATCCCCCCTCACATCAAGCCCCAAAAACCACTCCAGCAAGCCCCGCCCCCCAAAACAACATCAAACCCAGCATGGACATCCAAAAAGTATTTTACCATGTCTGGGACATAATCAACGACGCATTCAACTCCTTCATGAATGGCCCCCTAGATAACATCGCCCAATTCACCTCCACCATATGGAGTAAAATAGCCCACGCAATCAATCTTCACCGGCCTTCCGGTTAACCGCCCCCATCCCAACATCTCGATTGTTTTCCTAAATATTATTGGTCTCCCCAACAAAATTCACGAACTTCGCGATTTCCTTGCTTCGGAAAAACCCGATGTATTACTCCTACAAGAAACTTTTCTGACCCCCATCACTCCTACAATATCCCAAACTATCGCTGCACACGCGAAGACCGACATTATCCTTTGCCCCCCCGAAATACACACGGAGGCGTAGCAATCTACTTTAAAAACTACGTTAACGCCTCCCCCCTCCCTACACCCCCTTCCATTCATCCGATGTAGTTGGAATTCAAATCCAGGATTCATCCAATAGACCCCTCAACATCTTTTCCATCTACTGCTCCTCCAGAAAACCCCACCCACTCACTGACATCACCAACCTTCTCAACAACCCCATGCCAACCATCATTGCAGGCGACTTCAACGCCAAACACCCCCAATGGAACTCGTCAACAACAAACAGCCGCGGACATAGAATTTACACACTCCTTAATCAAAACCCCTTTTTCCTTCTTGCCCCCCCCCAGCTTCACGAGGTCGACTTTCAACAATCGCAACGTCCTTGACTTCGCCATAACAAACTTTCTGCTGGTTAACCCGAACATCTTCGTTGGCGACCAACTCACTTCAGACCACCTTCCAATATTCCTTTCATTCCAACTTTCTAGGAGTCCCCTCCCCCCCCCATCCACCTCCAAACAGACCGACTGGACCCTTTTCCAATACCGCTTAAACACTCGTCTCCCCACAGCCCTTACACCCCCCATCAATACTCCCAATGACCTCGACCACCAAGTTATTATCTTCACAAAACTGATCTCGAAATGTACGGATTTGGCAACGATCCAACGACCAACAAACTTTTCACTCCCCCTCCCCTCCACATACGAAATATTATCCATGCAAGGAATCGGGCTCGCAAAGTTGCTCAACACACACGCGCCCCACCAGACAAACGAACATACGTCAGGTTAAAAAAAAGGGTGGCTCATGAAATCCACGCGTTTACCTAACAACGCTGGACGAGCACGATTTCCAACCTCGTCGCAAAAGACGGATCCATTTGGAAATTTCGGAAGAGGCTTTTGGGGCGCAAACCCCCCCCTCACCAGACTGGATACCCCCAAGGCAAACTCTTCCGCCCAAACGAAATGGCTGAAGCCATGGCGGACTCTTTCGAAAAACAATTTTCCCCCAACACCCCCATGTCATCTCCGTTTCCACGACAGGGTAACATCAACCTTCAATACATACATCAATAATATTTCCACCCAACCACACGCCCCCCTCGCCACCACAATAGAAATAAACACAGTCATCAAAAGTCTCTGTAACAGAAAAGCACCTGCACCCGACAACATATCGACACAACCATTAAAAACTTCACCCCCAAGCAATCGCAACACTCACACACATCATAAACAGCTCCCTTACACTACAACACTTCCCTACCCCCTGGAAAACAGCCAACATCACACTCATACTCAAGCAGGGGAAAAACCCTTTTCAAGCAGGGAGCTACCGCCCCATCTCACTTCTCTCAGCGCTCTCCAAAATCGGGGAAGCCATTATCAAAAACAGGCTCACCGATTTCCTCGATCAGGAAAATATTTTAATAAATGAACAATTTGGCTTCCGCAAAGAACACTCCACAACCCACCAATTAACTCGCCTCATAGAGGACATCATGCACTCCTTTAATAAAGGGTACTCTACCCCAATGGTCAGTTTCGACATATCACACGCATTTGACGCCGTGTGGCACCCAGATCTTATTGTCAAGCTCCTACAAATCAACACCCCCACCTACCTTATCAATATCCTCTACTCATTTATCAAAGACAGGAGCTTCAGGATCAATATCAATAACAACACACTCTCCACCCCACGCACCATCACTGCCGGCGTCCCCCAAGGGTCCAGGCTTTCACCCACCCTCTTCCAAATTTTTTTCAACGACTTCCCCAAATCGACTAATATTTCCCTAGCCCTTTTCGCCGACGACGCGGCAATATACACCTCACACGCAAACTGCCCCCGGTCCATTATCCACTTACAACGACATATCAATAAACTCACCCGGTGGCTCAATAACTGGAAAATTAAAATTAATAAGTCCAAAACACAAGCCATCATATTCACCAAAAACCACTTCACTCCCGCCACGCCACAAATCCACAATGAAACAATTAATTGGTCTAACAAAATTAAATACCTTGGCATAACCATGGATAAACGCCTTTCATTTAAAGATCACCTCTCCACAGTTAAAAATAAAGTTCGTGCGGCTTGCGCCCAACCAAGCAATCTCATTGGCCCCCGTACAATCCTCTCCACACAAAATAGGCTCCTCCTCTATTATACCGCGATTAGACCAATTTTAACTTACGCCGCCCCCTCATGGTCAATTTTTCCAACCAACATCCTTAACTCGCTTCAACAATTCGAAAACATCACCCTACGTAAAATACTTCACATCCCTTGGTTCATCCGAAATCGTCAAATGTTTCACGACATAAACATCCCCACAATTACAAAAGTCATAGAAAATCTCTCCCAAAACTACTTCAGTAACATCCACTTACACCCAAATCCTCTCATCACAAACTCACACAAATTACACAACACAACAACTAGCCGTGGCGTAGGCCCCCTACCAGCATTCGCAAATAATTTCCATCCCCCTCCGGGCACCATTCCCCCACCTCCGTCCACGCCATCGCCCCCACCAGTACCTCGAAACTTCCGTTGGCCCCTCTGGCCCCCCCAAGGCATTATCCGCCGGGACCGTCCTCCCATCAGAAGGACGCGACGCACTAGAGGCCGCCCCTGCCTACACACTTCCTATCCAATTATAACCGACCCCATCCCCCCCCCAGTTCCGTCTACCAAGATGGCCACCCATCATTCACCATCCTCATCGGGTCCGAAAATATCGGAGCCGCTATGTTAAGAAACTACCACGAACCATTTATAGACGAACGATCCCACAAACAATTTTACCAAGGGCCCCCACAGCCTCCCCCCCATGGTACAACACAATCACAGTACCCCCGTCAACATTCTTACGGTCCGGCCACCGCTAGCCCCCCACCACATGCGAACGATCCCACAATCCAATCTTACCAAGGCCTCCCACAGCCCCTGGTGACTTGTCTGGCTGATGTCACAACCCCGGCGATGGCTTCTCATTTCATTGGACGCGCTCCCCGCCTTTCTCATTGGCTATTACTACCAATTTTTGGCTCTAGAGCTCAAAATTGTTGAATGACCATTTTTAATCATGTGAGCTGGCCATATACCAGCGCCCTGTTTCGATCGACAATCCCCGCAATGCCCCCTCCCCTTCTCGGTCGCGGTCGTGGTTTCTTGTTAAAAAGCCTTGTCTCAGAATACGGCTCTGCCCCCCTTCGGCGGCCACCTTTCCCATTGCCCTTCTTGCGAAAGAACACACCGTCTCAAATTCTCCTTTAAAATTCTGTTATTCCAAATTCAGCCATCCAAGCATAGAAACCTTTAATTATTTTTATTCTTACCTCCCCCTGCCATTCCACCCAAAACCCCATCTCATCTCTCTCCATTCCGTGGGGGGATAAAACAAACTTCGTTTGTAGGCGCCCCATATGATAGGATGTGCTTGGCTTGGCCTTCCCTCCACCGTCAGGTTAAGTTGAACATGAGTATAGACCCTGGACCCATTTTGGCTTGATCGGGCCTCGCCTCAACAACAGCCGTTCATCTCTTGTGAATCAGTAATTAATAGTTTTTTTGTTCTATAAATGTTCCAGATATGGTGGCGTAGGAAAAGAAGGGGCTCAAGCCCCTCCACCTCATAATTTTTGAGCTGTGTACCTGATATAGAGTATATCATGTTCCACATTGTGTATAACGATAAATATTTTCTAACGATATATTTTCCCGATCCCTTGATTATCGTTATAGACAGATTTTAATATATAAATTTAACTCAATGAAGGGAACGCATTACAATGAAAATTGCAAATTTAGTTAATTGAATTGATAATTTCTTCAAATCGTTTCAATCTATGGCGTAAGAAATGGAGCTTTCGGTATCAAGCCTCACATTTTTAAATAGCTACGCCTACTGCCCATATACATATCATTAACCGTTTTTTAATCCAAACATAATTGCAGTACCATTTCCTTATATCCGCATTAGCATTCAAACACATGCTTATATACATAAGTTTTATTTTTTGATAATTGCTTAAGAGTTAATTTAATTAAAAAAATATTTTCTATGTAACAAAGGCTATCACTTTAATTACACTTCCTCAAAACAAATTTTGAAAATAATGGAAAAACTGTACACGTTTTAGTTTCTAAACTTTAATTTATACATATAATATTTATTTAAAATTAACAATGCTGAAAAGGTAGGCTATGTTTACTAAACATGTCATAAAGCTTGTATAAATAAACAATGCTGAAATATGTGGAAAATTTATTGCTACACATATAAAAAATTGCGAAAATAGCAAATATTTAAGACATACCTGTTAATGAAAATACACGTGTAATAATGAAAGTTCTTTCCATCTTAAAAGAAAATTTACTTCAATAAAACACCTAGATAAAACGGCATTCATGTAGTTTATTTCCAGGAAACTTTAAATCATCTCAAAATTCGCTTTGCTAAAAAAATAAACAAACATGAATACCTTAAAACCGGCGCGAATACTGTTTCTGTCGAAAGTAAACAAGAGGAACAGCGCCATCTGCTGGTCCTCTGGCGTCGTGAATAGGTTTCAATGCGCGTTTACACACGGCCAACACTTGGCCATGCTGTGGCCAAGTGTAAACTTCCATAGCATAAAAGTGGCTTCAGATGCTGCTGTGCTGTTAAATAGAGAGTCCTCACTCCAGATTTCTTTTAACTCCGTGGTTAGAATCGCATTTGATTTGGCAACACTTTAGCTTATGTGCACAAATTATAAACAAGCAGGAACGTTGTTGTGGTATCATGATTGTATTGCCTTGTATCTAAAGTAATGGCGGAAGTAAATGAAGAGGCTGGTGTAGAAGTTACTGCAGAGGTTGAGGCAGAAGTTGTAGAAATACCGAAAGCAACTATCCCAACCTGTGTTGTCTGCCAAAGGAAAAAATCTTTTAAATGGAGGAGGAATATGAAAGGGGAATATACGTGTTCGAGATGTGTAGCTCGTCAAGTTAAAAACGCCAAGCCGAAACGTCCACCTCCAAGGAAAAGTACTCGCGCTAGAAGTGCACGGAACCGACAAGCAAAAGCTAAGGAAATATTTACAGCTAAAGGTCGGAGGACATTGTTGTTTAAGAAGAAACGTGTAAGTTACGTGATTGATATACATAGATTTCGGGTTTCTAATTGCTAGCATTAATAGCAAGCATTCCAATATTCCCCTTTTTATACACTTAGTATGCATATACAAGGCTTCCCGATGTTTTTTCAGAACGTGTTATTCCTGGGTAAAATTTCGGTACTTGCGTATTAACGGGTCGTCAACGCCATTGTACTAGAACTGGCAATTGTTTCACGGGACAAAAATCGTAACTTGGAAACACTGTTTTGGATTTTATCATAAAAATAATAAAATCGTCACATCGCCGCCATTATGTACAGATACCGCCCCATTTCGTTTTTAGTGGGAAGTGTTTCCAGCCCGCATGGCAACTTTGTCCTGCCTTGCCGCCATGTTGCTTACCTTACAGTACAGCTCTGCCTCTTTCCCTCCTTCATCCTTCTCCCAACCTTCACCCCTACCCCTCTAACCTCATATTCCTTCTCCTCCCCCTCCCAACCCCTGTTTTCCTGGCCATCTCTTCCTACCCCTCTAATCCCTTTCCACACCCAACCTCCAGCCCCTTCACGTGTGTGTGGTGGGTTCAGAGTCCCGAAGCAGAAATATTTATATATTAAATTGTTAATTATTTAATTTATATTATTTTTATTATTTAATTAAATTATTTAACATTTTCTTTCGAACGTTTCACCATCTAATCACGCCATACCATCGGCGTTGGTATCACTACGCCAATAAACGTTGATGGATTGACATTGTTGTTTGATTTAATCTGCGTAGTGTTCGATTTATATAAAATAAATACATATGCTGCAACGGGCATTTCGATCAATTTAATACCAGTCTCTTTGCAATTTGGTTTAAATAGTAGTCTATGTACTACACCATTCTGCGAAATAACTGGCAACAATATATATACGTTCGTAAAGAGATTATATATTGTCCTTCGTAGCTCAGTGGGTAGAGCCTCCGCCCGGCAAGTGGAAGGTCGTGGGTTCAGGTCCCACCGAAGGCAGAAATATTTATTTTCTTTCGAACGTTTCACCATCTAATCACGCCATACCATCGGCGTTGGTATCACTACGCCAATAAACGTTGATTGATTGACATTGTTGTTTGAAACTCACCTATGTTTTTAAAAACTTCTGTTGAAGATGTGGCTAAAGTATAGGTGAATCCCAGGCTTGCTTTGTCATCAAAAGTTCATCAACCTCCTTCCTGAATTACGTCATCATTTGTCATTTTTCATGGCTGCCGTGATAGTTTACAAATGAGCTACCTATTTGTATTATACCGATAACTAAGCCCCTACCTATTTATACCTTTTGGTTACTTAAACATAATACCGATATATTAATTAGTTTTTGGTGCTCTTTTACAATATGGTAATTGCTTCCAATTTGGTGATCTTTTGTTTACATGCATTTTTTTTACTTTGATTCTTGTTTTCTCCTACTTTTTTAGTATCTTTTTTTGGCGCTAGTCCATGAAATGTCCTGCAGTGCTTCTTAGTAGGAAGTGTTTCCAACACTCATGGCAAAAGTGTACTGTTGCGTGTGTTACTACACCGCCATTTTGTTTGCGTCATGTTACAAGGTCCCACTTCCTTCCTTTCTCCCTTTCCCCTCTCTTTTCCTCTTCCCTTTCTCCTCCTCCCTTCTCCCTCACTTCCTCCTTTCCTTCTCCTCTCCTCCTTTCCCTTCCTCTATCTTCCTTTTCTCATTTTCCTCGATTCAGCGAACTTAGAAAAAAGCAGGTACTAACCTTCATTCCTTTGGCGAGGATGTTATTTTTATGGTACTTAGAAATGACGGAAATAATTTTCCCCCTCCCTTTCATCGTCATCCACGTTAGGCCTAGCACAGTGTCTCATTTTCTCCTTGTAAACTGGTCACACTATTAAGCCTTCATCCAAAACCTACTTCATCACACTTTTTCCTTATGAATCTTAATTCCACACACACACACAAAAAAAAAACCACGTTGACACATAATTCTAATTGCTACAACCAAAAAGTACAGCCCAAATGAGGACGAAGCATTGTATAACGTCGGTTAGGACGTCCCAGTGTGACGTCACAAGCCTGCCAACAGTGACTTTCCAACTCTTTTCTAGAGGAAAAAAGCATTGCGGGACATCTTCTGTATTTCCATCCATTTTTTTTTTGTCTACTTTCATAGCTTTGATTAAAAAAAAATAATCACAAAGATCCTGTGTGCTGGAGAGGGAGCCTTCCTCATTGATGGACCACGAAACTGGTAGCGGACCCTTGTGTTTTTTAATTCTGTTTTTTTACTCTGATTCTTGTTTTCTCCTACTTTTATTTTTGGCCACACTGCATATTGCTCCTTCATTTTTGTCACCAATCATGCCAACCACTTTCTTTCTAGGATTACGTCATCATGACTAGCTATTTTGCATGTATTTCCAGTTCTCACGATGGAATACCTTTTGCAAACAGATATACTTTTATATTTTCGGACATTTTGTCCTATTTAAAAATTACTTACCTATGTATGTACATAAACTCCAAGAAATACGGGTCAAAATGATGTTCGTCTCCGACATTCCGCAAAGTTTCTGCATCACACGTTTATACAACCACAAAAAAATATTTTCTCAATCCCCTTTGTATTCCTCCAAAAACCCATTCTCCCATCTGCCTTTGTTGTACTTCCTTTTACCAAACGTACTTTTGTCTGTAAAAACCATTTTCTCGAACCCTTTTGCATTCCTCAAAAACCCATTCACCCGTCTACCTTTGTTGTACTTCTTTTTACTAAACATACCTTTGGCTATTACCACAATTTTATTCTCACTCCCAAGCATTTCTGTCTCCAATATGCACAAACGTTCTCCAATCGACTAGGGGGTGTGGTTACTTCTAATATCAACCTCCATTTCCAATCTAGTCTGATGGAGTCTTGAACACCCATAAAAATGTCAAGCAACACATCCCTCAGACTTAATCTACTTTCACAGAACCAAGAGCCCTTTCATGACTTTTGCTCATATTCTTATACTGCAGCTCACGAGTAAAGGAATCCATATTAAAAAAATATGCAACTGTACCGACGCTTCGCAACGCATGCACACATGCAAGAGGCGGAGCTACGCTTCAAAAATTCGTTCGCCTCATTTTAAGAGTAAACGAGGAGTTTTGGCGATGTCCTTGGTGACGAGGACATAATATACAGTGTCCCCCCTTTTTGGTGGTAATACAGATACTGTCCCACAAGATCAATTTTCCCCTAGAAACATGAAGGAAAGTCGCTGTAAGCGGGGTTTTGACATCAGCGATTTCGATGCATGATGTCACACAGGGTGGAGCATCATATGGTGTTTTTCTGTGGCGGTGGTAAGACGTTTATGGAAGTATTGCAGTGCTTAGGAAGACGTCGGAACATTTCAATGTGAAGTTTTTTTTGTTCAATTGCGGTTGAAAGGGAAGAGGAATGTTGTTGGATTGGTTTGTGGGAGAAGGTTTATTTGGTTTGGAGTAGAAGGGCCCGGTTTGCAAGGTGCGCTAGGCCTAACGTGGATGACTGTGTAGTTAAAGAGGCGAAGTTATCCGACAGATAAAAGGAATAAAAGTTAGTATGCCGTTTTTATTTTGTTCGCTGCACTGAGAAAAAGGAGCAGGGGGAGGGGAAGAGATGGAGGAAAAGAGGAGAAAGGTTAAGAGGTGAAGGGGGTGGAGGTTGGGAGTGGAAAGGGAACAGGAGAAAGGGATTACAGGGGTAGGGGGAGCAGGAAGAGATGGTCAAGAAAACGGGTTGGGAGGGGGAGGATAAAGAATATGAGGTTAGAGGGGTATGGGTGAAGGAGTTAAAGAGAGCAAAAAGAGCGGTAGGAGTGAAGAAGAGGGAGAGGGTAGGGGTGAAGGCTGGGTGTAGGATGGAGGAAGGAAAGGGGCGGAGCCTGTATTGAGACGTAAGCAACATGGCGGCAAGCCAAGACAAAGTTGCCAAGTGTATTGGAAACACTTCTCACTAAAAACGAAATGGAACAGTATGTGTACTAGTGCCCCCTTTTTTAATATCTTTTTTTTATGTCTAATTTCATAGTTTTGATTAATACATTGACTGCCGATCTCACGCCGGCGCGTGATGCGGCACGGCACTATCGCTAAAGTGCCAATCACGCATTGGCGTGTGATGTTGAGTAATGTCTTAGGAGATTCAGTCCCATGCTAGTGTGGGAAAAGACATGCCTCAATGTTTTTTTTGTCCAGTCCAATCCGCATTATGTTTTGGGTATATTTGCTAGTGTTGGCATGGAATGAAGATTAGCAACTGGTTTTAAATGTTTGTGGTTTCTAATTTGTTTTATTGCTTACTGGAAAAATAATCTTGTAACGTAAGTTATACACAGAGGATAGTTCTGCAGGGCCTTTACATGAAAAGAAATGACAAGTGCAAAATAAGAAAGCCTCTAACTGCTGATGAAATTGTAAATTTTATGGCTGAGCTATCATACGAGTACCCGAGTGATTTTAGTTTTGTAATAAATTCATTTGTAATATATATTTATTTGTGATACAGTTTCATATAAAAACATTGCATATTCTTATTTTTCCTATTTTTATTAATTTTTACATGCCACGCACCAGCTCATGATTGGCACTAGAGGTAATAATTTTACCTTTAGTGCCAATTACGCGCTGGCGTGTAGCCATAAAGTTCCATGATTAATGGCTTACATAATGCAGAGGTCATCCTAGAATTAAAAATTGGCAAGGTGCTGGTTGAAAAAAAAGGGCATTTTGAATTTTCAAGGGTACATCAGAATACAAAAAAAGGCACTGTACTTATATTTAAGGGCACTCAAAAACAAAGAATAAGTATATGCATTAGACGCAGCAAATATCATTAATTATGTAAGTGTGATTATTTATAATATTTTAATTAAATTTACCAATGATATAATTAATCATTTAATATTTATAATCATTTAATAATATAATTAATCATTTAATATTAATATAATTAATCATTTAATATTAATATAATTAATCATTTAATATTAATATAATTAATCATTTAATATTAATATAATTAATCATTTAATATTAATATAATTAATCATTTAATATTAATATAATTAAGTATTTAATATAATACAATTGTTTAACATACTCATTGTCTGAGGTAAAGATTTAGCATGTTCCTTTTTTTACTACATGCACATTAATTTTAACTACTATTAATTCATAAACATTTTGTAACAAATTATCAGTAATAAAAGTTTGCAAGAAAATGTATATAATAGAAAAAAAAATCACTGAAATTTTAAGCATATCCAAATTTTTGTTTCATTACAAAATTACAGATCAAGAACTTTTTTTTTTTCTTTAGATTATAAACAAGTGCCAGTTTTTTGCATCCTTCCATTTGTGTATTGCTTTACTGTAATTTATTTAACTATTTATTTTTACCATCATTATTTTGTTGAATTGGTTAACTTTGAGCCTATTTCTTTTATCAGTCAATATTAATTTTAGCTGAGAAAATATCCCCTCTACTTATGCATTTGGTATTGCTAAGGAACAAGCAATGTTCAGTATCATATGTTTTGCCAACAGTTGTCTGTTTTCTTTTTAAACCAAATAGATGTTTTTTATTGACATTACATATTATTTATCGGTTAATTAACATTGCATGTTATTTATTGACATTTACATGTCATTTTTATTAATAATACTGCAGCATTTCAGGTGCCCTCACATACATTCTCTGACTACGGAATATCGTAGCCGTAGCTCCAATGGAAGCATAGGAAAAGGATGGGGTCTCCTTGACTTCCCCAATATGGCCCTGACATGTGACATTTCAAGTGCTCTGGCGTACACTCTTTGACTACGAAATATTTTAATCGTAGCTTCAGTGGCAGCCTAGAAAAAGAATGGGGGCTTCGTGCAGTCCTGATACGGCCCTGACATACGAAATTTCAATGCTGCTGAAAAATCATCTGTAAAGCTGAAGTAAAAAGTTTTGGAGAAATGGTATCTCCCTGCCTCACCCCTTTGCCAAGTTTGATAGTTTTGGTATCTTTATGTAACCGAAATTTTGCACTTGCATTTTTATACACACGTTTCACCATGTCAATGTACACATCCTCAATGTCTGTTGATCTTAAAGAGTTGATGACTGCTGATGTTTTAATAGAGTCAAAGGCCTTCTCATAGTCAATAAATGCCACACACAATGGAAGTTCATATTCATGTGTTCTTTCAATTAATTCTCTTAATACTTGAATATGGTCCACTGTACTGAATCCACTTCGAAATCCAGCTTGTTCTCTTGGTTGAGCTGCATCTAATTTTTTCTGCAGGCGATGTGTTAGCACTTTTGTGAAGATTTTATAAATAGCAGGTAACAAGCTAATTGGTCGGTAATTTTTCAAATCCTCTTTATCACCTTTTTTATGCAAAAGAATTACTGTTGCAGAATCCCATTGGTTTGGTATGTTACCGCTGTTAAGACATTTGGTAAAGAATTTTGCAAGTATGTCTTCTACATATTCTCCAGCTTCTTTTAGGATATCTAATGTAATACCATCATCACCAGGGGCTCTTCCTTTCTTCATACTTTTTATTGCAAATGAAACTTCTTCTTTTAAGATTTTAGGAGCTGTTCCTTCGACTATTTCAATGTCTTCGTTTAATCCACTGTTACTTTCGTATAGATTTTTGTAGAATTCTTCAACTCTTCTAAGTATTTCTTCCCTATTTCTTGTTACGGTGCCATCCTCTCCTTTTAATGCAATGATGTGTTTCTTCCCAACAGATAAACTTCCTTTAACAACCCTAAGGCTCTTGTTATTTTCAATGGCTTTCCTTACTAGCTCACAGTTGAATTTTCTTATGTCTTCTTTCATGCTTTTGCGCAGAGTTTTACAAAGTTCTATGTACTCAATCCTGGAACTGGTATTTTGATTGTCCACCTTCATATCTCTTCGCCTTTTCATGAGCTGTTTCGTCTTCTCAGATAATTTGCTATTGTGCTTTTTACAGGTTACACCACCAATTTCCCCAGCAGTTTCAACTATTGTCTTAACAATGTTTTCATTTGCTTCTGAGATATCACTTTCATCAATAAGTCCTTCCAGTGCAGAAAAGCGATTTTTTAATTCCAACTTGAATGCCTCGGTATTTTCTTTTAATTTCTTTAAATCCACCCTCTTACTTACTTGTTTCCTAATGAGCTTCTGTCGTTCTAATTTAGTATTTAAGTGCACTTTACATCTCACCATTCGATGATCACTTCCAGTATTAAATCTGTTCAGTACACTGCAATCTTCAATAATTGATTTCTTGTTTGCCAGGATATAGTCAATTTCACTAGTTCCCCCATTTGGGTGTTTCCATGTCCATTTTCTTTGCGGTTTCTTCTTAAAAAATGAATTCATGATGCTAAGATTTTCAGCTTCTGCAAATTCGATGAGTTGATCGCCACGTTCATTCCTTTCCCCATATCCGTATTTACCAACCGATGTCTCTCCTTGTTCCTGTTGTCCAATTCTTGCATTGAAATCCCCCATGATGAGCTTGATATGTTGTTTCCCTTTGGTGTGTAACTCTTTGATTTCTTCATAAAATTCTTCAACCTCTTCGTCGGTATGGCTTGATGTTGGTGCATATACCTGTACTATTTGAAGTTGGTATCGCTGGGTTAGTTGAACAACGAGCCTCGCTGCTCGATCTGACGTGCTTTCGACTTCAAGAAGGTAGTCTTTAATTCTTTTGTTGATTAAGAAGCCAACACCACTTGTTCTTCCAGTTTCCGTTCCTCTATAATAAAACAAATGTCCACTTTTAAGTTCCACCAACTCTTCACCTTTTCTTCTAACTTCACTGAGTCCTACAATGTCCCATTTGATCTTGTCAAGTTCTTCTTCCAATTCCTGAAGTTTTGCTTCAGAAGCAAGGGATCGTCCATTAAACGTAGCCAAGGTCAATAACAAACGGCAGCCTGGGCCATTCCAGTGATTCTTAGCACCCCCTGCTTTCATGCCACACTGACCGCTGCCTTGATCAGGAGCACTCCAGCACCTGGAGACTAGGGGCCATGGTTTCTGGTGTGTCAACATAATGGAGGAATTAGCCATAATTTCACCACGCTGGCTAGACGGGTTGGTGAATTAGCCCTCCCCTTCCGCCTTTCTATCCGTGTAGCAAATATTAATTTGCCACATAAATAGAAAGCTCAGCCTGCACCACTTGAAGGCGGGGTAGGACACTAGGTTACTGGCCTGGCCGGTTCCACACATCGTCACATACGTTCAGCGTGTGGGTCTCCTTCCAGTTAGATACCAGCAACCCTTTTGCAGGCCATATAATAATAAATACGTATAAATAAATGCAAATATCGGTAAAAAAGACGGAAAAATTTGCCTGCCATTGACGGCGCATGCATGACGTGACGGGGAATTTTAGCTCCAGCTATGACGTAGAGTGATGCCCCTGCACAACGAAATCATGCATCTGTATTTGTAGTTGTTGGGGAAGGCAAGAAAGAATGCGCTACACCGTTAAGGTTTTGGTCAAGCACGTGACTCTTTAGGGAAGCCATGTGTTAGACATATCTGGTATTTCTTTGCTCCGGAAAGAAAGTTTTGCTTTTAGGTGTTTTTGAAAACAACGTTAACGATGTCGACTGTTAATAAAAGGTACTACCAAACGTTTAAAGCCGAATGTATGAAGATGTTTAATTTTATTCAGAAATCAAGACTGGGGCCAAAATATGCTTTCTGCATGTGTTGCCGTAAAGACATAAGCATTACTCAAGATGGTAAACGCGACATTACTTTGCATTCTGAAACTGATAAACATAGACCTAGAATTAAATTTTCGGAAAATAGAGATATTCTGGAAGAAATATAAGGAACAAACAGGATGCAGGTAGATTCTTTAGTAAAAAAAAGGTGTACAACAAAATTTGGTAAAGAAATTAGAAATTCTGAAAAGCTTCTTTCCTGCCTGGTTAAAGATAGATGGAAGGTATTTAGTTTTTTGTAATTTTACTTAAATACATGGCCTTATTATTGAGTGCTTTTTGAAAAAATGACAGCTTGGGAGGCAAGTTAATAGAAGGAACTCATTTTCTGGGATTGTGGGTATGCTGAAAGGCATGTGGTGGACAACGAATAGCCCCAGATTTGGAACAAACGCTGCTAACCCACTTCTGATCACTTAACCATCACATCCAAAAAGTCCAATTTAGAATCTCTTTCCTCTTCAAAAGTGAGTTGTATACAGGGGTCCACTATATTCAAAACAGTATGCAATTATTTATTGAACATTTCAATATTAACATGTAGGACTACATGGTAATATAATATAGCATGAATTTCTGCTTAGAAATTCATGCTTTTAACACAGCTTAAGATCTATTAAAATAGTTAATTTATTTAAAAGCTATTGGTTTGTTTTTCTCAGTATGTTTTTTGAAAATTTTTTATTTATTGCAGCCAAAACGAGCACTAATAAATCATTCGGGCCGAGTTACTACTGAATGTCTTGTTTATAATGTAAGTAGTACTTCACAGTTTTTGGGAAGGTATAAAATTTACTTCTTGAAATATATTTTTTAAGTATGTATGTACATAGTATTTTCCAAATTCAGTAATAGTGCATGACTGACAGGCTTTATATCTTGTGAAAATTGCAGAGCTATCCACATTCAGTTTCTTATAAATCTAATTCTCAAACTTCAATAGTGGCATAACTAAAAAAATATGGTTTTTATGTTGATTCGAGTTTCAATACGTCTAGGGTTCAAGCCAACATGGCGACAATTGTCGCCAACTCATAACCAATGGTTGCTAAATTCGTAAACATGGACGACAAATTTATTAAGTCTGAAACCACATGAGGAAGCAGTTTTCGTTTTTCATATATACATACATTATTATAGTTTATTCAACTAGCCAGGATTGGCAAATTTCTGCCAAGGTGGTTAAAAGCACTGGTTATAACCGGTAAAAACTGGCATTGCAGAAATTATGTTGTGTCACAAAAATGGTAATGACCGGATTTTATAATTAGAAATGTATTTCAAAGTAAAATAGGTTTAGTTACAATGTTTATAGTATTTATTCAAAGGTTACATCATAGCAAATTCACTAGCATTTAAGTTCAGGCTGATCTTTTCAATGAAGCAGTCTATAATAGTGGTTCTTAAACTGTGCTCCCCTGAGCCCTCTGGCTCCACAGGTAATATTTTGGGGCTCTGCAAAGAACATTGTCATCAAAATAATCAGGAATTGGAAAAATAGTATCTTCTTAACTAAATTTATTAATTTATTTTTTTAGTTCTAAAACGGGGTGTTTTATTTATATGCAATATGGATAATCATAATTTTATAAAAATTTCTTAAAATAAATAAGATTAAAATCTTTAAAAAGCTGTGATTTTTCCCCACCAACTAATCCTTCACAAAGAGGGTAGGCATTTTATTAGCGTATTTTCTCCTACCACTGTTTAAGTATTATTTAAATGTAAGCATATATTTTGGGCTGTTTTATGTTCTCTATATAAACAAAAAAATGCAATTACCTGAACCACATCCATGCTTATATAAGGTTTTCATTTTCTGATTTTTATTTGCTACGATAAATACAGCTTTTTAAAGCAACTTATAAATTGATGTCGGTTTTAATTACTTAATTAATGCAGTTTCGTTAGGGCAGTTATCACTTGGTTAACAAGTTCATTTGCTCGTTGTATTTCTTTCAGTGTCTTTACGATGCAAGACGCTGGAAAATAATACAACCAACTATGCTTATGCAAGACAAACGAAGCATAAGCTCAGCCTCTTCCGCCTAAAAAATAAAAAATATGCAAAGTTAAAACCCCATCCCTCCTAAGATGTTTATGTACTCTTAATGCCCTCTTGTTTACATAACTAATTGCTACTCTTTTAAGGATTACGTGATAAGATTTGGGGCTCCATCACATAGTTTTGATTTAAAAGGGCTCCATGACCATAAAGTTCAAGAAATGCTGGTCTATAATGCTGAAAGATCATAATTGGTGTAATCTTAGCACTTTTAAGTTGATTGGGAAATATGCCAGATTCGAAGATGGTATTAATTGTATTAGTTAGGTAAGGGACTACAGGATCCACGGTAGAAAATAAAAATAGAAGTATCTATCTCATCTAATCCTGTAGATTTAGTTCTCTTCAACCCAGATGCGACAGTGATAAGTTCAGTCTGAGTAACAGGGCGAAGGAAAAGAGATCGTTTGCAAGCTCCAAGAGCTGGAGGTTGCAAAGAGGAAGCAGGAAGATCTGCTAAAAGTTTATCTGGTAGTTCAGAAAAATATTTATTGAACGCCTCGACCATGGCGTTACCCTCAATTCTAGTGCCATTAACATTTATGTAGAGGGAGTTAAATTTTCTACCTGATTTTAAAAGATTATTAAGATTTTTCCAGGTTTCGGATGAGTCGGTATGATTGAAAATAGAAAAGAAATAATCCTTTTTAGCCATTCCTATCTCAGTATTAACTCTATTTCTCATTAATTTAAAATTATCATAAATATTACATAGGTTTGTGGAGAAATTTAGAAAACAATCTGTCTTTTCCCAAATAGGTTAAGAATCTTGTTAGTCATCCAGGGCTTGTGTTGTTTACGTGTACGGGTTTTGTTATTTTAAGAAATTACCAATGGGAAGCAATTGTGATAGATTTGACAATATTCATTATAGGAATGTGAAAAATATTATTGTTTGTCAACTAAATAAATACCTTCCCAATCATTTTTAGATAGTTTCACGAAAATTTTGAATACGTCTAATCCTTCAACCTATACTGAAGACTAGAGGAATCCGTGGTGGGACAACCAATTCCACACGCAAATGAGACAAAAATTTGCAGGTGATCGCCTAAACTTGAATTCAAGACAAAGGATTGACGATCTAGGCAATTAGATATGGACAAGTCAAGAATTGTTTGAGAGGTTGATGTAATTCTGGTTGGTATGTCAATAGTATTATGAAATCCAAAGGCACAAATTGTGTCAAGGAGTGTCTGAGTACTTGAATCATTATTGGATAAATCTATATTTAAATCACCATAAAGAAACAATAATTTTCCTATGGTAGCAGTATATTGAAATAGTCTCTCCAGATATACAATATAAATTAAATAATCACTGACTTGAGGTCTGTAAAGAGAAACCATAATATATAAGTCATTTTCAATAGCTAGAATCTCAAGGTTTAGACCTGATTCTATGAGATTATTGTTGACCAAATAACCATGTAATGAACTATGTACAAAGACTGAAACACCCCCGCCTTGAGCACAAGTTCTATGTTTAAAGTAGTGATCCTAGTCAACCAGTTTAAAATTGTGGTCAGATCTAAGCCAAGTCTCTGAAACACAGATTATGTGGACCACAGGACACAACCAAACCAGCAGTAATTCCAAAACATCAACCTGTGGAAGAAGACTTTCGGCATTGAAAAATAAAATATTTAGATTAGCTTTGTGGATGGTAAGGTTTGAATTCAAGAAGTCTAAATCAGCGTGAATCGTATCAGTAGTCGACATCAAAAGATATCGAGGTATAAAAAGAAGAAGGAAAATATAATAGAAACACAGTAAGAAAAGAAAACGAGTATAAGTCTACGAAAATAACAAAAGAAAATCTATACAATTGTATTGATCTTATTTAAATACATCAGTTGATAAGAATTCAGATAAGAGTATGAGTATGTGGGCCATGCGAGGTCAAAGAAATAGTTGTTAATTGAAGAGTTCAGAAGAAACAAAGTTGCATTAGGTAATGGAACATCATATAGAACTAGATAATCACAAGTTAAAAACACAAAAGTAACATTTGAATTGGTAACTATACATAAAACCCTATCTATGTCCAGTATAATATAATACAAAATATGTATAATTGTAATAATAAGGAATAATTATCCCATATCCAGTGTTCATATAGGAAATTAGTAAGTTGCAGTAAACAGATAAATGGTAGAAAAAATATCAATTTAGTAAATAAACCACAAAAGGTCCAGTAATAAGCCAAAATCACCATTCCAATTACTATACAAAGAAATACATATATACATACATGCACGATGGACACCAGCCGAGAAAATACTTGTACCCCAAATTTAATTATGTACAAGAAAATGGGCATAAAACAAATTGCAAATATTAATAAGCTAAAAACCAGTATGTCCACACCGAACTGATCTGAAATCTAAAACCCGGTAAACTACTACTAATCAGTAACATTGGGAAACATACTGAACGTAGTAAATAAATTCAAGAAAGCTAAAATTCAGTTTTATGGTAAAAGTTAGGTTATAAATAATTTAGGTTAATTATTAAAAATGTAGGTAGGTTAAAAAATTTAGAACAATTGTAAATGAAGTTAATAAAAATTTGACAATGAAATCAAATCCCGAACTCAATTTAAATGTATCTGGCCAGTAATGTTTAAGGGTGAAAGTCTGATACCCGCAGGGATGGGATTCCAGTAACTCAAATTAAGAAATTACATGAAGCGTATGATATTATTTATATTCATCGTAATGCCAAGTCACCACTTGTGCATCATGTACGAATCAAAATAATAATACAAGATTAAATTAGTGAGTTTTGACCTAGAATATTGGTTAGTTAGTAGTGCTTTTTATTGGCGCAAGGACAAGGGTCATTCTGATATTCAAAGGGATAATGCCCTAGTAATTCAAATTGACGAGAAATTAAACAAAACGATTAATATATATTCACAATGCCGAGTTGATACATACACATTTGACATAAATCAATATTATAATGTAAGTTAAAATAGCGACACAATATATTAGTTTGATAGATGATTATATTTTAGAGAGTAAGGACAAAAGTCATTCTGGTACCCTCAGGGCAAGACCCCAGTATATCAAATTAACGAGAAATTATATAAAACGCCTGGTATTATATTCGTCATAATGCCAAATCACTGCAATGCGCATTTACACCTCAGATTGATAAAACAAGTTAGTGACCCAACTTATTGGTTGGTAGTGTTTACTATGGCGCAAGGACAAGTCATTCTAGTATCTACAGGGGTAAGACCTCAGTAATTCAAATTAACGAAGAAAATTACATAAAATGATTAATATTATATTCACTAATGTCAGGTCGTTATATGCTGTTTTTACATAAATCAAAACGATAATGTAAGTTGAAATAGCAACCTAATATATTGGTTAGTCGGATGATTGTATTTTTATTGAGCAAAGGCTGTTCTGGTACTATAGGAGATAAGACCCCTATACCTTAAGATAACGAGAAATTATACTAAACGTTTAATGTTATATTCATCATTATGCCAAGTCGCAACAATGTGCATTCTACACAAATCAAAATGAATTGACAAATTATTGATTTAACGTATTGGTAGTTAATTTCTAAGGCGCAAGGATAAGGGTCATTTTGGTAACCATTTGAATAAGACTCGTATCTCAAATTTACGGGAGATTAGGTGTTGAACTAAATTTTACACTACACTCCACTCGCAACGTATTACATTACGAATAAAATATTTTATATTATGTAATATTCTCAGGGGAATGACCCTAGTAACTTAATTTAACGAGAAATTAGACAAAACATTTAATATTATATTCATCATGATGCCAAGACGTTACATGCAAACTTTACATAAATCAAAAATAAGGCATGTTATAATAGTGACCCAACATATTGGTTGGTTAGTTTTGTTGTATTTCCTACGGTGCAAGAACAAGGGTCATTCTGCGCGAAGATAGAATCTTCATATGTATGATATTGTAGAGACATAAATTATGATATAAAGTTCAAGAAAAGATAGGTAAATAAATACAGGATTAGGATAAAGAGATTAAATAAACACATGAGATCATAATAAACAATCAATTAAATGCAGTGTATGTGTTAATTGTACAGAATATAAAATGAGTATTTGGAAAGTTATAGTCCAATTACAGACCCAAAATAAACCAATAGAATCTGATATCTAATGTATGGAGATTACAAATGGAATTAACGAAGATTAAGGAAATAATAAAAAATAAATGGGTATTTAAATTCAAATTAATATGTTAACCCAATAAAAACATTTAAATATCCACACAATCAAAGCCAGAAGGTATTATGCTGGGATCTTAAAGTTCATAATCTCTGCAGAAGAACGCAGTCTCTTGATTCTGTCACTATCAATAAGTATATTAATAAAACATTTGATGTCTAACACTGAAGGCCATGACTTCTTACATCATTGAATACTTTACGTCTCTTGGGAGTTAAACTCTCGGCAATGACAACACCCGTACCTTTGAGAAGTTTTTTATTATGAAATATGTAATCTCTATTACACATTCTAATGAAGTTGATAACTACTGGTCAAGGTTTATTAACTGGTGAGCCTGATGGACCCATTCCACCAAGTCGGTGGACATGTACGTTATCAGTCGATTCCAAGTTGGATTTCAAATTTTGGTTAAGGAAATTGGTAATCTCAGTGGTTAAATCCATAGCACCATTGGACTTGGGAAGGCCAAAAATCAATAAGTAAGACTATTTATTGTATTGTTGTTGTTCATCAAGTCTAAATTCGAGATCAAGCAATGATTTTTTTACTTGGGCAATCCGATTCTCGATGTCAGTAAGACGGGAAAACCATAAATTTTCAAAGTCAGTAATTGTGGATTCAAATTCTTTAAAAATCAACTCACCCTTATCCAGTGAAATAGAAGCAGCGGTAGGTATTGGTGCTTGTTGAAATTTATTATCAATACTCTCAATCAGTGAAACCCTCAGCTGTTCGAATTCTCGTGTCCATTGAGTACGGAAGCCTGTAACCTCCTCAGAAATACCATGCATCTGAGAACCGGTAGAATTTAAAGTCCCAGGTATTTGCTTCCTTGGTGCCATAGTAATTCATTTACCAAAGATCAAGGGCAGTGTTAAAATGTATACACATTTGTAGAAACCTGAACAATATGAGCCCGCCTGGCCCACAGTACTCTGCAAAATCAGGAGTCAAACGAAAACATGACCATTCGCTAGTGCAGCGGTATAACCCCCCTCCCCCCATTGCAATGACATTTTGTATATTTAACATAGGAATATATGTTGTAGCTCTGTAACCCCCCCACCCATTCAACCTATAACGTCCTTATAAACTTTCTGCGTATGCCTCTGGCAATAGGCTTGGATGAATTATAATTTATTATAGTGGTTTTTGATAGTTTTACACTTTGGGTATCTGAGACGGGACTGTCTTTATGTGACCTTTGAACCTGTATTGCCATAAACTATACTAATGATGTAACTTTGCATGTGAAATTCTTTGAAACATGGTTAGAAACAAAGTGTTATATTTCGTATTTCACATATAAAATATGATTTTCAGTTCTCGGATTGTCATATGTTGACGAACTTGACGGTATCTGTGTATGATTTTAACATTATTTTGAAGAGCTCATTTTCGAAAGGGCTTAAGTCATGTTTTGCAGTTTTTGAGAAAAATGCACTTTTTTATTCTCAGGCTAAATAATGTTTTGAATTTAAATGTTATTTTGGGGAAATGTTATACATCCCTCACTTCAACTTCTATGCAAGTGGCAGATACCTTGGAGGTTTGAGTATGGTGGTAAAGATGATTAAGTTTTGACTTACTACCTTTTGCCATAAAATGAAGACTTACGACTTTGTGCTATAAAAAAGACTTATGACCTTTTGCCATAAAACGTAAAACTAGTGTCAATTTAAGACAAAATGACTTGTGCATTAGTATGAATGTATTAAATTTTATTGCTCAACTTTACAACATCTATAAATAAACTAAATGCTATCTTGCATAAATAAAAATAGGTCTACACTGATCTGTCTAGTATGTATGTAGGCTGACCCTTCATTTTCACAGACGGATCAAAAGTAGATGAAAATGTTATTTTTTGCATTTGTCTGTGGAGATGTCATACAGAATCTTCGATTGTCAAAATTCTGCTCAATTTTTGCTTCAGAAATCCATGCCATTGGGTTAGCCCTACAATACATCGTGGATAATTCATTATCTCCAACTGTCATCTGTACAGATTCACTCAGCGTTCTGCAAAGCCTAGCTTTATACAAAATATCACACCACTCTGGAATCCACAGAGTTCGCAAACAACTCATGGATATAACAAATTCATGGTATATTGTGAAATTCTGCTGTTCCGGGCCATGTCAGAATTTCCGGCAATGAACAGATAACATTGCTGCAAAAATAGCAACTGCAGAACCTGAGTGTATGGCCATTCCATCTCAAGACTTTAACACTCATGTTGCATCTCATCTATACAAGAAATGACAGTTGGAATGTTTAGTTTTTCTTGACGTTTTACCAAAAATACGACTTTCGTTAACTTAAACAAGGAAACTTAGTAAATCAGGGTGGAAGTAATTCAAGTTCACATAATTAAATAAATATATTTCCCTTACAGTGACGTCTTATATTTTTGTATCGACCCCTAAAAATGTTATATCTTCCACTTTAGTGAACCCTGGTGTAGAAGCACAAATTTTAATGTTTTTGTGTAAAACAATCAGTACTCTATTTAAGTCCTTAAGAAAAGTGATAATTGTTACTAATTACATTATGTGAGGTGACTAATAAAAAGAGAGTTTATGATAATTGTTATAAAACTGAAATGAAATTTGAGTTTAAAAAAAAATCTCAACATTGTGAACTAATGATATGCATATTACAGCCATATTCTAGCCTAACCAGTTTATATCTACATTTAATTTTTATTAAGGTAGAGAATAGCATATATCGTAGTGGACTGTTAAAACGAATTAAAATGAAAGGACATCTCTCCTTCCTTTTTATATGCTGTTCTAAGTGTCTTCAGAAAATGTTCAGCTATTTTGTTTTTTATATTTCTTAGAACAAGTATTATCAAGTTGGAGATGTTGTATCAATGATTGACAAGGAAGGCCATATCAAGTATGGGCAAATACATGGTCTAATGGTGGATGGGTTTGGTGAGAAATCTGCTTATCTGACTTGGCTCAAAAGAGTAAGAGGTGGAGGATTCTTTAATCCTACGGATTTTGTTTTTGGTACGAAAATATTTTTTATTAACATGGTATAGTTAAAAAAATTGAACTAGATATCTAAGTATTCCCCAATGCATGTAAAAAATAAATTTAATGAACAGTCACAGATTTTATGTCTATGTATTTAATTATTATCTATCCACTGTTGGATGAAGGTCTTCCCAAATGTCTTTCGCATAAGCCTATTTTATGAAATTCCTTTCCATGTACCCATGATTTCCATAATATGCTGAAATATTGTATATTTAAAATGCTGGATTTGATCGTTAAGTAAATCAAGGCCATCTGGAAATTGAAAAAAAGGAGATAGCACTTTGATTAAATTCTCTGTTTGCCGTTTTAAACAAATTCACATGTGCTTGACCCCCACCCCCTAGAAATAGACCCTTGGGGTTGCCATTAATTTGCCAAAAGAGGGTCACCAAAATAATGAAAAAGATGTATAAGCGATAAAATTTAACCTTCAATAACTTCATGCATATTCTATTTAGGAACTTGAATTCTCCTTTATTTCAGTAATTAGATATAAGGCATTTTTTTTTTTAACTAGAGATCCTTCTTACATACAAAGGGTTAAACACTCATAAAATAGCAAATAAAAAAAAGATTACCCAAGCTGTTGGGCATGTTAATAGCAGTCCATCCTTTTTCATTTGCTCTTCTACCAGTGCTTAACCTTTTGTATGTAAAGATGTACTATTGGGTCTACAGTTTCTGAGAATGAATCGTTTAGGGTATCCATTATTTTTAAGTGCCGTGTGTGTGTGTTTTGTTTCTGTGTTTGAAAGTGTTTCATTACTGCAGTGAGAATTCGCTCTAAGACTTAATGTTTTAACAACGGAAGCTTTGTGGCATGTTGGATGATGCGATTTAAAATCGAGATATCTGTCTGTATGTGTGGGTTTACGGTAAACTGAGGTGAAGATTGAGTTATCGTGAGATCTGTGTACAAGAACGTCTAGGAAAGGGAGTTTATTGTTCTGTTCTGTTTCGTATGTGAATTTTATATGTGAGTTTAAGTTATTAAGGTAATGGAAGAAGCTTTGGAGTGTATTAGTTTTAAGTACAACAAACGTGTCGTCGACGTATCTTTTCCAGAATTTAATGTTAAAATTCGGTGAAGACAAAGCAGTTTTCTCAAATGACTCCATGACCAAGTTAGCAACAATATTTGAGATGGGGGATTCCATAGTGGGGCAAAAAGACTTGTCTATAGATAGAACCATTTGAGGAGAACACAGCAGAGTCCAGACAAAATTTCAAGAATGTGCAGATGTGATGAGGTGTTAGTAAAGTGCATTCATGTAGTGTTGTGTCATTTTGGAGGCGTGTAAGTGCGGTGTCGATTGCAAGTGATGTGGGAATGCAAGTGAAGAGAGAAATTACAAGGTGTTGACAGGTCTCGAGTCCAGACCATCCGTACTGTCAAACTTTGGAGTTTTACGATTTCTATAGTGTCAAAGTATGACTTGAATATCAATTTATGAATGAGACCCACATGGAATTCTATGTGTAGTCCGCAGTTGATCTTTAAACTGTTGCAGAGGAAATCTTGAAATTTTAGTAAAATGGTGAGAGGTTTGAAAGAAAAAGTCACACAGGCATTGTCGATACGAAAGGAAGAGGGGGTATTCCGAACTAATCTTCGAGGGAAAGTATACAAATTTAGTTTGTTAAATTCAATGTGCATCATTAAACGCTACACCCCCTCCAAGAATTTTTCTTGAGAAAATCACATATTACTTAGGTACAATAATGGGAAAATTGGCTGAATCCCCTCCCATATATATATATATATAGGCAAAGAACCCCCAGAATTTTTTTTTTGGCTGCATCACTGTTTATACTAATTCTGAACCACATTATAATTCTTGATTGAAGGATGGGGTGGTGACAAAACGTGATGAAAACCTACCTGGAAATTTTAACGAAATCCTTGAAAAGTCCTGGAATTTTTTTACGCAATGTGTATGAACCCTGTGTATCGTTAAAATACGTGAAGAAGATGTACATACACTGTTAAACTTAATTGTAATGAACATCGATGGACTATTGGATTTTCCACTTTATAACCATTCACTAAAACGGTTTTTCAGTATAACCATATATATTATGCTCTAATTAAACTAACCAAAATCATATGTTCAGTACAGCTGTGAATTTGTTTTATCTGTGTTATTTATAATCGAGTGTCATTGTATACAGGAGTTTGCATATTGAATTATAGTTTAATATTCAAAACCATTCTTTGTTATACATTTTTGAAGTAAACGTTTTTTCTTAGATGTGGATGACATAATGCCGAGAAAGCTTTCTCATTTAACTTACCTTTCTCGTTATCCAATGTCACTTTTTAAGAAGAATTTGCCTTTTGCTGAAAGTAAACATCCAACACAATGCCACAAAACTGGATCAAGTGAAAAGGAGATGCCCACTAACTTAGTTCTAACGAAAATACCCACAAAGAAAGTACGTAATATTAAATTTGGTGATGTATATTTTAAGGTCTGCTGTAGAAATACCTGAATATGATAATAGCTATATATGAGTAATGTTTCAGTTTAAAATCTCGGTTTACACAAAATCAGCAGCTAAACAGAAAATTTATATGTCAAGACACCCCCCCCTCCCACTTTGGATAAATGCATAAAGCTTCACTTCATTTGGCATAGCCCTTTCAGACGTGAAGCTAATCCTCAAAGCAAAAAAAAAATTTTTTCAATTAATTACAACATTTAGGGTGTAAAGATTTTTCAATAATCACTACCATAGCTGCCAAAAAAAAAAGTAATAGAGTGAGTTTTGGGTAACAAACTCAGTATTGTCACCGATTTTCTTTTGTAAGTTATGCTCGAAAGTTTACAACACAATATTTAGTATATATAAAAGTGAGTTGCTATCACAAAACGAGCCGTTTCTTATTAAAATATAAAACTTGATGGGCACATAAAATTTAACTACTTGTACGTAACATGTTTAATTGTTCTTACCAGGAAAACATCCAAGGTGTGAGTTTTCGATTTCGTTGAGAGTGATATTGATGGAAACCTCTTACCATGAGGAACAAAAAATCAAATGGAAATACACTCCCGAATCTAACCAGTTATGAGATACAGGTTGATTTGTTTTATGTGCAGAAAGAATCTATCCTACACTACAAATAAATGAATATTTTTGTAAGTTCAAAGGAAAAATGGCAAACATGTAAACTTCCCCTTAGGATGGTTAGTGTGCTGCTAGCTTCCTGAAATAGCTGAAATGATATTTTAACCATGGTAGTGTGTTTTTGAATGGAAGTGTTCGAAGCGTGTTTCCAGCAAGAAGTACACACAAGTAAGGGCAGTGTTGTGCAGTCAACGCAAACGTATTTGGTCAGATTAAAGGAAACTTGTTTGACTGATTGGAAGATATACAATAAAATGCTTATTTCTATTCAAAATTATATTTCTGTGCAGGGCGTAAGCATAGCGAAACAAAACAAAAGTTATTACTCTAGATCCCTTTTGGTCAGCCTGACCATTTTATTTTTGATTTTCTATTAAATAAATTTTTAATTTCCTTTTAAACTCTTTCTCTTTCACAATTTTTTTGTATTGTCTGATAATGTATTCAATTTATCAATTCTATAATTTATATTATTTTTTCCCCATGCTCTTAACTCTTTCTTTTTTTAAAGTGTTATCTGATCTTGTATTTCTTGTATTTGTATTTTTGTATATATATTTACAGTTTTGTCATATTTACCTGTTGTAATTTTTAAATATATCATTATTCATATTTTGTATGCTATATTCATTATATTACTTTTTATTTTTGTTTGTTTTATTCATTTGTTTTGTATCCTATTCTTTTTAATAATCTATCAATTATTGATTGTAATTTTTTTAGATTAACCTTGTTTACCCTACTCCACACACTATTTCCATAAATTATGTGACTATGCATCAGTGAAAAGTAGATGGGGTTTGTATTTTGAATCAGTCTTCTGAAAGACGTATTTGCGTATGTCATCAAAGGTGGGGGTGGGGGGTGGGGAGTTGTAAGTACTAGTTGTAAGCCAAGTGATGGAGCTTTACTATGGCCTCCCTGTTTGTAATATTCACATCTGCATGACGAGTCTTAGAATACTCAGCAATTTTTTTTTTACCAGGTATTTATAGTCCTGGAATACGTATACATCTAATGGTTTGAGGTATATTGTTGTGCCAGAGGAATAACCATGGTCTTGACATCATTTCCCATTTTGTGCCTGCTAAATATGGTCTGTCTGTCTGTCTGGCTTGACCACGAGTCCAGTAGCGGGAGAGTTTTGTCATTGCTCATAGACTCCTTGATCCTTTCAAAGTACTGTCCAGTCAATTGTTTTGCGTTTTTCCCAGATTTGGAGCACCTGATATCTAAATTACACCTGGGTCACACGATACACTAAAATAATGTTGAATAAATATTTGTTTATTGGTAGAACGTTGTAGTTCTGGATGAATTCTTTCTGCACATAAAACAAATCACATAAAAGCCTAAGTGGTTGGATTTGGGAGGGTACTTGCATTTGATTTTTTGTTCCTCATGATAAGAGCTTTCCATCGACACCACTCTTGACCAAATTGAGAACTCATACTTCAGGTGATTTCCTAGTTAGTTGTAGTACACAATGAATGATACTCATTTTGATTATGTTAATAATTATAAAAGCCATCTCAGAATGTCTATTTTAAACCAAATCTCCATAATTAAGAAATGGAGTTGAAATTTTATAATGAACTTATTTTTAATTGCACATTTGATATGCTGTTGATTATGTATAGTAGCTTTTAACAATTTTTTTACTTACAGTTATTAAGACAGATCTTGTGGTAAATGCATGTGATTAAACTGAAGGATGACAACTTTTCAAGATATTTTGTTCCTTTACATAATGAACATTGTAAATAAGAGTTTTACATACAGTAATAAAATAATTTCCCATTACCTTGCATCTATTTATTGCATGAAGTCATTCTGTTAGCACATACAATGACATTTACTAATCTGCTTATGTCAATTATTGCTAAAAATATCGATGTGCAATTTCATTCATGCACACACACGTATGTGTATGACTTCCAATGCCTATAGTGATTTCACCATCATTCTTTTACTTTTTAAAAATACTAATGATGGTAGCTTGCTAACATCTGAGAAGTTTTGTAGTTTCAGAGATAGTTGTTCCAAACCGTCATGCCATCACAATTTTTCTTCTGCCAACTCTTAAATCAGAAGCTTTCCTCATTGCATGCACACAGAGTTGATGGAATGATCGCTCTGTATCTCCAGCACCTGTTGTATAGTTTTCCTATATTTTCACATGCTATACATGTTAGCTAGCCATACTATTTGTAGCCTATAATGTACGAGTGATCATAATGTTGTGGCTGATCAGTGTATATGTTACTGTGAAAGACCGAAATCTGTTAAATGCTGACATTTTCTAGTGAATGTCAACATTCACATAGTCGCTTGGTGTATGTCCGCAATAGTTGCTAAATATCATTATTTCTGACTTACACCAGCCAATGTTGACATTCAGCATGCACTGATGGTGAATGTTGAATAAAAATATTTTTGTTACGTTAAGATAAAGATGCGACTTTTTAACTCATACTGTATTATCAAAACATATTATGACATATGTCAAAATAGGAGAAAGCTGAAGTAACAGCACATATAAATAAACTGTTGAACCTTAAAACGAACAGTACATTCTAATTCTAACTGAGAAAAGAAAATAATACCAATAATAAACTTACTTAATTATATGATTAACGGTACTCAATCTTATTTATTGCAATGACTTAAACTGTTATGACACTTTAAATTGCACAAGAATCCCTTGCTTTTACAACTGCATTCAGTATTAAAACACTTCTTTTTGCAATTACAGCGTGTATAGCCTTGCCCCCCTTTTCTTGAATTACTTGCATCAGCTTTTCCCAGAGACGTTTCTTGAGAAGAAATCTCATCTATGGAAAGTAACTTTTCTTTACAAATTACGAACTGATTATGGGTATAAAGCTGCTTGAGGGTACCATTTTTTTTGCTAATTTATAAAAGTCGGAGTCTTCTATTCCAACAACAACTGCCAACACATTTCTGGCATCTGTACACCACGGTCGACATCAGGAATATTTATTCTTATGGTATCACTAACTTGAGCAGGAGGAAATTTTCTTTTTGAGGTTCATAACATTTTCGTTGCTTGCAGTAGAATATTCTCTTTCATGGCCACTTTTTTTTTTACAGAAATAAACTCGTGTTGTTTAGTCGAGGCTTGGTATGAACACATGGTAGGTTGAAGCTCCTCTTCAATATTTTCCTTTGGAATATGGTTTTCGATATGGTCACTGCTCAAATTTTCTTCAAAAGTATTAACAATTTCTTCAAGCGGTTCTTCGGTTTCGATATTTGCGATTTGCTCGCCAGGCAAAGATAACGGTGCTATGCCACTTTTTGGTTTAATGCCAAACAGGGCTTCATCAGGGCTTTGGCATATTCCTTTGTGGTATGTGTTGTGTTCTTGGCAAATTGAAAAAAGGGTAACCATTTGACCATTTATTTGTATCGTTATCGTTCATTCATGCAGTTAACATATTCTGTATATCCTGATTGGCCCTTTCAACTGAGCCTTGTGTTTGACTATGGCGAGGCTTTTAGTGAATTATCTTAAAATATAGCAGCCCCTAATATATATCAACCTCTGTCTGGCTTCTTGTTTCAACCCCCACCCGAGCTTATCTGTGCTTGTCGACATACACCAACCATGGTCAGACTGTATAAGAATATAACTAAATATTTGGTCTTTCACCAAAGTATTTGGTATAGAATGTTGACATTCTCTAATTTCTGTCTTTCATGGTAACATATATACTCGACAATTGCTAAGGAACAGCCATTTTTTTGTTATGACTACCGATAGACATTGTTGTAAGAAATTAAACTTGCAGAACATTTAGTCAAGGTACTGGGATATCTTTATTACACAAAATGGTACAGATTTTGCGCCAAGTGAAAAAAGATAAAAACAAATAACTGTATATTGGAGCATCTTCAAACAATCATGGAAAGTTCTTCCTCTCATGTGAATGACAAGTGATTTAGGTGTCTTGGTAGGGAGTATGCCCTCCTTGGATACTAGCACATACTCTGCATCTATTTAGCATGCTTTCCACTAAGCTGTTGATGAGAGCTATGGGAATATAATCCTTTTTGTCCTTCGAGGCCATTTTTAGGTGCTGAAGAGTTTGGAGAGGAGGGTTTCTTTGCCTCATACGTCTGTCAAGGGAGTCCAAGGCATGCTTATTATGTTCAAGAACTTCATTTTCCACCATCTCAGATATCTCTGTTGCTCGACGTGGGCAAGCATTGTTGTCCATGAAGAAAAATTCTAGACTAATTGCTCCATGGAGAAGATGAACATTGGCCCATAAAAATCTCCGTACATTAACATAGTTCTGTAATGAGACCTAAAGTAAAAATGCGAAGAGGTGTTCTGCCATTATGCATAATACCTATCTGTACCATGCTTCCTTGGCTGTAACTAGGGCTATCCCCAAAGGGTACATGATGTGTGCACTACATACTCAAGAAATTTTGGTCTCATGAAAGTTTTTGTATTTGCTGGTTTTTGGACAACTTTCAACAAAGTCCATTTTTTTAGTTAGTCATTTACAAAACAAATTTGAATGGACACAAATGAGGAAATCCCTCTGGCCCAGCCTCAAAATAATTTCCTGCATACAACCAAAAGAGGTATGAAAAACAAATTAAAGTGGCAATTGCTACCTTGGGCTCGGATAGATGAAAGACAGCCAGTCAAATGCCAGTCAGAGTGACGCGATGACATCACCAAGTCCAGTAACCCCGCAATTTCAATACTCTTTAATTAAGACAGCACTGCATACTCTCAATAATTTTCTTTAGGGTAGCCCTGGCTGTAATGATCAACTTCACGGACGTTCTGCTTATGGTAACAGGTTCCTTGTTTTCACCACACTACTTGACATCCACTATCACTCTTAACAGTGAACTGGGATTCGTCTAAGGACATCAATTTTGACTGTTCTTGATAATCCCAATACAGATGCTTTTTACACCACTTCATGATTTCCACAGTCCTTGAAAAGTCCTTAATTATTTTGTTTTTTGCCAAGTCAGGGCCCTTGAAAAGTAATTGAAAACTGCCAAAAATGTGGTTGGTCTTTGAAAAGTCCTTGAATTTTTCTCAAAGCCTTTTTTAAAATTTTGGCAAAAGAAAGGAAAAAAAAAAAAGGGTATTTCGTCTTATTTTCGGAACAAAGTCAGTAGTGCTTCAGACCAATCCCTTCCTTCTACACCCGCTGAATGCAGCTGATAGAAGAGATGCAAAAAAAAAACAAACAAAAAAAACCCCCAGCTTTTGCTGGCAATGTGCCGAGTTGAAAAGGAGAAACATAATTAAACACTCTAATTTCAGTGTTATGCTTATAATGTCTCGCATTTTTAATTATGTATATTGCGACTGAAAATGTGAAGTCCTTGAAAAGTCCTTGAATTTCATCAGGACAAAAGAGTGGGAATCATGCACTGTAATCTTTTCTACTATTAATGTAATGAATCTGAGAGGTGTCTGTGTATACAAGCCAGCTTGATTTAAGCAGCAGGAAATAGTTCTGAAAGATACTCGATCTCACCTTGTTTGACGTAGAATGACCGTTGCTGCCTTGCACCATAAAAACACAACCAATGAGGTACTCGAGCATTTA
>QLNU02015360.1:194115536-194126518 GCA_006491805.2 Dysdera silvatica | reverse complement strand
TGCAGTTTCTGAATAAACACTTTTTCTAACAGATGGAATGTAAGAAGTGGACCGATCTTTTGGACAGCATATTCAAGACGTTTGAGCCCACTGAATTTCTTTTAATGGCAATATGTTAAAATTGGTTTTTATTCAGAAAAACTTCGCTCTTTAGTTGATCCGTGGACTAAAATAACTAATGTGCATAGGCGTAACTACGACATTTTTCTGGGGGGGGGGGGGCATGGCCCCCATAAAAGCTTGTCGGTGTTTTAATCGACATTTCCCAAAAACGTATTGATAATCCCCATGCTTAGATAAACCTACCGATATTCGCCTATACCAATATATCAGAGTATCGATACACGTGTTACGTTTAAATATCAATAATTTCAAAGAATCAATTTTAAGTACCTTTTTATTGAACTATACGAGGAAACACGTAACTTTCCCTTTTCGTAGTAGATTTATTCATTAACATACTAGCGTATGGCAGAAAATAATATTTGTATTAATTGATTAAATGTTCAGAAAGGAAAGAACGGTCATAGGCACATAGGTATAATTATGACAATTTTCTGGGGTGGGGAGCATGATTCTTTTTATATGAAAATAAGTTGTAAAAGCCTATTGAGTTTTAGCCTCCTATACAGGGGAGATTCGGAACTAATGGAACAAACTGAAAGGGGTGGTAAAGGACGCCAAATAAGCCATATTTGGCGAAATCAGGTCCGCAAAGGATCCGATTTGGCTGTAGAGTGAAAGTATTATTTACATCCACATCGTTGTAAGCAGGCAATTACACGAAAAAAAAAATTTTTTTTTGACACGTAATTTCAATGTTTGATCTAATAATGCAGCAGAGATAAAAAAAGTCGGAAAGTCCCTACCCAAGCCCTGAGCAGTGTTGCCATTTAGTCATCAAAGGTATGGAATACGATGGTTTTACCATACTGGAGGCAGTTGGGAATCGTTAAGCATGTGTAATAGGTGAAGGAGATCAAAAGAAACAACTTTGGTCCAGTGAAACAATGTCCGAAAATGAGCCGTTCTGGAACTACAGGGATGCTATTATTTGCATCCACATTAGTTAATCATGTAACAAAATTTGGAAAATTTGCCGTTTTAGCCTAAAACCATATTGGAAAAGGTTTCACTACTTACTATAGTCCAAAATAACTTCCCATGGCCAAATTTATGCAGTTGGGGAATTTATGGCCTAAACGTGAGCTCTACATTTGGGCCATGAATTCCCCAATTTTCTAAGGGCCGCAGTTATTTTTTCCATTTGTAAAATTCACTGTTTACAAACTTTGCATTTTGCTCACGTGTGCCTCCTATCGAGAATTATCTGCATATAAAGGTAATAGATTGTGTTTTCATTTATGCTATAGTCAAGCCAGTTGTACGTGCTCAAGAGGATCACTATCTCCAAACGGACTCTTTGGATAATTTACTCGAAGCCGAAATGGACAATTCATAAGAGCACCCAGATCTAAGAGTCCTGTTCCCTCAGTGTCTTTAGTTTGAACATCCTCACTTAAGTCATTAAAATCCCTCTTGAATTAATATTTAATTTCTCATTCATCTTTTTCAGAAATCTATAGCATGTCACCGATCTTTAACCCACCAGCTCCCGGTTTCGATTCCCCGTGTATGCACAAGACACCCTTTTTTTTTCAAATTTCATCCGTTTTCCAAACCGTAAATTGCATGAAATACATCGTATTTTCCTGAATGTGATGCATATTTGTTCGCATTTTTAAAAACGGCATTTCATTTTTAAATCCATTTTTAAGAGTAATTGAAATTCACGACTTAAGTACTTATTCTCTTCCAATAATTTAAAAAAAAATGCCATCTCTCATTGATTAACGTTAAGAAATAAAGCATTTTATAGACCCTGTGAATATTTAATTAGAGTTCGAAACAGAATGACACTAAATATACTAAAATTTGGAAAAAAGGCTTTCTTAATAACCTTTCAAATCCGTTTTTTCCTAATAAAAAATTCCACTTCAAATCTTTGTAGTTTGTTTCACTTGCGTAAATTAAAGTACATTTTTATACAGCCTACACGTCAGAAACAATCACCTTTAAATCAATAGTTCGGTTCTCATTCATCTTTTTAAGAAATCTCTAGCATTGAATGAGCTTTAACCCCATTTGGAACAGCAGGTCCTGGGTTTGAATACCCGTGTACGTACCAGTCACTTTTTATTTTTTTTTCAAACTTCATTCGCTTTCCAAACCGAAAATTGCATTAGATAGATAATATTTTTCTGAAAGCGATGAATATTTTTATCGCATTTTAAAGAATAAAATTCATTTTTTAAATTCATTTTTAAGAGTGCCTGTAATTCATTCGACTCTTAAGTATAGTGCGTTCGCGCTCAGTTGTCGCCTGATATCGTTACCAGACGGGTTGTTCCATTGCAATTTAGAGAGGGTTTTCAAACCCGAACTGGGTTTTCGTGCGAGAAAAACCAGTTTCGGCAAGACGCCCTTCCCTAAACTGCAATGGAACAACCCGTCTACTAACGGGATCAGCTGTTAACTGAGCGCGAACGCACTGTACTTATTCTCCCCTAATAATTTAAAGAAAAAAGCTATCTCTCATCTGTCAACGATAAGAAATAAAGAAATTTTTGCAAAGCTTGTGAATATTTAATTCGAATTTTAAACAGAAGGACAACCATCCTAAAATTATTTAAAAACGGTTTTCTTAATAACCTTTGAAATCCAATTTCCCCCCTAAGAAATTTCACTTTAAACATCTGCCTTTTATATTACTTGCATAAATTAAAGCACAATTCTATACAGCCTTGCACCAAAACAACCTCCAAAAACATTACTCCTGATGAAGGACTGCTGCTGATGCGTCCGAAAGCTTGAGTGATCTTTTTCATTGCTATTTTACCAGTGTTTAACCTTTTTATGTAAAACAATCCAATCCCCCTTGAACCAATATTTCATTTCTTATTCATCTTTTTAAGAAATTTCTAGCATTGCAGTGACCTTTAACCCCACATGGATCACCAGATTCCGGGTTCTATTTCCCATGTTCGCACGAGCCAATTGTTTTTTCAAATTTCATCCGTTTTCCAAGGTCTAAATTGAATTAAATAAATCCTATTTTTCTGAATGCGATGCATATATTTTCACACTTTTAAGGTGGATATTTCATTTCTAAATCGATTTTTAAGAGTACCTGAAATTCGTGACTCTCTCTTAAGTCCTTATTCTCCCCTCAATAATTTAAAGAAAAAGCTTACTCTCATCTGCTATTGTTAACCCTTAAACAGGTAACGGGAAATATATCCCTACATAGATATTTGTCACACATGTATCTGTCGGTTCTAAATCGGCAACGGGGAAGAGTTTCCCCATAATCGAATGTTTATTAACAGGCAAAGGGAACATGTTTTTAACACATGTTTTAATTTCCGTGTTTAAAGTACACTATATGTTGCCTAAAAACAAAATTTCAGCAAACTGCTGTTTGCCCATATAAGGGTTAAAAAATAAAGTATTTATTTTGAAATCTTGTTAATATTTATTTCAAATTTTAAGCAGAACAACCACTATCAGAAATCTTGAAAAAAGGCCTTTCTTAATAGCATTTCAAATCCGTTTTTCTGTCGTGAGATATTTCACGTCAGTCCGCCGTCTTTTATGCCATATACACAAATTAAATCGCATTCTTCCACAGCCTTTGCACTCAAAACAATCTCCCTTAAGCCACGGATTAATTTTTCATTTATCCTTTCATAAAGCTCTAGTATTACAACGATCTTTAACCCCATTCGGACCACCTGGTTCTATTCCCCAGGTACGTACAAGGCACTTTTTTTTTTTTTTTTTTTTCAAATTTCACCAGCTTTTCAAGCCGTAAATTGCATTAAGTAGATCGTATTGTTCTGAATGCAATGCATATTTTTTCACATTTTTAAGAAGGACATTTCAATTTAAAATTCATTTTTAAGGGTACCTGAAGTTCAAGACTTAATTATTTTATTAAGTTAGAGGAAAAAAGCTTTCTCTCATTAGTCAACGTTAAGAAATTAAGCATTTTTTTTTTCAAACACAGTGAACCTTTCATTCGAATTTTAAACAGAAGGATAACTATATTGAAATCTTGAAAAAAGGGCTTTCTTAATAACGTTTCAAATCTATTTTCCCTTCTATAAGGAATTTCACTTCGAACTTGTACCTGTTAGGTTCCGTGAATAAATTGAAACACATTTTTATACAGCTTGCGCACAAGAAATGATCGCCCTCATTTCTCATTCATCTTTTTAGGAAATCTCTAACATTGGACGAGCTTTAACCCCATTCGGATCAATAAATACCGGATGTAAATCCCATTGTACGCACAAGGCATTTTTAATTAATTAATTTCATCCGCTTTCCAAACCGTAAATTACATTAAATGGATCTTATTTTTCTGAAAGTGATGCATAATTTTTCAAATTTTTTTAAAAGAATATTTCACTTTCAAATCCATTTTCAAAAATAACTGAAATTCATGACACAAGTCCCTATTCCTCCCTAATAATTTAAAGAAAGAAGCTCACCCTTATCTGCCAAGGTTAAAAAATAAGGCATTTTTTACAAGCCTCGTGAATATTTAACTCGAATTTTAAACAGAAGGACAACTATCCTTAAATCACATACAACTGATATTCACATTTTTAGAAAATTTTGGCGGGACAGCTGGAGTTTTAGCTCGCGCCTTACATTTATCCACAATAAAAAAGTAGAACTACTGGAAATTTTCTGGGGGACAGCCAGCCCCGCTAGAGGCTAATGTTCGAAAAACTACTGAAATAAACAGTAAAACATATTCGCAGAACTTCAGAATTGTATCTCGATTTGTATGTATAATAACGGTAGCCATGTTGAAAATTAACAATCCGAAGAATAAATATATCTAAAACTGTAATAAAATTTTTTACTTATACTTTTTGCAAATTAAGTTTATTATTTAAAGAACGAAAATTACAGAAATTTAGAATTGCCCAAGGATTTTATATATTTCGGGAAACAAGTATCAAAGTATGTAGCTGGTTGCTTATTTCTTAAGTTTCTATTCAACCTGATAAAGGTTTGCTTCCGATGGTGCATTATATGCCATGCATATTTGGCTATTAGTCTTTCTTATCCTTTTTTTTTAAAATTTTATTTTAATACTGTTTTTTCTTCGAAGTGACAGGAACGTGCACTTATTCGTTATATAATGGCATTAGTGATCCCTTTCTGCATCTCTTCATGCCAGATTTGCACCTATAAGCTGGAGCAAGACCCGGAGCCTGATGAGATCTGAAAAGCGCCGGGAACGACGTCACATCGAGCATCGATCGCGCGCATGCCCTATGCATCTATCTAATGCCACTTACTGACCACACCTGGAAACGCGTCGGATGCATACCGGAATGCCTCCGGATCGGAATGGCTTCGAACGGCGACACTACAAACAAGGTATTTTTGAATTTGCATCTATTTGTTTCATGAAAGCAGTGTATTTTGATTCTGTCTTCACCTAGCTTGACTCGTGTTGTTTTGCAGTGATGATTTATTCAGCGTCACAGCGGTATATAAACGATTTTTAATTTTCCGATACTTCCTTATTTGGGAGGATCGTTTTGATCCTTATCAAATGCCAAGCGTGCATTTAGAGAGCGTTGTTTTCTATTTACATATTAACTATATAATCTATGAAAGAACTTAACGTTTTTAAAACACGTTATATGCCCTTACACGTATAAACTCGTTTACGTTAAACGTTAGTTTTTCTAGCATAAGAATTGACAAAGGATAGACCACGTTATGACAAAAAGTTCGATGGCCTTAGGGTTGCGTTTGTAAAGTATATTACAGTTTTTTTTCATATATTTGTTAGTGTACTAGTTTTCATTTTTATCTTGATTTGGTACTCGTAATAAGCAAATGGGAAAAATTGGAAAACGTTAAGTAAACAATAATATTAACGTTCTATAATATGCAACGGGAATTTATCAATATTTAATAGTTAAGTAAAAGGTATATATACATACATACGTACACACACATACACACACATACATACATGTTGCAAATCATATTTTTAAGTTTATAATATTACACAATCAAAAGGTATATTTACATTATAATCTATAATGGCATCATATTAAAAACAATTAATATTGTAATGAAGACAGTTTTTGTGAAAAAATGGTATGGGGAGATAGGTAACAAACTATATAAGCAACTAAACTATGCAAAAATATAATTATCCTACAAAAACATATAAAAAAAGCGCTATCAAAATGCTCGCTAACGTGTAATGCAGTTAAAATGCTGAATTTGTTCCGTGAAGGCAAAACAAATCAACAAATCTAGTGCGTTGAAAATTGCAACGATAAGCCATGCAGGTCACCAATGATACAGCAATACGTCCAAAAATGATTAGACTTTTAAATGCGTGGCATGAAAAATAGCCCGGAACAAAGAGATGATGCCAGAAGTTATTTATCTGTGACGACTTAATATTGGAATATCAGTATATACATATGGCTGAATTAAATTAGTAAACGTGTTTAAAAGAAACTAAGACATGAAAAGTCTGTAATTTGTGTTTTAATGTAAATTAAAATATATTTTGGTAAAATTATGGAGCAAGTTTATCAAAATTCCTTTAAATAGTTTTTAACAAAGTGAAACAAAAGTATTGCGTACTCTTTGGGGGGAGGGGGGGGGTTGATGAGGATTGTAACACCCTATTGCGATGAAATGTTGCATATATAGACCTACATATGAATATATGGAATTGTAGCGCCTATAACCCATCCCACATTATAAACCTGAAACCCGCGTATGCCTATAAGCAAAAGAACTAGTTTTAAAATGGAAATGTTATAGAAAAAGAAATGCAAATATATAGAAAAAAAATTCTCGTGTGGCTTAAAAAAATCGTCATGCTAATAGATATAGCGAATTTTTGTCGTCATGCTATCAAGCCTCAACACCTGGCATGAGGAGGGTGGTTTCCATGGGCTGCTGTTTTCGGGCTCAGTCTGTGTGGTGACTAAGATTTGGTTCTGTGCCTTTTTTTATCGACGAGATTTCCGATAATTTTTATTTTTTACCATTAATATCAGCATGCGGTCGAAATAGATATTTCTTTATTATGTAATTTCATAAATTTTTTATAATATATTCATAAATGTTTGAAATTATTTTGATAATATAGCTTTTTTTAATTTATTATTTTCATACGTTATATTTTCAGAGTAGAATTTCATTTAAGTGACAATTTGATATAGGCTTCTGCTCATGATGAGAGGACTAGCTACAGATGTTCCGATTTGTTATGGGTTGTGTGTGTGTGTGTGTGTGTGTGTGTGTGTGTGTGTGTGGGCACCATAGGCATACGCAAAAAGTTCATAAGGGGGTTATAGGCTCAATGGGAAGGGGTTACAGAGCTACAACTCATATATTCCTATGTTAAATATACAAAATTTCATTGCAATGGGGGTTGCAAAACCTCTCACCATCCCTCCCCGCGTATGCCAATGGTTAGCACCTTTCAGGATGCCGAGTCAGGGATTAACTTGTCGCTAGCCTTTTCGCCGAAAGGCGATGTTAACCAAACTTCGACTAGGAAAACTGCTGAGCAATTCGCCGAAAACTCCAAATAAAATTGGAAAGGTGATGGATATTCGTAATAGACTCCATGTTACCAGTGTAAGCCATGTGATGAGCAGCATATCAATCAATGGTCCGGAGAGGGAGGGAGGAATTTTATTTTAAGGCTGCATACCATGCCCGGCAACGAAGAATCCTGTCAAAAGTTGGAAATAATTAAATGACATAGCGTGAAGGTGATTGTTTCTGAGCAGAATTTCTTATCACCTTAAAAACAACTTTCCTGTTTCGGCTACAACATTTAGGTGCAAATTAGCCGAAAAGCTACAAAAATCTCTTTGGCAGCTTACTGCCTGCGCGGAGTGTTTGCTGTTCGTGGTAACTTGCGTTCCATGTAGTTGAGAGATACCAGAGTCCTTGTTCATAGCTATAACTTTGGCTGCTGCTTCTATTAAGAGGGAGATGGTTTTCAGCCGAGATTAATCGGCAATCACCATCGCTGGAATCGTTAGGTATTTTGGGTTAATATCAAGGCCATAGCCAAGATTTAATTGGGGGATTCAAAATTTTTTGCAAAATAACGAATAAAGATGTGTCATCTTTATCGCAAAGAAGAAATATAAGTGGATAAAATGGCGTAGGAAAAGGAGAAGCTCGAAAGGCTCAAGTACCCCATTGTATATCAAAACATTATTTTCTTCAAGACCGCATCACATAATCTTCTTTGGAGCCCCGTTTCTTCACTCCCGCGAGTTTTAAATTGATAAGCTATTGTAAGCGATTATACAAACATAAATGCGAAAATGCCATTTTTGCTTCCAGACATCGTTGTAAATTTTTACTTGTAACTTTGCCATCAAAATTTAATTCTTCAGAATGCCCCCCCCCCCCACTTTTGAAGAAAACAGTTTCTATTTTTTCTTTAAAATATTTTCAAATTATTGGTCTGCAAAACGAGACCTCGTGGTCAGAAGTTTGATAATTCAAGGTTTGAGAGTTTTTTTTTCTATCCCCTTTTTACAAGTTTGACAAGTAAATACATATAAGTATTTTTGCAGACCTATTACAAATTTTGTTTCTCGGGGGGTGTCTGGTCCCTAAGATCCCCCTTTGGACACGGGTATAGTAGATTTATATTTATATTTAGTAGGGATATTTAGATTAGTTTTGTAATAGATATCGATATGAGTAATTATGGATTAATTTCTGTTTGCAACAGTTATACAACAGCAGTTAAACGACTCAATCATTCATTTTTAGTTTTTTATGAAATGCCCCCATTGTTAACTTGACACTAGTTTTGCTTGGTTAGGGAGCAACCGAAAAAACGTAAGATTGATCGACTGTCATATTATTGCAATGTTCCCTCGATGAATACGGAATTGTGTCGGATGGGGCTGCCGGGTCAGAATGAAAGAAATCACCGATAACTATTTATGAGGACAATTTTTTGTTAAAAAAATAAATAAATAAAAGCAATTAGTAAAAAATAAGACGAAAATGAAAATTCGGAAAGCAGCCAATTGCTTTTAAATGGCCTTTCATTCACCACGTTTTAATGTGAACATCATTAGAGGCGGACAGGGTTGGCGGGCCGGTTCGCCCACATGGGCAATAGGACTTTCGTCCCCGAATGGACAAAGACTTCTGCTTTCCAAGGTATGCGCCCTTTGAGAAGACCCAGTCCGCTACTGAACATCATGTAAACTGCACTTAAAAAATATTGCTTTTTGCAATGAAGAAAGCAATCATGGACGACCTTATGTTGATTTATCTTAAGTGGCTGATTAAATCTAAGTGGACGCAAAGTTACATAAAATTTATTGGTTCAGTTAATAGCTATTAGCAACGTTTTTAATCCAACGTTTTTAAATTAATTACACTAATAAATTTTGTGCAACTTTGCTTACATTTAATTAATGCAGTGCTTCGCTAATAAACTAAAACCTAAGTGCTTTTTAGAAGGGTAATCTAATTTTTTCAATTCCAAATTGAGATCTTTGTTTATTTTTTGTTTTTGTTTTTTGCGGCAAATACAGGAAGCCCAAGTATCTAAATTCGGCTCATCTCGATGAGCTATGGTACCTTACGACAAAATGAATTAATAAATAAATGAATTCTGAGTGCCACAAAGTAAAGTAAAATAAAGCAATGCAAATTAAGTAAACTAAAATCTTATTTTTTGTCTTAATGACACTTTTTTAGTACCTGAAGAACTTTTTTAAATAGTATTATGAGGGGTGTTGTCGTAAATTAAGCAGTGCCGGAATGCTGGTGTTGCCCGACTTGCGTGTGTGCGACTTACGTATATCTCAAATTTTGAACAATTTTGTGCGACTTGCATATGATTGTATCTTTTTGGATCTGGCGCAGTATAGCCCAGATGCTCTTGCGCCATAAAAATCCAAACAAACAAGCATACAAGTGTGGTGAAAATTTCCAGAGTGCGACTTGCATACGAAAAATAATTCAAAGTTAATAGAGTCACGAGTTTATTCTCAATCCATTAATGGAGATCATGAATCTAATTAAATTTATGCACATGCATATACACATTTAAATTGTATCAAAAATTGTACAAAACATATATTTAAATAGTCAAAAAAAAAGACAGTGGAACTTTTATTGAGAAAGGCAGTTCCTTATTATAAATAACATAAAATTATTTAAATCTAAACTAAATCAATATTTGTTAAGAAAAGGAAGGGAGAGAATAATGAATTAGATTGGAGAGTTAATGAGTTATATCAAGGATTAATTATATTAGATCTGGAGTAAGTTATATTGAATGTATTTTCTCTGGACCCCTTCTACATTATGTTAATGTATGGTGTAAAGATTATTGATTTATTGGTATAGTGGTTATTTTTGGTACTTTGTGACTAAGAATATATTGATGAGGATCGATATGAAAACAGTGTCAATATGTGAACTGTATAATGTAGGAAATAAACAGTTATTATTATTATTATTATTAACCGCAGAGCCACAGCCAGGCTAGGGCTAGTGGTGGGGGGGAGGGGAACTGAGTTTCCCTGGAAATGTAACCAGATCTTCCTCTGGAAAGTATTTTTTTTTTTTAAATAAATTATTCTGGAATTTCGTTTTAAATGTTTTGTTTTGTATAAAATTGTACATAACAACGGAGATTTTTCTTTTTGACGTTAAAATATATTCAAAAGAGATTTCTTTGAAACGCACATCACGCTTTACAGAGGTATAATTATATATTATATGAGTATACCTCTTATATATAATTATATATTATATGTATAATTTGCTCTATAATGAATCAGGAAATTATAAATTTTAGTATACTCTGTAAGTTTTCAATGCAGAATTTACGTTCAGAAACTTATTCATTAATATTAAATATA
>QLNU02015360.1:194094200-194112524 GCA_006491805.2 Dysdera silvatica | reverse complement strand
TTTTTTTACAAAATTTCAATTTTCGAATTTCGGAACGTTTTTAATAACGTTACAGCTACAACTATAGTGTCTACATTTTAATTTCACAAGCTCAGGGACCTTTTTGACCCATTAAGCTCATTATAAAGACATATATTAAAAGAACTGTCTACAGCATCACAATAAGCATAAGAAATACGAAATTAAGTAAGGTGCATTGCATGCGAAATTGAAACTGGAAATATAACAAGAATACTAATTTTATGGAAAGTGAAAGTCATCAACAAGGAGCACATTTAAATTAAACACTGCTTTGTGGGTGGATGTCTGTTATCTCTGTAAAGAGTTGTTAACAATAAGGCCTTAACCAGAAATTTTTTCGGGGAGGCAAGAATTTTTTACAGCCTCGCTAATGAATAAGTATTGGTAGTAAAAACGTTTTGAAAGGGGGGCGGGCACTTGGAGCCACCCGCTGGCTACTTCCCTGGTTAACAACGGGCTTCCTTCCACTGGCATACTGTCCCCCCCAATATTTTCATTCTATCCGCGCCCATGCATAAAACCACCATAAAATATCTATAAATCACACAGTTACAAATATGAATATCCGTGCGTGTTCCTTTTCGTTGTATTTTCTGCTGCCGACACCGATAAATTGCAGAATGTCAGTTTCTTCCGTATGGATTGATCTGTGTCATGTATTTTCAGTCACGCCGATGTGTGTCTTATTTCGATAAATCATACTTTAATGCTAGTTATGGTGTTTTTTGATTTCTGGAGGGTCATTTGAAGGAGAAGGTGCAGGCCATTCGGCTCCAAATAATCCAAGTACAACACATGTATAAAAATTAGAGGACAACGGAGACGGAAATGTTACCGATGACGATATAAAATAATGTTAGTAATATCTTTGCATCTACCTGTTTTTGACCATTTACTCATATTATTTGAGAAAAATATTTAAATATTTTATTAGTTTCTTTGTAACGAAAATGTATAAGAAATTTAAATTATTTTTTTGATTTTAAATATTTTATTCTCAGAAACTCTCATAACAAACTGAAAGACGTTATTTACAAATTTAAAGAAACATGCTGTTTCTGTGCGTTTTTCAATATCAAAGTTTCATTCATAAATAAAAGTAACAGCAAATTGTGGGGAACATATTTTCTCTTTTCCAAATGCAGTGTAATCTTTTAGTATAAAGATATTTATCAGAAAAATTTGAGCTTTTATTATAGAAATTTTACTGAGCCCACTCTGCTTATGGCATTTAAAAAAAAGTATATAATTCATGATAAAATATCCTTGCTATAAATATTTTCATGGCAATTTTTACAAAAATTTCTAGAGAAAACTTCATGTTCAAAAAATACAATTTCACGATACTAGCAAGACATCTTTATTTTGCTTAGGGCCAGTTGTTTGAAATAGCTTACAAATGCCTTCTAGCTAATATTTTGTGAGTTGCGAAATATTTTTATTTCTTTTCATATCATAAAATAAGGTTTATTGGTCTTAAAACCTAGTTTTTTTTTAAAAAAATATATTTCACAAAATTGCGTATTTTCAGAAATTCAATTTTTATTTGTGTTTATAAAATAACTAAAATAATAAATCAAATATACAAGGAAAACTTCTATTTTTAACTAGGCGGAACTATGCAAAACATTTTAACCATAAAATGGCTAACTTTGGGGTTCTTAAAATTTTATTAGAATAGTATACTTAATCTATAATTTATTAAGACAACATCTAAGAACCTACAGAATAGATTCATAAATTATATAAATATAACATCATCTCCAAATCTGCTAATGATATTAATTTTGTACGACACTGTCATTTTAAATATAAAAATGCATTTAAAGTAGCACTGATTGTGAGAGCGAGAATTGAAATTTTGAACATATATCCTTTTAAGAATTAATTAGAAATATTATTCTTAAAAATATTTTATTACCTAGAATAAAAAATATCGGAAATTATTCTTTAAAATAGAGAGTTTTCATAGAAAAACTGTTAAAAAGTTAGAAATATTCTTCCTATTTTGTGTGTTATCTGATTTATAACAAACTATTTAATTTAAATTGTAATTACCAAACGTGCAAACGATTTTTTTTGGTTTGTAATAGAGGCTAAAAATAGTTTGAAATCGATAAGAATGATAAGAAAGTTATAGAAGCTACTGATAATCTAAAATATCTTTGACAGGCTCCTAGAACACTGTATATTCTCGAAAACACTAATGCAATTATTATATATAATTGCCTGTTGAGATTGTAAATAGAGTAATTTTAACAGAAAAAAAATTACTGACACCTATATTCACTAAATAATCTTGGTTTATCTTTTCAAGTTTTCGTAAATAAGTGTTCCTGCCAATGATTTTCGGAGGGGGTTGATAGTCTCCAGCTAAGAGGATCTACAATTTAATGTGAACCTTAGCCATTATATTTCACTGTGGGAATAAAATCTAATCGGGACCTAAAATTTAATCGGACCAATCTAATTGGGACCTACAAAGTTTCACAAAACTACGCAGCAATGTATAAAGTGCATCTGAGAATTTCGCCCTGCGGTGGCGCAGTGTGGTAACGCGTTCTCCTATTGCGCGGCTAATCCGGGTTCGACTCCCAGCAGTGCAAAAAGAACGCTTACTCAGAGATCTCATAAAGATCGCACTGCTCACTGTAGTCCGGGGTTTGGTTCCCTAGGCCTTAAGAGGTTCGGATTCCTCGGAAAACAGTAGGTCCCGGCGCAGCATGACCACTGTAGTCTTTGAGCCGTAAAACCAAAAAGACAAAATCATCTGAGAATCTAATTAGGATTGTCCGCATTATGAAAGAACACTTTCATTTCTGCGCAGCTGCAGGGGCTTTCATTAACAACATGCAGATTTGCCAACAGTGATCATCTTCCCATCTTCTGACCGTGACCAATGCTGCTTAAACTTCGTTGTTCTGACGGAAACCGGTATTTTCGTTATCAAAATATAGTGGAAATCATTTATAATGATTTCTAAAAGTGTCTGTATGAGTTTTAGGTCGTAATGGTTATGAACATATAGTTTTCCAAGGACTCCGACCCTCTCAATGTCTAGGGAATCAACCCCCGCACTACGGTGAGTAGTAAGTCGATAAGCGTTCGACCTATAAAAAAAATCGCACGAATTCAATCGTTATAACCGATAGTCATTACAGGCTATATTTCTTTTAAATCATTTTATCATTTGTACATTTATTTACTATAAATTTATTTCTAAGCATATTTATATTTTTTATCACTTATGCTTTTTTTATCAATTATGCTTTTTATCAATTATACATTTTTTTATCAATTATACATTTTTTTATCAATTATACTTTTTGAACCGGAACAATGTAGTTTAGTTTGCCCGAAACGCGGGCATCCACTAGGTTCTAATAGGCTCTCAAGTCGCTATAGTCGATTACTGAACATACATATTATTCAGTAAAAAACATCGTTATAAGTGTTACTGACGTCACATACGATACACAGAGTCGACATAAGCTATATTTTTAACATATAAAAGAATAGGAAACCCAATTTCGTCTAGTGACTCCGTCACCTTATGCAGTTGGTCGTTATAAACGATTTCAATGAATCTATTTTCCATTTAAAAACGCTTTCATATAATCATTCATGAGTACTACACCAATTCAAATACTAGCCTGAGAATACAGTAACAGCCGGAATACATGCTATAATTTCACGAAATTTCAATGACTTACTATTAAAAGACTTAGTTTTATTAAAAGACGTATTAAAAGACTTAGTTTTATTAAAAAACTTATTAAAAGACTTAGTTTTATTAAAAGACTTTGTTTTATTAAAAGAGAAATAAGCGTATCTGGCGAAGGAGGTTTAATATATTAGTCACGGAAAACTAAATTACATTTGAATTTTCTAGCTTGAAAAAAATATGGATACTTTATGTAAATTCAAGTTTCCTTGCCAAGATTCTCAAGGGAAATTTCCCCTGATTTAATGATTTTTCTCACAGGCCCTTCGGCGCGATGAATATTAATATCACTCTGAGCGGCACACAGGGCAGACACTTTACGTTTAAGATAAAATATAAACGCTAAAAGTGTGTAGGAAAAGTATCTTATATTATTATTCAGAAGAGTTGTGGTAAAGTTATGGTCATAGTATTTGTTTTACTATGTTCGTGTGTGGTTGTTTTGTGCACGGTTGCTCGAATGGTTATTCAAGACTCGAGGTATGATTTGTTGTGTTCAACTAGACATACATCCAACAGATAAAACAATGCAGAACTTATAAATTACTTTAGTTCAAGAACTTGCATAGAATTATAAACTAAAAATATACTAAAGGATTGCCGTATGTCTATTCCGACAAATATCAGAAAATGTTAAGAAATAGATCAACAATCTGTGTAAGTTATAAGCAAGTGTCAATTTTATCTTTATGGCGATTGGACCGAAATAGATGTTTAGCTTAAAAAATCCTAAATTGCTATTTTATAAAAAAATATATTTTAACCTCACAATGGATACGCATAGTCTTTAAAAGATTAAAAGGTAATTGACATTTGAATATGCTTTGTACTTTATTCAAATTCATCTTATCAAGATGTGCATAAATATAAATTTCGACATACACAGTATAATACAATTTGAACGTATACATGAAGATATACGGAAATACACAACGAGATCAACTATATACCTGTCAAGGCAGCAATAGGTAAAACCGTGGACTGAACACCCCCTCAGTGTGTGCATATGAGACACCACAGTGCCTTATATGAAAATATTTATTAAATTAATAGTATTTAAGACGGTACTTTTTTTAAAATTTCATGCAAGGAATCATTGGATGATTTTGACATATGGGGGGTCCTTTAACAATTACATTAAAAAAATATGAAAAGCCTTTTTAAAATTAGTTATGTATTTTAACAATACCTCTGTCAAATTTTCAAAGATTTTTATTGCTATATAGAGCAACTTTGATAAGTGAAATATTATTAATAATGGCTTAGCTAAACATGAGGTTTAAATTCTCACGAGAATGTTTTTATTTAATAATTTTTTTGTTCTTCGATATACATAATCTACGTGCTGATGACTATGCATAGAATATATTTCTATAGATTAGCTGCTGCCTATGACTAATTGTCATGTATTAACGGTTTGCGCGTAGCGCGAACGTACAGAAAGCATATAACTACTACCTACGTGCTTGTAGATAGGCCTTATGCCGATTTAACGTGAATGGCTGACTCGGGTTCCGCGTTTTGTAAAATATATTTTTTTCAATCCCAAATCAACTTTTTTTATGGCGGACACTAAAAAAAATAAAAAAAATAACCAAAATCCCTAAATCTATCTTTGCCAAATCAGTTACTTGTCTTTCAACAAAATCAATCAATCAATCAATAAACAAGTAAAATTTTAGCGGTACCAAAAAAAAAACAGTGAAATCTTATTCCTTCGCTTTGTGGTTAGTTTTCTGATACTCGAAATATTTTTTCAAACAGTCGAGAATCCCTGACGTAGTGGCTATGCCTTTATTGGGAAAATAAATAAAACTCCAGCGAGAAAAAGAGAGAAAGAGAAAGAGGGAGAAAAGATATTAATATTTATAATATATATGTGGGGCTCAAATATGGGACCCCCAGAAGTGCCTCAAATTTGACACTGCACTGGCTTGGGCACGCTCTACTTTTTGAACAGTAAATATGCTTGGTAATAAATGAGCTTAACAGAGCCGTAGTCAAGTTGGGGCTAGGAGGCTGAGCTCCCTTCCTGGAAAAAATACTTTTTTTTAAATAAATTATTTTAGAATATTATTTAAAATTTTTGTTTTGTATAAATTTTACATGACAATGGAAATTGTTTTTTGATGTTAAAATATGTATTCAGAATAGATTTATACGGTAGATCTTGTGTATATAAGGTTTTACAGAGGTTTGAGTTGAGTCTTGAGTTGATCTACTCTATAACAACGATAAGAGAAATAATAAATTTTAGGATACTTGTAAGTTTTCAATGCAAAATTTACATTAAGAAATTTATGTATTAATGTTAAATATATTAGTCTGGCTAGATATTTAGTATTATTAAATATATTAATAAAATACATCAAAACATTAACGAATGAATGCCCTGTAATTCTCAGAGCATCCCCCTTTAACACACGTGTTGTTACGGGCCCGGTACCTAGTACAGAAATGCACAATAGAATATATGTGCTTTCATTTAAGCCACAAAAGTTAACTATCGTTTATACTCTGCTCATGTCGCAACAAAACAGTTGTACATTCTGCAAAATTGCTCATTTTAAAAACGCGCGTTATTTAAAATATAAATTATCTCGTATGTTTTACTTAAAGTTTTGAACGACAGAATAAAAAATAATGTTGAATAAAGGGACACGAGAAAATTAAATGCAAAGCAAAATCGAACTTATCTAATTTGGCAATATTCGATTTTTCATATCTTGGTATTAATTATTCGAAAAGTTGTGAAAACTTAAAAGAAAATAATTTCGGTGTTTCTTCTAATTTTCATTTCTCCAAACTCGATTTTTTTACGGAGTCGTCGGAAAGAGTTTTGCAAATTAAAAGTTTATTTCTTCCTTTGAAAATGAGTAGACAGCAGATTTAAATGCCCCTAGGAATAGCATTACTTGAGTAATAAATCGGTTTGCATTATGTTCGCCGCGGTAGGGAATTATTATAGTACAATAGTGGAACGAAGCGCTGAAATTTTGATTGACACTGTTGTCCACATTTTACTCTTTATTTTTTGATAAACTGAATCGTTAACTTCAATTTGCACGAACAATAATATAAACCCATGTATAATAGTGAAGTACCAATGCAATAGTAAACAACGTCTTAATGGGATAAAAAATTACTAATAAACTTGACACCCACGTTTAAAGACTTGAGCAGGGTAATAGTATCATACATCGGGATAAAAAATATGGGACACAAAGCATCATGTAGTTTGTAAGTTTCCCAAGATTCTAAGAAGAGTCTACTATTCTTGTTTGTGATGTGCCGGTGTAGTATTTTTGTTGAGTCCCAGTCGGGTTCGTGTCCGTGTTGTAAAGCGTGTTCTGCCAGACGTGAGGCTATGTCTCCTTTCGCGAGTGCTTGTTTGTGTTCTTTTTTTCTTGTTTTGATCATTCTTTTTGTTTGTCCTATGTAATGTTTGTTGCAGTCTTTGCATGGTATTTGGTATATGCGCCTGTGAGAGCATTTCTCACAAGGGTGTGGTCTTCCTAGGCTTTTACTCTTAAACGGTTTTGAATTTTAAAGTATAGCGAAATTTCTTCATGTCTGCCACATCTATGATTCCGTTGATAAAAAAAATCGTAGAATAAGAACCAAAATATTTGCCTTTTCGATCATACTTCCGAATATTCTATATATAAAATGTTGGCTAGTTTCGTGAGTTGATTAAAACGAGGGAGATTTATTGTAACAAAAACTCTCACTGTTTGATCCTCGAAGTGTCTACAAATCTCTATGACGCTCTAACGGATGCGACCTTCGTACATGGTGAAAATGTATTTATAGTATCTTCAGCGACGATCAATAACTACCAGTCTTGTTAGCCACTTTTCCACCAATCTGTGTAATGATCTAAGGATGAAGGCTGTGCCTGGAACTCGTTCTTTTTATGATATTATATTCTCAACCTTTCCCATCTTGTTATAACATTTATGTACTTTTTCCTAGGAAACGTGAACGCAAAATGAAAAAACAAACAAGACTTACTGATACATAAACGATGAGATATAGAATTGAAAATCAATGATCCGCTTATTAATTATTAATAGTTGTAACAATATGGATTTTTATGGATATTACGAACTGATTATGAACTTTATTTACGTTAAACAAAGGATTTTATTGGCGAAATGATCTCTCTTCTCAATCTCACAACACATAAATTTTCAGTTTCTAAAAGCACTTCTGACGTCGTCATAAACGAATGTTTGAAGAAGAAAAAAATTAAATGGTTCCTCGGTATGAGAAAATGGCTTGGGTATAAGTCATTCTACAAATGTTTCTGTCATCGATTAAATGGCTTATAGCCACCCAAATGTCTGTAAGTGAACGAACATTGTCCTATAAATCGTATTTTTCGTCAACGTTACTCAAATGCGTGATACCATTATTGGTTTGCAAGACCTTGACAAGCGCTTTTGTACTTGGTCTATCGATCTGAAATTACCCCCGAAGGTAGTAATGCAGTCTATTTTCGTTGCGAAAACAGACTCATGAAAGGACCTCAGTACCAATGTTTGTATTGCAAAATTGTAAACACATTAAAACCGGACGATTCCTGTGCCACTATATCGTATTAATTTCCGATCATTTTGTGGGAAGAATTGAAAGGTAGCACAACCTACCATAAAAGTGGAGTTAGCATTAAGAAGAATAGAGAACAATGGAGTTCCGAGCTTGGCACTCAAGCCTCGAATGACGTTTAAAATTGGAACATAATTCAAACGGTATTGCAGCCAAACTTCATTGAATGTAAGTTATAATTCTACAGATCAGCATTTATAGCATATTGCTAAGGCTTAAAAGTAAAAAAAAATATATATATTTATGAAAATAATGCTATTTATACGTGAGGAGCTTCAAGATTAACGTTGTTTAAGACAGTGTTGTTCATTGTTTTGATACTAGAAAATATTCTTCTTTTTTTTTTTCCAATTAGATATACTGATAGATAATGATATTTCGCGATGGTACATATACTGTTATGTTATAGGTATTATGTTATAGTTAATGAGTAATAATATAGTTAATTAGTAATAGTTAGTAATTATGTTATAGTATAGGTGCAATGTTAAACTTGGTGGACAGTTGAAACCAATTGAGGGGAGTAGATGTGAACTTTATAGACCCTATTTCACGCAATTTTATAGATAATATTATATACTGATGGTTCCTAAGCTTTTCAGAATTATAACGCATTTTTTGAGATTAGACTTTTCAAACATCCATAGCTGTGCTGTGTCTAAAAAGAGCAATATCTGAATTTGTGATAGTATTAATCTATATTAATTATTTAATTTATATTGATTAATAAAGAATTTAAATTTTATTTAATCCATGATGAATTTCATTCCAAAGCGTGGAATTTATCTATTTTTTAGAATATCAAAAATTCGTGATCCGTTAAGCGTCAGTTTTAGTGGACATGTCAGTAGAGGGGGAGTAGTAGAATAATTTATGTGTGTATACACTGATAGAACGCTGTATATAATTTCAAATACAGTCGGCACTACCTAATCAGGTCACAGATAATCGAATACCACGCTTGTAATAGTAAATTCTATTAGATTTAAATTATTCACATAGGATCAATATTAAATTTTTCCGCTTTAGCGAATCACTTTCACGGGCTGCCCCAGGATAATCGAATAAAAACTTCACAATCTTAGCTTGAAAATCAGTGCTTAAACAAGGAAAAATATTATGCGGAGAAAACTTTCTCTTTACAAACGCCCTCTCTCTTGTTGAACAATTTTTCTCTATTAAGAAGTAGAACACAAAATCTTTAACAGATTTTTTTCAACACAAAGAATGCAGCAAATGCACGCTGATCTACACAATTTTTCTATAATTAAAAAATACATAGGAAGATGTAATTTGTGCATTCATTTTAATACCATTTCATGTAAATTGTGTAGTCGACAGCAGTATACAAACGCATTTAAATACAGATGTAGCTGTGTATTATTTTCCCCGGATAATCATATACTTTGCTTAATCGAATAATATTTGCTGGAACCGCCACTATTCGTTTAAGTGGGGCCGTATGTATAGCTCCATCTCGTTTGGCGCAGCATGACACACCTTATGCTATTAAAATTCAACCAAACCTAAACGGGGTTGACTGTAATCAAATATAAAATTGTCAGATTATGAAAACTTTTTGTGACTCATCGAAGTAGGCTTGCGACTCACAGTTTGGGAACCACTTCTCAATGTTTTTCATCTTACACCTCTTTTGGACAAACTCAAGACTTTTTGCACTTTCCTCTACCTCTTACAGTTTAAATAATATGGGCAATGATGGAAAATCCTGATTCACACAAACATAGCGAAGAAAATTATCTTTTTACTATAGTAGTATTTTATTTGAAAAGGGTAAAAGTCATTCACCTAACGAAATCTCTTGTATTGACTAAAGCTACTTGGAAAACAACAAAGGAAAACACAGCAGTCTTTTATATTTAAGTTGAACTATAATTTTCATATATAAATATTTTTAAATATGTATTTTATATTTTTCCCTTTTATCTACGTAACATCCCCTTCTCCCAATTCTCATTCGTAACCCCTTGTGGGGTGAGGCTTTCAGATTAAGAGTAACTACTCTAGACTCTCTTAACTAGTATTATTACTTAACTGCACTGTACAGTACTGTCATTACTGTAGAGTAATTGGAAGTACTTTACAGTACTGTCATTACTGTAGAGTAATTGGAAGTACTTTACAGTACTGTCATTACTGTAGAGTACTTGTGAAGTACTACTGCAGAAAGTCTAGTCAAAAAATTTCATGACGTACTTATATTAAGTGACAATTCCTTTGTAAAGAACAATTTTAATGGTGAACTGTATGAGAAATAAAAACAATAATAAATTTTAAAATGCACTTTGCGACAAAGGAAAGGCGCAACTAGACAGAATCATCTTATAATATGCAAGTCGATATACAGCGTAGGATAAATTTGCAAATGATTACAGACTTTGACACACATAAATGCTCACACACGAGAGCGCTGGAATCGCATATACGGTGAAAAGGCTTTACACAACCCAAACAGATTATCAGAAGAGAGAATAAGTAATATAATGAAGAGAGTGCTATTATAAGACAAGCATAAATAGCTACAGTAGCGTCTTTGTCCACCATCCATAGGCATGTGGAAGCTTCGCAAGAAAACCCTGCTACTTCTCGTACCATTTCCCGGCAATTATCAGAGGCACGTATAATAAGTATTCACATGGTTTACTGCGTTTTTGCCATTAACATCCCAATATCGTTGGTTTCGTTTGTAGTGGTGGCGTGACAGAGAAACATGGTCTGGGACGAGTTGGAAAGATATCATCTTTAGCTACAAACCTCGATTCTCCTTGTGAACCACCGTGTTAGAGTATGAAAAACTACTGGCGAAAGCTTCAATTCCAATTTCATGGTTGGGCAAAATACTGCTCCTATTTATGGCGGATTTGGTTTGATAGTCATTACTAGACAGTGATAGATAAGCGGTAAGTTCAGGAAATCTTGCGTCCTTATGTGCTGCTTTTAATGGTTGCAGGGGTGGACTGGGGAGAGAAAATAGCCTTGGCATTTTTAATTACGGCGGCCCACTTCGATGATGATGATGATATTCTTCTTTTTCTTCGGCGCTGCAGTCCCTGCACTTCCTAGGACGTCCGGCTTTCCTTCTTCCCATTGGATTGGTTTTCATGATTTTCTTAGCCATGCTACATTCTTCCATCCTTTCTACATGTCTGAGCCACCTAAGAATTCTTTTCCTTATTTCTGTCACCAGCTCAGGGTCTCCATATAAATGGTATATTTCCCTGTTTTTCCTAATTCTCCATATGCTATTTTCATTAACTGCCCCGAATATTTTCAGGAGTATTTTCCTTTCTCATATTTTACAGCTAGAGGCAATTCTTTGCCTCTAGCTGTTAATGTCCATTTCTCTCCTCCGTATAAAACTATAGGTCTTATTATTGTTTTATAAATAATAAGTTTTAGTTTTCGTGAGACATTCTTGGAACTTAGTACTTTCTCAATTGTGAAGTAGCACTTACTACTAACCATTGTCAGCCAATCTCTGCACTTGTTTTGCAATCATCTGTTATCATAGCTCCTAAATATTTAAATTGATGCACTCTTTCAAAACTACTACCTATTATTCAGGGCCGGCGTTTGTATGTTTGGCGCCCCCACCCCAATGGCGATTCTAAAAACAGTGGAGCAAAGATGCGCCTATATATTTGCTCTTGAATAATACATCCATTTTAATTTTTAAAAAAATATGTTATATTTGGGGAGGGGGAAGTGAGCCTCCCTGAACTCGGCTTAGAATTGTCACTTTTCACACCTATCATTTAAGTTTCATTAATTTTTTAATTCAACTATTATTAAAAATATAAGCTAAGTTAAAATACATTAAAAAGTGAGGCAAATGTTATTTTATTTACAAAAGAAATATGAATCATTTATCTGAGAGGCGTCAAAAATATGTAAAAACACTAAAATGAACAGATTTTGTGTTGCCAAATGCTAGATTGCAAACTTTTCTCCTCCAACCTTTTTCGTTTATCAATGCATATTTTTTCCCCTTTTATTTAAAAAAAAATCGGAGCTTAATTTTTTTCGGATTTAAAGCGCCTCCGGCGCCCACTTTGGTGTGGCGCCCCCTTGCCACTTTTAACGTGCTTACCATATTACGCCGGCCCTGCTATTATTCTTCTTTCCAAACCATTCACATTCTGAAACCTTCTTTTATCCCTTGAATTAATCATATATTTAGTTTTATCTGCATTGATTGTTAATCCTAGCTCTTTAGCACTATTTTCAAAATCTTGTAGGGCTTCTTTTAACACAGATGTATCCTTGCTTATTAAGAATATATCATCTGCAAAAGCTGGATGTTACGAGGTTCCATTAAAAATCGTGTCACCTTAGTACACGCTCAGTTTTCGGCATCAAGCGCTAAATCAAATAATGTCGTTGAAAGGGCATCACCTTATCTTAGACCCTTCTCCACTCCGAATTCACTTAACAGCTGTCCTTGAATCCGTACCTTGGCCTTGGTGTTATTTAACTTTAGCTTTACTAAATTAATAATTTTTGAGGGAATATGTAGTTCTCTCAGAACTTGGAAAAGTTTATTTCTTTGGACGCTGTCATAGGCTGGTTTAAAATCAATAAATAGCTGTTGTATGCTGATATTAAATTGGTAGCATTTCTCTAAGACTATATTTAGTGAAAATATCTGGTATGTTGTTTATCTGTTCCTTCTAAATCCTCATTAGTAGTCACCTATAATTTCTTCTGCAGAAACTTCCAGACGTTTCGAAAGAAATTTTTAAAAAGTCTTATAAACAACATTTAGTAAAAAAACCTCACAAAAAATCTCGCCCCGGAGGCTTTTCTGTGTTGACCATTATTTGGCAATTGTGTTATCCCTGTGAAGGGTAATAATATCTTACATCCTAATATACGGAGAAAAATGCGTTTGTTCTTGTCCTCATTCGTCTAGTAGGTCAAGACACTCCGGGCTAAACGGAGGGACCCTGGTTCGAATCCAGGATGAGGAAAGCGTCTCTTTTTCTCCAAATATAAAAAAAGCTCTAGTTTGAGCTAATTAAACGTGGGTGGCAAAAATTATTGTATAACATTTAGTAATGAGATTCCCCTGTAGGTAGCACAGTTACTTTTGTAATTTTTCTTATGACTGGGGTGAATGATTGCTGAGCTCCATTCTATCGGCATGTCTTCTTTCTTCCACATCTCTTTCACCAGTGAATACACTTTGTCTCTCAGTTCAACTCCTCCGTACTTGATTAATTCTGCCTGAATTCCACCTTCCCTAGAGCTCTTGTTAGTCTTTAAAGATTGTATCACTTCATCTATTTCTTCCCTTCAATATCAATTTCTACTTGCACTTGGTTTTGGTTTGTCTCTTGCATTGTTTTTCCATCAATAACCCTCTCTTCAAATTCATCATTCTCATTAAATTTCAACAATTCTTCAAAATATTTTGCCAATCTATTTAACATTTTTGTCACCTTCTTCTTTTAAGTTTCCTTCTTTTTCTTTACACACATAGTGAAGTTTTAGGTTGGAACCCTCTCTTTAATACAACAGCTTTCTTAAACACATTTCTTGTCTCTTATCTTTGGTGAAATTATTCTGACTTAAGCAGTCTTTTCTGTTTCCATTTCCTTTCCTTTTTCTAAGTAGGTATTTTCCCCCTTTTAACAATTTAAGAGATTTTCATACTTTGATCTTGTTTTTCTTTGAAGTGTTATTTCTTTCACCTTATTCCTTTCTTCTAGAACTTTTTTGCATCATAAAATCATTTAGTTCTTTTTTCAGGGATTTTGTATTCGATGATCACCGATGCGAGGTCTTAATTATGACCTGAAGTACCATCCATTTTTGGTCCAATTCTCCTTCCTCTGGTATATTATTGCCAGTAACTAAATTTTCAGAAATAGCTTATTGGAATTTATGTCTTACTAAAAGGTTGTGTTTAAGTGTTTGTATATTAAATAATTTTTCTTTTTTTGGGGAAGGACTTACTGGTGTTTGCGGTCCTCTGTCTATATAAGATTCGAACCATGAAGTGGTCGGAGGCAATATCCACTCCTCTACATGTCCTGATATCCATGACATCTAAACCATGTCTAAGTTCTATTGGGAAGTTATATATTTGATTTTTAGTGGCACCGTTCGGTGAGGCCCATGAAGCTTTGCGTGTATTTTTATGATCAAAATAGGTACGACTTATAGTTATGTTTGCAATGTCAATGAAGCAAAATCAATGAACTGTAGCCCATTATTTTTGCTATAGTCATGAAAACTCTGCCGCCCTAGTGCTGGCCTAAACTGATTGTCTTTTCCCAGATTTGCGTTCATATCCCCCAGAACGATTTTTACATCTTACATTGGGATCTTATCGTAGGCTTGTTCAAGTGTTGCATAGAATTCTTCTTTAGCTTCATCCTCTGTCTGTGCGTGTACACACACAAAAGTGGTATAGAAGAATTTGGATTTTAGACGTAGAGAACACGTTTTTTCATTGATGGCCTCAAATCCAAGAATAGACAGTTTTATTTTTTTGGCAACTATAAATCCGGTGCCAAATATATTGGTACTCCCTCCACTGCAAAAAAATTGTGTAATCTCCGGAATCACTTATGGCTGTACCTCTCCACTTGATTTCCTGCAGAGCTGTAAGATTTATTTTACATTTCTTTAGTTCACCTTTCAAATTTTCTAGGGCTCCAGCTCGATATAAACTTCGGACATTCCAAATGGCCATTGATACAAATCCTTTGTGAAGACGATCTTACGCTTTTTTTTTATTATTCATCTGGTTAACGGCTGTTGCCATTTTTACAAAAGCACCCTGAATGATAGTTTTACAAAGAGCCCTCCCCCAATTTTCAATAAAATAATGTTCGCTCACACACAGATAAGATTTCTCGGAAATGTCTTTGTCATGTTGCTATACCTTTTTCGCTTGATGGATCGCCAGATTTGTAACACATCAACATTTGTGGGGCTATGGGACGCCATGGTTTCGGTCATCTATGAATATGCCAGTTATGGAGCAACAATTGTGGGTAACTCTATCGAAAGATAGTATACGGCATCCATGTGACTCCATATCTGATTTTATCGCTGCATGCAAGAGGAGGCCAACAATAGGGTGGGTCGAAAATAAAATTTTTTCGAAATGAGAAACTGTACTCCCTCAAAAGTTGTGGATTAATATGGTATAAAGTGGTAAAATTTGAAAAATGTGACTGAATATGTTAGGGTTCCCTAAAAGGCCAAAATTTCTGTATTTCTGACAAAAAAGTTCGTAAAACGTGATGAAATCTAGAGCTGTATTTTAACTTGCTTCAAAGAATAGTCATGTCAATTGATGTCTCCTCGAATTTTGTATTATAGATAGGTAGAAGCATATCGATGCATAACATTTACTTCCAAAATAAATTAAAGGGTCAGTAAAGTGGCCGAATTTGGACAATTTTCTTGTGTGACTCGGGCGTCGAAAATAATCGACCTAATTTTGCGCAGTCCTTAATTAGTTATAAACTACCAAGGACTCACCACGAGCAGGTGACTGCGCTTCAAGTCCCACCGTGCACGCCCCCCGGACCGATCAACGATTAGAACACAAGCTTAAAGAAATTATTCCACCCTGAAGTCTGCCTTGGACTCAAATTTTGGCATCATTTTACGGTCCAAGAGCCTAGCTGTAATAAAGCCATCTTGAGCTATGGCACCGCAGACGGTGACTGATGCTTCAGTCACCAACCTTACAGTTCTTTCAACTGCCTGGGAATGACAGGGTATTTCAGAAGGCGGAATGTTGCGATATTCATCACCCTTTACAAGTTCCTCGAGTTCTTCATCAGTCCAGTTGAGTGTAAATGGAGGCTCAGACTCAGTGCAGTCACGCCAGTTGATGGGATTTATGTAATCGTCACACTCGAAGTTAAGATTCGAGATTATAAATGTCCTGATGTTGTTTGCATGGGTTGCAGATTTTCTAGTTTGAAAAATACGTCTGGCAGCAAGCTCGCGAATGTGAACAAGCTCGTCACACAATATTACTGAAAGAAGGTTTTCGGGATGTGCGAAGTAAGCGTTCTGAAAACTCTTGTGAATAACTTTTTTGAGATCATCCTCCAAGTGTTGAGAAAACCTTAGACTTCGCTGTAGATTTTTTGGTCCATCCTTACGTTTGTGATTACGTTTAATTGCAAACCATGACGGAGCATATACTTTCATTATAAAAGTGGCAAGCTTCACTAGTTGTGCTGTTGGGTTCGATGTTGCAATGTATAAACAAACTACTCGGTTAGAAAACGTTATCCAGTGGGAATGCGCCAACTTCCCGGGAGACCTGTTAGCGAGACTCTGAGAACATTCTCCACTGGACACGGCTTGACAAATTTGCAACATATAAAGCTGGTCTGAGCTCATATTTTATGTCTACCGTTGGAAATATGCCATTAATGGGTTCAAATTGTACAACTGGTAGCTGTTCTCATGCTAGAAGACTTTTCCCAATTTGTCTGGAAAATTCGGAGGGCCCTGAAGTATTTCCGTCCAAAATTTCCATGAGGCGACGAAGAGGTAGTTCGTTGGCATGTAGCTGGCACATTATCCAATGCACTTGTTTTTGCAACTTCTGTTCACTTAACCGAAACACTCCGCCATTGTTCCGGTATTGGCTGCCTCGCCATGGCTACCAATAAATGTAAGATTTGAAACATCAATATTCTTTTCCCTAAGGAAGTACCCCATATGGCATTACGTATGTCTCTTGCTATTTCGGAATTTGGAACTACATGTCCAAGGAATGACGATCCTGGCTTTTCGACGGTAGACATGTGTTTTCTGTTTTTTTAGGATGTGATTTCCCATCTTCAGTCTTGTGTGTAATTCATGATTCATCTCGCCTGCCATGAGTGATTTTTTTTAACATTGGAAAATAATAAATCATGAAATTATACTCGAATAAACCATCATCCCACTTTACTGCGACTATTCCTATTACATTAACCGGATTATCGTGAAATTGAAAAAATAGCAAAATTGTCCAAATTCGGCCACTTTACTGACCCTTTAATTTATTTTGGAAGTAAACTTTATGCACCGATATGCTTCTACCTATAATACAAGATTCGATGAGATATCAATTGACATGGTTTTTGTTTGAAGCAAGTTAAAATACAGCTCTGGATTTCATGACGTTTTCCGAACTTTCTGTCAAAAATACAGAAACTTTGGCCCTTTTGGGGAACCCTAACATATTCAGCCACATTTTTCAAATTTTACCACTTTATTTACCATGCCAAACCACAACTTTTGAGGGGGGTACAATTTCTCATTTTGAAAAAATTTGATTTTCGTCTCACCCTACTGGACACACGAGCGCAGAAAGACGGGATTGTGACCCTCTCGAACAAAAAGGCCCCGAGGAAGATCACGTGGTATGAAAGCAGAAGGGAGGGCAGAATGAATGGAAGCTTCGAAAGCAGACAAAAAGCAAATGCTGCAGTACGGATGACAATTGATGGGAATGAATTTAATACCGAAATTCCGATGTTTGCATTATAAATAAAGGTTACTTTTTTGTCATTTTATAAAATGATTAGAGTTATTTTTTTGCATCGCAAAATTTTCCACACAATTCGCGAAAATGTATCGTCTTCAATATGTTTTGAATTGCAAATTGTGATACGACACCGTTATTTCCAATGCTGCTGGGTAGAACTTTTTCAATAATCATGGGAAACCTACAATTTTAGAGTCACAATACCTCTACCAGAACCTTACAGGATTTTTGCCAAACCTCGAGTTGGGGGTGTTCATCTGACGTCAGATGCAGGGGTTTCATCGGTGAGGGTTACCCAGCCAGAGCTGTCCTGCACCAGATGATGTCAGATTGGAATTTCCAACATGCAAGTATATGAACTTAGGACTTTCACTAACTCTTCATTCTGCCTTCACTTGACAAAAGTAGCTGGAGTGGACTCCAGAAACATCAT